>JARFXV010001988.1:0-157583 GCA_031761425.1 Cosmopolites sordidus
TACTGGCTGACTGGGTGGTTTTAAACTCTGTTTGCAAATTATGTTTCCTCAAAGAGCGAGCTATTTATTCTGAAATTGGACCGAAATAAGAAATTTTACAGTACTTTTTATCATTTGTTTGTTTTACTTTTGGATATACTATCTGGATATACTAGTAATTGTTTCCGTTTTTTATTTATTAAGTAACTAATTTATTTTTCTTTGAAGCCGTTATTTTGTGCTATTAGTTTTATTTTTTGCAGTTCTATTTTTTTATTATTTTCAGATAGTGGAATTGTGAAAGCTCGGTGGATCATGGACTTATATGCTGCATATTTATGTGTAATGGGGTGGATTGATGGTTTTGTTACTGTTATATATGACTATACTACATTTATTTATGTAGTATTGATTTATATTTTATTTACTACACAAAATTTACATTTTGATATTGTTTTTTTTTCAAGGGTAAATTTAATTTTTGGATGGATACTATTTAAATACTTTAATGTTTCTTCTATTTTTATCTGGCATTTCCAGTATAATAAACCAAAATTACATATCTAAACCAAAACAATATATTTTTTGCTTTATCCATTTTTTAAAAATTATGTTCCAAGTTTGACACAAACAGTTCTGATAATAAAAAGCTAAGTGGGAAACCCATTACTAGACCATCCTTTTTGCTTGTAAAAACGCTATTAAAATGAAAATAATTTTCATTAATGCATAAGTTAAACAGTTCTAAAATACCTTGCTTAATAATTGGATTGATGTTATTTTTTATGAGTTAATTATTTATTAATTGTAGACAATCATTGTTCGGAATATTCGGGATCATGTTGCTAACGTCACAGGATGGTAGAAACCCGTTTTTTGGTCTAGATAGTTTGCTAATGTTTTTTGTAAGGTCTACCGAATTTTTTATTGACTGTTTTGGCGAGAAATTCGTTATGTTTTTAAAGATTTTATTTAAGTAAAAAGCTAGCTTAAAAGACTATTTGTGAATGAGACTACCGGTCTTATCGGAAAGTTTTCTTTATGAATTTTAATTAAACCGTACAGTTTTGGAGGAGTAAGATCCATATTGACTATTTTATATTTATCTTCGTTTGACAAAATTGTGTTTATATTTTTTATAGTTGATTTTAACTTGTTTTGAATTTTTGTGGTAGGGTCATTTTTTATTTTTACTATTTTTTAGAAATTATTTATATGATAAATCTAAAGGTTTTTCTTCCCTCACTCCAACAAATTGTCTTACAATGTTATAAACTTTTCTCCTTCCAACTTTCACATTGAAATCGCCCATAATAGTAATAAACACTTCGTGTTTTTAAAAGAATTTTTTTCGTTTCTCCTCTATTAGAAAAAATGAATATAAAAGATTTTCTTGTCATTCTTTTTTTTTGTGCCAGGAATATACAGCTTTTATAAAAAATAATATCTACTACATACATTATAATTGGAGACGGTCCTGTATTCAAAACTCAACACGCAAAATAATATTTAGTGTGGGAGAGACAGCGGAATTATAATGACAAATCGACGTTGAATACACCACGAAAGTCATGCCAGAGAGAGTCGTAATTAAAAATTTTGTTTAGGAACGTTCTTTGTGGACTATTCCAAGCGTACAAATTCGATGCGGCCGGACTTAATGAATCTAGTCAAAAATAATTACTCTTTTCCCGTTATATTTTTCAGTACATTTATTTGCCTTTTATGTTAGATCTTGATACAGATAATGTATAATATGGTGGAGTTAGTTTACAACTTGTACCTATTCATATTTCTGGAACTGGTACATATGAATTTATTAATTCTTCTATTGGAACCTTTAGTGTGTAGCACTAAACTCGAGGAGATTTATTACTAAACACCAAACAACTTCTCGACGCGTTTTAACTTCTCGACGCGTGTTTCTCTAACAATGTTAGCATCATCAGGAGATATTTCAATCTGATTGAAAAAAAGAAAAAAAGGAAAAAAAGGAAAAAAAGGAAAAAAAGGAAAAGGAATGTAGGAATTTATTTGGGAATGATTTAAGAGAGTGATAATGAAATAATTTTGCTTTGTAATGTATTGACTTGCAATGTTTCAAGTAATCATGCATTTACGATGGTTGTTTGAAAAGTTATAAATCAAGTATGACCAAACGACTACGATATTTGTCAAGTATGATTCGTTAGATGATGTAACACGTTAGATGATGTAAGTTGTGAGAAGTTGTGAAAATGGATAAAATTGAAGATCGACCTCTTGTAGAATATTTTATTTTAATGGATTTAACATCGACGGATATACAAAAAGAGCTCTACTTCAAATGATACTTATCCTTCAGTTTCATAGGTAAAAAGTGGCTGATGCAGCTGATGCAAATGATGCACTCTCAGAACGCCTGAGCGTCGAGCGATCGATGTAGCTTGAATGTCTTATAGAATTGTCACAAAAATCCACAAGCCGGCCCGGTTAGCAGCGGTGTCTAGAGCGGTGGCCTATCGCCACTATGTCGGCATGGTAGTGGGCTCGATTTCCGTGCTCGGCCTGTATGTTAGTAACTTTGTTTAAATGTTTGTGGATGTCTTGCTAATTGTTCTAAAACGGCTACTCCAATATTTTTGTGTGACTTTTTTGTGTGATTTTTTTTATTTCGAATTTGAAGATTTGTCAAATTATGCTAAAAAAAGATGGTGTTGCCATTTAAAAAATATTATTTTGATAGCTACTGAAGAAATCTGGCAACACCGGAAAGCATGTTTATAAATTTTTCTTAGTCAAGTTATTTTCTACAACTTTGCAGTTGCGAGTACTAGGCTAGCACTTTAAATAAAAAAGTTAGTCAGATTTAAAAAAAATTACACTATGTATATATATATATATATATATATATATATATATATATATATATATATATATATATATATATATATATATATCATCATCATCATCATCATCATCAGCCCGTATCGATCCACTGCAGGATGAAGGCCTCTTCAGCATGCTTCCAACCTTCACGGTCCTGGGATTTCCTCTGCCACTCGGGTCCAATATACTTAACGATGTCATCAATCCATCGTGCTTTCGGTCTTCTTCGCGGACGTTTGCGATCAAGCGGTATCCACTCCAGGATTGCCTTGGTCCATCTGTCGTCCCATCGCCTCGCTATATGGCCTGCCCATCTCCATTTCAACTGTTTTACTCTTCCAATGATGTCACAGACTTTTGTTTGTTCCCTGATCCATGCGCAGGACTTTCTGTCTCGTCTTGTAATGCCAAGCATACATCTTTCCATTCCCCTCTGTGTCACCCGAAGTTTTTGAATTGATTGCGATGTAAGTGTCCAGGTTTCACTTCCGTATGTCATAACGGGTAAAACGCACTGATCGAATACTTTTCTTTTCAGGCAAAGTGGGAGTCTGCTCTTAAACACTATGTTGAGCCTACCAAATGCCTGCCAGCCACATTTAACTCGCCGTTCCACCTCCCGGGCGGTATTCCCCTCCATGGAAATCCTCTGCCCAAGATATATAAAGCTGTCCACAATCTCTAAATCCCTTCCTAGAACTGAAATTCTTCTGTCCTGAGCGAAGTTATTGAACATAACCTGACTCTTTTTCAGGTTTATTTTCAAGCCAAATGGTTCGCCAGCCCTTTGCAGTTCTTGTATGCGTCTTTGCAGCTCCTCTGGGTCTTGTGAAATGAGAATAATATCATCTGCAAATCTAAGATGGTTTAAGTTTGCACCATTGATCTTTACACCATCCTGTTCCCAATCCAGTTTACGGAATACTTCTTCAAGGCCAGCCGAGAAAAGAATAGGCGATATTGCGTCACCCTGCCGTACACCTCGTTCTATATTAATTCCCACTTCAAGATCATCAAGGTGAATTATGGCTGTAGCTCCATCATATATCGATTCTAATAGGTTTACATAGGCTCTCTCTACACCTTGGCTAAGCAGTGCATCCATTATCGCATGCTTTGAGATGGAATCAAATGCCTTTTCGTAGTCGATAAAAGCCAAGCACAGTGGCATAGTGTATTCGTTGTGCCTTTCTATGACCTGCTGTACAACCTGGATGTGATCCATTGTACTGAATCCACTTCTGAATCCTGCTTGTTCTCTTGGTTGTGCGTCATTCAGTTTTTTTAATATTCTTTTAGAAATTATCTTAGTGAAAACTTTGTACATCACTGATAGGAGGCTTATTGGACGGTAGTTCTTTAAATCTTCCTGTGCTCCTTTTTTATGTAAAAGAATCACTTCTGCATTTTTCCATAAGTCAGGTATTTTTTGTTCTTTGAGGCATTTTGAGTATAATTTTGCCAGTGTTTTATGTAACGTCCGACCACCAGCTTTTAGCATTTCGACAGTTACACTATCCTTTCCTGGAGCCTTGCCGTTCTTCATCAGCTCTATAGCATTTGTTACTTCCTCCACTAGGATATCTGGCATTATATATTGTTCTTCCGTGGGTATTGCTGTCCCTGACTGGCTCTGATCTTCATATAACTGGGAATAAAACCTTCTGACAATCTCTAACATTTGGGTACGCGTCCTGCACACTGTGCCATCCTCACGCTTTAAAGCATATATTTGCGTTCTTTTGTTTCTCAACTTTTGTTTAGCATGTCCTCTCTGATACGTTTTCTTATAGTTTTGCAGAGCTCAGTGTACTCGACCCTGCCAAAAGGACTACCTGCATTTCTCATTGCTCGCCGTTTCTTCATTAAATCAATGGTCTCACTGGAGATTTTTGTTTGTTTGAGACATTTTTCCTCTGGTGCTATTGAAGCAGCCGTTTGAAGTACATTGTTGGCGATTTTTTCATATTGAACTGATATTTCCACCTCCTCTGGATCTTGTAACGCAGCAAACCGGTTTGACAAAGCAATCTCAAAATCGCTTCCTCTCTCCAGCAGTTTTCCATAATCCACCTTGCCCTTCTTTGATCTTACCATTCTTTCGCGGTCTTTTCGACAGTCAATCCGAACCCTTGCTCGTACCATTCGGTGGTCACTTCCAACATTAAAATTGTTAAGGACAGTACAATTGGTAAATATTGTTTTATCGTTGGTCATGATGTAGTCAATTTCGCTTGTGAGCCCAGATGGACTTTTCCATGTCCATTTTCTGCTGATATTTTTCTTATAGAATGAATTCATATTATATAGTTCTTGTCCTTCAGCAAAATCAACTACTCTGTCACCTCTATTGTCTCGCTCACCAGTTCCATATGGGCCAGTTGCATTTTCGTCTGTTCTTGTTGTTCCAATTCTGGCATTAAAATCACCCATCAGGATTTTGTACCTACATTTCTCCTTGTATAAAAGCTGGGCCACATCATCATAAAATTCCTCAATTTCCTCATCTTTATGGCTTATAGTTGGTGCATACGCTTGGATGATTTGAAGCCTAAACTTTTTATTCAGCTGAATGACGCATTGAGCTAATCGGTCGGATGTACTTTCAAATTTTACCACACAGTCCTTCAGCTTTCGATTGATGAGGAATCCAATTCCGCCACATCGGCGATTTTCCGTACCTCGAGTGTAGAGTACGTGTCCATACGTGTATATATATATATATATATATATATATATATATATATATATATATATATATATATATATATATATATATATATATATATATATATATATATATATATATATATATATATATATATATATATATATATATATATATCATCATCATCATCATCATCAGCCCGTATCGATCCACTGCAGGATGAAGGCCTCTTCAGCATGCTTCCAACCTTCACGGTCCTGGGCTTTCCTCTGCCACTCGGGTCCAATATACTTAACGATGTCATCAGTCCATCGTGCTTTCGGTCTTCTTCGCGGACGTTTGCGATCAAGCGGTATCCACTCCAGGATTGCCTTGGTCCATCTGTCGTCCCATCGCCTCGCTATATGGCCTGCCCATCTCCATTTCAACTGTTTTACTCTTCCGGTGATGTCACAGACTTTTGTTTGTTCCCTGATCCATGCGCAGGACTTTCTGTATCGTCTTGTAATGCCAAGCATACATCTTTCCATTCCCCTCTGTGCCACCCGAAGTTTTTGAATTGATTGCGATGTGAGTGTCCAGGTTTCACTTCCGTATGTCTTCCCAATCCAGTTTACGGAATACTTCTTCAAGGCCAGCCGAGAAAAGAATAGGCGATATTGCGTCACCCTGCCGTACACCTCGTTCTATATTAATTCCCACTTCAAGATCATCAAGGTGAATTGTGGCTGTAGCTCCATCATATATCGATTCTAATAGGTTTACATAGGCTCTCTCTACACCTTGGCTAAGCAGTGCATCCATTATCGCATGCTTTGAGATGGAATCAAATGCCTTTTCGTAGTCGATAAAAGCCAAGCACAGTGGCATGGTGTATTCGTTGTGCCTTTCTATGACCTGCTGTACAAGCTGGATGTGATCCATTGTACTGAATCCACTTCTGAATCCTGCTTGTTCTCTTGGTTGTGCGTCATTCAGTTTTTTTAATATTCTTTTAGAAACTATCTTAGTGAAAACTTAGTACATTACTGATAAGAGGCTTATTGGACGGTAGTTCTTTAAATCTTCCTGTGCTCCTTTTTTATGTAAAAGGATCACTTCTGCATTTTTCCATAAGTCAGGTACTTTTTGTTCTTTGAGGCATTTTGAGTATAATTTTGCCAGTGTTTTATGTAACGTCCGACCACCAGCTTTTAGCATTTCGACAGTTACACTATCCTTTCCTGGAGCCTTGCCGTTCTTCATCAATTCTATAGCATTTGTTACTTCATCCACTAGGATATCTGGTATTATATATTGTTCTTCCGTGGGTATTGCTGTCCCTGACTGGCTCTGATCTTCATATAACTGGGAATAAAACTTTCTGACAATCTCTAACATTTGGGTACGCGTATCCTCACGCTTTAAAGCATATATTTGCGTTCTTTTGTTTCTCAGCTTCTGTTTAGCTTTGTTAATTCCTTTGTTTTCTTCCACGGTTTTTTGCACTAGCTGCATATTGAATCGGCGCGTGTCCTCTCTGATATATATATATATAGCGACATATGTCGCTGTAGCTTCATCATATATCGATCCTAGTAGGTTTACATAGGATTTCTCTACACCTTGATTATGCAATGCATCCATTATGGCCGGCTTTGAGATTGAATCAAATACTTTTTCATAATCGATAAATGCCAAGTACAGTGGCATAGTATATTCGTTGTGTTTTTCTATGATCTGCTGTATAACCTGGATATGATCCAATGTACTGAATCCACTTGTGAATCCTGCTTGCTCCCTTGGTTGTGCGTCATTAATTTTTCTTGGTATTCTTTTGGATATTATCATGGTGAAAACTTTGTACACCACTGATAGGAGGCTTATTGGGCGGTAGTTCTTTAAATCTTCCCGTGGTCCTTTCTTATGTAAAAGAATCACTTCTGCATTTTTCCATAAACTGGGTACTTCTTGTTGTTTGAGGCATTTTGTGTATAATCTTGCCAGTGTTAAATGTAAGGTCCGACCACCAGCTTTTAACATCTCCACCGTTATACTATCCTCTCCTGGAGCCTGGCCTTTGTCACTTCCTCCACCAAAATATCCGGCATTTGTTCTTCAGTAGGCATTGCTGTTCTTGTCTGATTCTGGTCCTCATATAACTTTGAATAAAATCTTCGGACAAGCTCTAACATTTCCGTCCGTTTCCTGCATATTATATCGTATTGGAAAACATTTCTGTCCTTTTCCTTCTCAGCTTCTGCTTAGCTTTATTAATTCCCCTGTTTTCTTACAGAGTATTTTGTACAAGCTGCATATATATATATATATATATAAATATATATATTAGACTCATCAGGGGACCGACATATGCTCTCTCGCCAAGAATAGATGAAGTTTTATAAATGAAGTTTTTTGATTTCTTTGGACTGCGTCCAACGTGAAAATACATACATATACCTTTTCGACTTTAGTGTTTAGGTTCCAATAGTTTTTTTAACAATTATTACCCTAAGTCATTTTAAATGGATTTAGTTTTATTAAGCACTAGTTTTTGCTGAATAAGTAATATCTTAATTTGGTCAATTATAATCGACTGGCTTCTAATCAAAAACAAACATAATTTAACTAAATGAGGCTCTTAAATAATTATTTAAATAAGATCAAATAGCGATTATATTCATAATACGATAAAACATAACGAAAGACGGAAACCAAAATGATGTTAGGGTGCCTCAAGTCATGTTTCGGTTATAATGGACCTTGTGGATATTACGATCGAT
This sequence comes from Cosmopolites sordidus, assembly GCA_031761425.1. NCBI lineage: Eukaryota > Metazoa > Arthropoda > Insecta > Coleoptera > Curculionidae > Cosmopolites > Cosmopolites sordidus. The sequence goes on from JARFXV010001988.1 coordinate 8,278, forward strand.
ACGGAGAGTGGATTTCCCTATTTGGTTTGAGATATTTGAAAGCTATTCGTTCCGACAGATATATTCCAGATTCACGGATGGAAAACCAGCTCATTTGTAAATATACTTTTGACGAAAACTGGTCATCGGTCTCAATCAAGCAATAGCAAGTTTATTACATGCTATACGAGGTTATTTCGCTAAATTATTAGTTGAAATATGCTCTTTGATAAAACGTTTAATGTATATTGAATAAACTTCAATTCGGATTTGATTTAAAATTTAATAATGATAATTATTAAAATTAAAATATTAATATTATAATAAATTATAATAAAATTATTATTAAATAATATTATAATACAATTATTATTAAAATTTAATAATAATTTAATAATAAATTTTAATAATAAAAGATGGGAAGAAATAAAAGTGAAGTTGGATGCTGTCTATGGAGACCCTTCACCATCTATGACAACTGTGAGATATTGGTTTAACGAGTTTAAGCGTGGTCGTAAAACTGTTTTCGATGAAGAACGGCCAGGATGCCCGTCAGACGTGGTTACCGAGAAAATCGTTGAAAAGGTCCATGACATGATTCTCGCTGATCGCCGATCGAAAGTGGTGAGGCCGTAGGTGCCTGTAGGGAACGGAAATCAAGATTTTAAATGATAAGATATCTGTAAGGAAAGTGTCGGCTCGATGGGTGCCGCGATTGCTCACGGTGGACAACAAGCGGGTACGACTAACAATGTCAACGCAGTGTTTAGACCCATTAAATTAATTTATGTCGAGTCGTCACCGTTCATGAAACCTGAATACATTATAACACGCTAGAGACGAAGAGACAGTCAAAACAATGGATTTTTCCGGGTGAATCTGCTTCCAACAAGGCAAAAACGGTTCCATCACTCGGAAAGGTTATGGCCACCATTTTTTGGGATTCCAAAGGAATAATCCTAATGGATGCCTCAGGACAGTATTACAGTGAGTTGTTGGACAGATTCGATAAGAAATTGAAGGAGACACAGCCCCATTTAGCTAAGAAAAAACTGATCTTCCATCACGATAGCGCACCGGCTCATTCATCTTTAATTGTCACGGCCAAATTGCACAAACTGCGCTACAAATTGCTTCCGCACCCACCTTACTCGCCCGACCTGGCGGTCAATCCAGTGATTTTTTCTGTTCCTTAACTTGAACACATGGCTCGAAGGAAAAAAATCAGCCAAAATGAAGAGGTTATCGTCGAGACAGAAGCGTATTTTGGAGAGTTTGAAAAATCTTCTATTTTAGACGGCTTAAAAATGCTGGAGAAACGCTTGGAAAAATGTATAGACCTAAAATGAGACTACTTTGAAAAATTCAAATAAATTTGTTGAAAAAAAATTACGTCTTTATTTCAAACACGGGTTGTTGATTGATCAACCCTCGTACATAACACAAGAAAATATATCACTGAGAAAAGTACTTTATTGTATTAATTTTGCAACACTGTCTCTGTTTTGGGTAGTCTGACCCCATTCTATTCCCACTACTACTTTTTGTTTTATCCTCTGTCGCCTCCTGTGGATAATTTTAGCCTCGATGTTATAATTTTCGTTTCCCAATAATCCGTCTGCTGACGAGCTACATGTCCAGTCCATCGCTACTTCATCCTTAACATCTTCTGGTTTATGTCCTTTACTTTTGTGTTTTGTCTAATTTGTTCATGTGCATGCTAACCATGGCCCATTTTATGATTCTTGCTGGGCTTCTAAGTCTTCATTCTTCTTCTTCGTCAATCTCGTCAGCCCTAAATCATTTGTTTTAGATGCAAGTAAACATGTTTCATAAATTTTTCATTAGGGCTGAGTTTCCCAAAGGCATTCCAGCTCAGGCCTATTCGACGAAATATCTTGGCGGTCTGGTTCTCCTGATCTTGACTTTATGTCTCAAGTATACATATACTTTCACCATCTCAACGTTGTTATCTGTAACAATATTGTCTTCCACTGGAGCTATTAATTTTGGCTTTTTTAATATTCTCTTCGAGGTCTTCTATATTGTTACTCATTAGCACGACATTGCCTACGGATCAAAATTTGCTTGAATGAGTTCCGTGAATGTTAAGACCTCTCTTTTCCCATTGTAAATTTTTGAATATATCATTCAAAACAAGAATGAAGAGTGGAATGTTTTAAGGAAACTGTTTCTTCAAAATTATCTAAAAAATTGTGTATTAAATTTACGAAAGTTATTTTCCTTATACCTCGTGTATGCTATTGCTGTGTTTAGCTTAACGACTTTTTAGCGAAAGCTATAAGCTTCGTGTTGTTTATACTTTAGAATTATTTATTGGAAATATAAATTTATCTTGGTGTTTTCATCAATTAAAGAAACAATTTTTTATGGATTATTATCACGCATTGTTCTGCATATCTACCTACCATTATGTAATGAACAATTTTTGCCCATTTTTGAATTCAGTTATGGATTACGTATATTCATAAAACATATCTCAGTAAAACTTAATATAATATAATTGAATATTAGAAATTGGAAAAGATGCAATAACTATATTATTTAAATTTAAAAAGTGTATCAGCCAAAACACTACGAGGTCTTTGTGGATTCTTTATGTACTTTGTAGCCCTGATTTCCTACTTACCCTTTTGAGTGTCACTACGATTCTGCATGACAGCCCTTGGTGGTTGTTGGTTTGTTCCGATCTAAACTTTGAAGTGGCCTGGACAAATTGTGGAGATATATGGCACCAGAAGTGATATATAGATGATACTAGAGGTTGTTTTGGGGGCCGGTTGATACTAATTAATTTCCTCAGTGAATGTATGACAAACTATATGTTCCCCATAGGACATACAATATTATAATGCTTTATCTATATGACCAGATGTGTACATTAACAGAACGTTAATAACAGAAATTACTATGGGACTATGAAACCCTGCCATTCCCTTTCATAAAACCAAAAAAATGTATACAAATTCTTAAATATTATGTTTTATACAGTATTGTATGTTCCGTAAGTTTCCACTGTTTTTTTTTTATAAGTCCGATTGAAAAAATAACCATGTTGTATTTTCAATCATTGTTCACGGCCTGTTTCGACCTCTTGACCAATTTATTGATGCCGTTTTGTCAGAAATCGCCAGACCTGGACTCAAAAAAGTTTTCAAACCAATTTTTGAAGTCCTCATAATTGGCGGAGGTTACACCCCTCATTTACTTTACAGCGAGCGGAAAAGGGGATAATCGGTTGGCGCTAGATCTGGAGAGTACGACAAATACGGAAGAACCTCCCATTAGAGAGCATTCAGAACCTCCTTGCCGATGCTTGCTGTGGGAGGTGGTGCATTGCTGTGGAGTAAGATGACTTGGTCTTGTGGATCAGGTTGTTTCTTTGTCGACCATTCTGTTCTTCTTCGGCATTTTCCAGTGCACGAGACCCTCTCAATTCGACCAAACGCAAATCATGGTTTTCTTGGGATCTTACCACACATTAAGATCTTACTTAATTCTCGGCTTTAACGTGTCTCTTGTGATCTTCCACTCCGTTCTTTGTTTCGTATTGATCTAGAAATGCAATTTCCCATCTTTCGTAACGATTATATACATGAATAGTTATTTATAGTCGCGTGTTGCTCTGTTTCCAGAGATGTTTTGAGCAACTTTGTTGTGGTAATTTCCTTTGTTGTCGTCATTTAGTTTGTGTGTCACACAAGTTCGGAGATTTTGAGTAAATCCCATAGATTGAAGATGTCGGGAGAATGTGGCGAGGCCGCAGTCCTACTAGAGCAGTCCTACTAGAGGCTACAAATGAGACTCATAGACTACAAATCACAGACTACAAATGAGACTCACTAAAGAGCGGACAACAAAGACTGACTGAAAAATTAGTTACTGACTACCCTTTTTGTTATTTATACTTTTTCGAGAGGTAGGCAGATTTAAACATATCCGAACCTACAATGAAAATAACCGGACTGTACAGCCGTCGCCAAAAATATAGTTTTGCCTTCATAAATTAACTTTTTGATTCTAATAATGTGCAAAAGTATTTTAGTATCATATCCGTCATATAATTCTTATATTACACTATTGGAATTCAATTTATTTCGTTGGTAGTATGGTAGTATGAAATAGCGATTTGAGAAGTTATTTTTTTAAAGATTCTTTCAAAAATTGAACCATTAAATTACCTGAAATATTGTAAAGGATTACTGAATAAAATGGTCGTTGCATTACTAAATAAAATACAATTACAATATTGCCGATTTTCCCTGAATTATGCATTATATACATTTAAAAACATAGTCAACACTAAAAAGCAAGCATCGTGATACTCATTTTACGATATTGGAACCGTGTTTGCTTTTTCATTAAAAAGTTTCTGTTTTAATATAATAATACGGACACAGGCTTTGATAACGCGAATAGAAAATTTAGTTAAATTTCAAAAGAGAAAATTCGATTCGTTAATAACATTGTTTTGCTTTTTAAAATATTAAAATGTATACTTTTTATCTCTTCATATATATATATATATATTAAATACTGTCGAATATCTATGACGTAAATAAAGGACTTCAACATAATACTAATATATCAAAAATTAATTGATATTTTTTACACACGAGGACTAATCAAAAAGTTTCTACTTTTTTATTTTTCTACAAATTTTATTCTTCGGTGTAGTCTTGTGTGTATCTGGTAAATATGGCATATGTTTCAACAGTTCAAACTCCAACACATTCAACTAGGCAATCATCAAAACACTTTCGTCCCGAGATGCATTTTTTTACCTAAAAATAACACTGGCCTGCAAAATTCAAACTTTTTTGTCACATGAAAACCTCTGCCTGATTTAAATAGTACTATGGCACCCTAATAAGAACATATTAATAAAAAAAAATAACACCTCAGGTTATTTTATAACATTCAAATATATATTTTTATAAAATATATATGAAAATTCATTTACCCTTATACAATGATGGACTTACACACAGTATTTATGATTTTCACGAGTCCTTAGCTTCCAGTAAGTTCTTTTTCAATCCCCAGTAGTAATCGACTAACATCCCAGGCCCATTTACCTTGATATTGTAACTCCATAAGTGAAATATGGTGGTGGAATCTCTCAGGTTTTCCACACCCAGGTTTTCAGGAAGAAATCAAAACGTGAGTCCAGGATATGTATCTTCAAGGACATACTGCACCTCAAAGCTTTGTATGAGATCAAAAGGTCATTAAATAATTCTTTGTAATTTTCTGCCCTACCCAAAAAGTCATTTTTTCAGTTAAATAAATGTAAAACACGTACCAAATCATTTAGGTCACCTTGTGTCAATAAGTGTAGTTCTTTTAAAACACTTGGTATATAAGTTGGGTCGCACCCTGTCTCTAAGTTATCGTCTCGATTAGCAGCAGCTTCCTGAATTTCTAATGGATTTGGAGGTATGGGCACAGGTAATTCGGCACTATGTGGAATTGGTCATTTTGCATATGCCAAATCTGGGTGTTTTATGGTGTGTTTCGACTTTTTTAGGTGTGATACTCTTCATAGCAGTCAAACAAAAATAAAAATCACTTACGTGATCTGTTGGTTTCGTCCAAATCAGTGGCACAGCAAAGGGCATACCTCTAGATCCCTAAGTCCAACCCAGCAGTTCATCTCACACATGTTATACTGCAAATATGTGGGATCCAGGATTTATCTTGATAGCGGACAGAAAAATCAAAGTAACCCAAACAATGTTTGGTTAATAATGGCGTGAAATTTCGACGCTGAGAGGTAAAAATTATTCATAGACATAACAAAAATTATCCTGGTGATTTATCCTGGTGACTTTCGTGGCATATTTGCAGTCTTAACGAATATCAGTAAATTTAAAGTTGTTGACTATGATAGCTATCTAATTTCAAAAATGACGTTATTCAAACATAAACACGTATATGAGGTGAAATTGAATGTGTAGGTGTCACAAAAAACTCAGGGTGGCTGGAAAAAAATAACATTGTTTTTGTAATGAGAGTAGATAAGTACTATCAAATATCATTACGAAATTGATGTGACAAAAACAGTGTTCATCTTTGTAATCTTCTTCTCCTATAAACTAGCTTTATCCGAGAATTTTTTTCATTTAGTTTATCCAAACGCGGTGTTTAAACAAAGTAATGAAACTGGTGGTGTAGTGTTCGATCCGGCAACACTGTTGGCTTATAATTTGTAAGGAAGGTATGCCGGCATCTAATCCGTTTCTGGTATGAGTTTCAACTCCATGAACAAACTTGGTGGTCCCACGCAATTCTTTTCGTAAACCGAGTTTTTCTAGTGCGTTTTGGAAAATAAATAAGAACAATTTCCTAAAACGGTGCGTCATCAAGTTCATTTTCAATCCGTCTGGGAAAGTCAAGAGATGTTTCCCTCTTGTTGTTCTTTTAAGCCTGTGAAATATTTTTCGGAAAAATTTTCGGATAGATTTTCTTCATCCCCAATTCATTGGTTAACATCTGATGAATGGTATGTGAATCAAAGTCAATTCCTCCCCGATCATTCAGACAATCAATCATGTTCAAAATCCCGAATTATACAAATATTCTCATCACTTCCTGCAGTTGATGACCTTCCATTTCCATTGAAGACAAAGACTTCCATCTTTAAAGGAGTTTGGTCTCCTGACAATACCTTAAACCACCTAAACGCTAGATCCTTAACTGCTTCTATAGGCTTGTTGAAGCTTTAGGCAAAAATTTCCATCGCACTATGCCCTAGTCTGAAATAAAACTTGATAGCGTACATTTGTGCACAGCATCCCTTTAAAGGAATGTCACGATATATATATATATATATATATATATATATATATATATATATATATATATATATATATATATATATATATATATATATATATATATATATATATATATATATATATATATATATATATATTGGAAGAAGTCAACGTATTTGGTTTTCAGGCCTCTGGTATTCTGAGAGAAGATAGACACAGCGTGATCAGCCATTGCAGTAAGACAATCTCAAACCGTTTTACAGTTTTATACTTAATGAGACGAGTTAGAGATGAAGATTGTTAAGGTCGATTTCGGATAGGATGCGGAGTGGACAAGAGTTCTTTTGTTCTCTTGAATTGGAGATCCCTAAAAAACCTTCTTAAACCAATTTGGACCGACATAGTTAAACTTTGGAGATCATCGACATCCAACGTTGAGAATCTCGAAAAGTTTGAGTTAAAATTATTATGGATAATAGTCAACGCTCCATGGCTTGTTTTCTATAGACTTGAAGCACGAAATTTGCCAGTGATGTCAGTGAATCCTGTTAAAATATCTGAGGTCCTTTCACTAGACACCATCATCTCTCAGCGCTCCATTAAAACAACAATAAAGATACTTTTTTAGTTACCTGTATTTATACATCGTACTATTGTACATTGTACTATTCATACATTGTACACAAATAATTATCCAATTCATATTAACTTTTTAAGGAAAATTTTTATTGAGGAGAAAGTTTTCTTGGTTAAATAACTATAAATTGACAATGAATGAGAAAATTAAAATCAAGGATGTATAATTGTTTCCTACTGTTTGACAAGTTTACAATTATTTCTTACGAAAGGTTTTCTTTTAAATTTCAATTTTAATATCATATATTTTTTACTATTATAGAGGGTGTTCCAATAGGCAACTCGGAATTTTCTTTTTAAACAAAATTTTGAACAATAACATGTTTATTTATTTTATCAAAATGTAGAGACCAGTGATGTTTTAAAAATAATTTTCCCCAAATGTTCTTCTCAGCTCTTTCTACAGATCGCCATTTTTTTTCGTAAAATAGTCAATTACAATTTGATACAATTTCCGTTCAATTTCATTCGATTCAGGTTATTTCGTCTGCGGATTGTTAAAGAAGACTTTGACCTTGACGAAACCCCCATAAGAAAAAGTCGAGGGGGGTTAAATCGCATGATCTTGCAGGCCACCCAATATTACCATTTCGAGAAATGACATATATAACATTTGTAGGTTAAATCTTTCTCAGCAAGGTTTAATTTTGTTTGCTTTAAATATTCCAAGTTGACTATTTATCAATAGCCCCCGTATAATTTGCTTTTGTATATGCTCGTATATAAATGTGATGAATAATAGAGTGAAAACCGGACTATATGATTTTTTGTTACATAGTAGTAGATATGGGGAACATGCGTGATAATAAGCCATTAAAAGTTTCTCCTTTATTCGATGAAAACATCAAGATAAAATCCTGTTTTAAATAAATAATTGTAAAGTAAAAACATGGAGTTTGCACTTTTCTCCAAAATCTAATTAATCAATTTAGAATAGTAACATACCCGTTTATTATACCAGGGTTGTTTGTTTACTAAGATATATTTTTAGATACATCAACAAGTATAAAACTATTCAAAAATATGAAAAATTTAATCGTGCTCCGCGCAAAAAGTTTCACATTTCTTCAGCCGCAACCAAACCAGTCCAAATGTCATAGGTATTAAAATATTATTAAAATACATGAATAGGGATTTCAAGAAAACTCCACTGTCAAAACATTGTATATGTGAACACTGTTAAAGCACTATGGGATTTGATATTTATCGTATTTCTTTAACCTCGAATTTTGTAACAATGGGCCATTATTGTCTGGTTAAGTTCTTAAAGAAACTGTTTTTGATTGCAAGGTAAAAATGAAAGTAGACGTTTAGATACAAATGGGATAACCTCCAAACGTGTCAATCAATATCAACAGGACAAATTTTAAACCCGATAACGTTGCATATGCTGCCAACCGAACACAGCCGCTAAATTTGAAATTTATTGAATACATTCCATTTGATTCTTTGATTATTTAATTTTAGTAGTGGTATTTCTGCTGTTCGTTAATAGCGTCATAGATGACGTGCAACGGTTTTAGTTTTGTACAGGCTATATAATATTATTGTCATACTTCAACTAATCTTATTATTTAAGTTTCGTTGCAATTATCATATATTTAAAAGTTTAGAAAAATGCGTGAAACAAAACTATCACTAACCTTCTTATTTTTTTTGTGAATATAAAATTTTATTTTCACTTGACGGAATAACTACAAAAAACAAGTTGAAACAAAACAGAGGAATGGAAGAGCGTCGTTCGCATCTCCCATTGTAATTATTTTCGTATGATCAAGGGAACATAAATTGTTTGGTCGACTTTTTCAAGGGATCTGTAGGCATAATTTCACGCTGTCCAGAAAGCTTTTATGTTCACGATTATTGTGGTAAGCCAACGTCTATAAGCCGATGCCTCATTAGTTTTCAAGTGGGAGAGGACTACCTTTCTACACATCACGCCTAATAATTATGTAGAACGTTACAAAAAAATTTGCTAATGAAAATAGGACCGTTAAAAAAAATCTTAACAGTTTATGTCTTATTATGCGCGGCTAACTGAGATCAAATACCTTGGCATCTTGAGCTTAATATTTATTAATTTTCCCAGTTTGTGGTAGTAATTACTTGACTGCGAAGCAACTGATTTTGCATGGCTTCTAAAGCTGTTATTTTAAAGCGAGTAATCTTCGTACTGCATTGCATTTGCATTATTGGATTATAATCCATTATTAATCATTTAATGTTTGAGCTTATTGAAATACTATAGAAAAGTTTTCGAACTGGTAGTTATTTTTCACTTCCATTCTCATTTTTCACTTCCATCATTTTGCTTCTATATCGGATTTGACAATATCTTTGATTTCCATATTGGATATATATATATATATATATATATATATATATATATATATATATATATATATATATATATATATATATACATATTATTATTCACGTATGGGCCCTGGTGGACCACGCGAAGTACAATTAGAGGCGTTTGTTGTTGTTAGCCTGCCTTTGCGCCCATACTAATTTCATTCTTTCGCTATGAGCTTTTTTCCTTTCGTCAGACCAAGTTGTTCCAGTCTTCTTACATTTTTCTCTCTGGCCAACCTTCCAAACGTTAACCTTGTGTCTGAAACAGCCTCTATCCTGAATTTCACTTTGTGTAATATTTGCTGATCTTAGTCGTCCTCTTTAATTGCAGCAATCCATTTAATTATTTCTACTTTAGCTCTACTCCTATTTTCATAAAATTCGACTATTTGTCTAGTTAGCCTACTCGGATTCATCCGTTTTATGTGTCCGTAAAACTTAAGTCTTCTTTTTCTCATAGCGCTATATATATATATATATATATATATATATATATATATATATATATATATATATATATATATATATATATATATATATATATATATATATATATAATAGAATCAGTACAAAAGGTCACATCCAGGTTGTTCACTACACCAAGGAGCATATGTCTTGGCAATACACCACACCACAGTTCTTGGCTTATATCGACTATGAAAAAGCATTTGACATAATCTTAAAGCAGGCCAAAATTGATGTATGCAGCTGTGGACAAAGCCTTTGTAAACCTATTAGAATCGATATATGATAATAATAATAATAATAATAATAATAATGTTTATTGTCTAACAGGAACATGTCCCAATAACAAGACAAATTAAATAAATAATTATGTTTTACAAAACTAAAAAAAAAGGAAAAAATTAAATTGAGAGTTGATTACAAATTAAGCATGAAATTATACTAATACATTAAACTGATGTCTATATATAATCATAACTATATCTATGTGAACCACTATTGGTAAAACAAGATAATCTATATTATTTGACAAAATAACAAGTACATAACATAAGTATAAGTATAAGATTAGAAGTCGAAAAGATAGTACATCAATATTAAAAAACAACAAATATCATCCATTTATTAAATGTATAGCGTCCTGCAGGGCCCGCACTAGTGAACAAGGGGAAACTGAGTACAGATCCACATCAGAATGAACACTCAAAAGATTGCAATATCTGCAAGCACGAAATAGTGGCGCCCTGCTCTCAAAATTAGTCAGGGCACAGGGCACTCTAAAGGTGTTAGACCTCCTAGCAAAGAATTGAGGTACAAGAAATGGCAATTGCTCCAATAGTTCAGGGCAATCGATAAGCCCGTTGATCAACTTGTAGAGGAATATTTGAGACATACAAATCCTCCGATGTGAGAGGGATTGCATCCGAAATCTGTCAAGGAGCACCCGCTGGTCAATTCCTCTAGCCGGATAGTGACCATCAACCCTATATGCTAGGTATTTGAGCAATCTACGCTGCACTCTCTAGTTTATTGACATGAATCCGGTAAATTGGCGACCATATCAACGAAACATACTCCAATCTTGAGCGAACCAATGAATTGAAAAGTGTAGTTAAACATGAGACACTTCTAAAATCACCTGTAGATCGGATTATAAATCCCAGGGTTCGTAATGCTGTCCGTGTCACCATCTGTACATGCTGATTAAAACTCAACTCTGCATCCACCATTATGATGAAGATACAGCGACAGTTTACTTTGGCGATCTTGAAGCTAAAGTTAATGTAGAACAGAGTTGAGGGAAGGGAGATGCCTGCTTTGAAGAGGTATTGAATAAGCTGGATTAGGAACAGGACTAAATAACATATTTTTCATTTAGAAAATATCGACAACTGTCTTATATACTCTACAATTATTGTTGAGACTAGATTGACTAGCGATAGATATTATTATTATGAAGGGTTCTATTTTATTCATGTAAATTATAGCATGGAGTTAACTATTAACAAAAAGTTTAATAAAAATTACTTAAAAATGTCGATGTTCACCGTACTCCACGTCGGTGCTTTGCCCTTTTCAGCCGTCATTGAAACGCCAGCATGCGTCTTTCCAAGACAAGTTTCTGGCCTTGTGGTCGTCATCAGTTCGCCTTACCGTCGGTGGCGGTTAAAGGAATAGGAAAGGAAAGGAAAGGATTTACGGTTAGAGATGCACCAGCAACTACAAGGGTATTTAGTAACTGGACCTACAACTTAACGTGGGTTCCGAACCACGGTCATCAGCCACTGACAACTTAGGCCAGCACCCTCCTCAGGCTATCAACCCTTGGTTACGTGCTTACCCATAGGTCCATCAAAAAGCCTACCGACTGGCGAGTGACTAACGTAGAACAATTCTCAAAAGGCATCCGGCGTTACCCAGCTTTTAACTGACGTGACTGAGGGGTAATTCGTTGTCGGATTTTACACTCTTGTCTAGAAACAATCACAACCTTTTAGGAAGTAAACGGACAGAAGAAAGAAAGAAAAACAACCATCCGAGCGCTGGAATCGAACCAACTACCGCTCCAATGTGGTTTCGGCACAGCAGCGGCAGGCCGCTGCTTTTACCGTCCGCACCAACGCGACCAGCTGAAGGAATAGGCAAAACATCTTTGAAGAGTACAGGGAATTGTCGTTGTTTATTCATATTCTCCTCTATGGGTACACTGTGCACACCCGGTACCCTACCCGGAGCTTTAGCGAGACACGGACGATTTCCTTCAGTCTTGGTTGCTATGAAGGTCCGCTGCGGGATGATCAGGTGCTGTGTATGAATAAACCCGCCATCATATATGGACTATTTGTATCACGGAATTGGTCTTTCTTTTGGACGCTTTCCTTCAGCTCGAGACTTCACTTTTCAGCTTCGCTAGAAACTGATCTCGAGACATACTTGCTACCATTATGGTTGTAGTTGAAGAAATGAGCAAAACACCTAAGTAAATTTTCTTTGTTTTTGTGTATATATATATATATATATATATATATATATATATATATATATATATATATATATATATATATATATATATATATATATATATACATATATATGTATATATTAAATACAAAGAAAATTCATCCACACTCCCACGTTGGTACCTTGTCGTTCGCCCATCCGCCATCCAAAGCACCAGCAAGCGTCTCCCAGGACCGGTTTCTGGCCTTAATTCGTCATCGACTGGGCTCAAACTGAAGGCTTGGACAGCGGATGGTTGGAACGACTAAGCCATGACTATATAAATCGGCCATGTCGAATGGAGCTGCAATCCCACGCAACTCTGCCATCCTGTGGTAAACGACCGCGACAGACAAACTGTGAGGGACCGTTCGTGGCCCGTCCAACCTCGGGTAAGTACCAGGTCTGTTCAAAAATAATGATGAAGTGGGCTCGTGGAGAAAGATATTAAAAAGAAAGAAAATTCATCCGCACTCCGCGTGGTGCTTTGGCGTCCCCCCATACGCATATATATATATATATATATATATATATATATATATATATATATATATATATATATATATATATATATATATATATATATACGTATGGATATATATATAGGGTGATAGATACAAGTGTCGTTTTTTTTAAATGGAATACTCTATATGTTATTTCATTTCTAATTGAGATACTGTGAAGCATTTTGAAACTTGTTATATAACATATGTCCCGTTTCGGAAATTAATAATTTAAGAACTTAGGCAACAAATATTCCTGAATAAAAAAATATTTTTTTTACAACCAGCATAGCTAGATACCCGAATTTTTGAATACGGTTCCATAATAGATTGCTTTATGACAACATGACATGGGAATAAATTTATCGTATATAGAGCGTTTAGAAAAAGTACGCTTTTGATAGAACTTAAAAACTCATGTTAAGTAGAAATTTTAAAGAGAACACCAAAATAGTACGCTTTTGATAGAACTTAAAAATTTATATTATGTAGAAATTTTAAAGGGAACACCCTGTATTTTATAGTGGAGCACAAAAGAGTAATATATTCTCTATGTAAAAGTGTTAAGTGATGATATACCTATTTTTAGAAGTTTTCAACTTAATAAAAAAGAAAAACAATGTAATTAAAGCAAAAATAACGGTTAATTTTATTTTTGTAAACAATAAAACAAAATTAAAATTAGAAACATAATACTATGTAAAAAACTATTTTTATAGCAAATGTTCGAAACGCTGGCCATTTACCTTGAAACACTTCAACATTCTAATGTGGACCCCTTCAGTGACGACTCTTCAAATCTCAGTGGGATCTAACGTTACGAATATTTGATTCACCCGATGTTCTAACTCCTCTCTAGTATTTACTAGCATTGTCTAGATGATATATTTTACAGTAATCGTAAAAACCTGCATGTTAACGTTGTCTCTTGCAAGTTCCATCCAGTTTCTCAGCTCTTTCTCCTTTATATTCTGCATTACTGCTTTTCTTCACTTTCTAGTTGGCCTTCCTTGTCTTCTTCCTTGCTAGTCTTCCTCCTTGCTGTCATTTCCATGGACTTAATGTCCAATGAACTTATAGACAGTATGGTTCTAGTCAATGAAGTTTTCTCGATTTTATTATCTGCTCATTCTTAATGTTGTTATTGTTCTTAATTACAGTTGGAGCTACAGTAGAGCGACGACTACGTGACAGCAAACGCTTTATAACACCAAGATAAAACACAGCATTGATCGTATGACCAGGAGAAACGAACTCCTTTTACACAATTCCGTCCGAATCGTAGAAACAAATCCACTTTTTTTGGATTCTTGACTTCTAGAGACGACTTTTTTTCGGATCCGGCTCTCTCGGGTGCTTCTATTCGGCACTTTGACGCTTGGTTTCTGGTTCATATTTAAAACACCACACCTCATTACCAGTAACAATGCTGTAACTAAAGATTTCGTCCTTTTTCGACTCTTTAATCAAGTCATTACACTGTTGACTTCAGATCAATTTCTGCACAAACCTTCAAAAGTCCCAAATGATCGGTCAAAATTCAATAACTTGAATGTTTGGACATGTACAATTCCATTTTCATGTTTCGCAATAAAAATTTTTGCTGATTTTTTTTATAAATTCACCCACAACTTCAATGTTACTTTGAGTAATCATGGAATTTTTCGGACCAGGATTGTCATCGAGTTTGGCTCTTGGACCGGAGTCCTCGAGTGGTTTAAACTGGACCACGGCATAAACAATCCTCACCATACACTGTTTTCATTAATTGAAACGTTTCGATGAATTTTTTGCTACGTTTAGGCAGCTCCTTCAAAATTAATATTAGCTGTTTGAAAAGTAAAGGCATCTGGTCAGTTGACCCAAAACTTGGGTCACTTTCTCCGTTAAATTTGTCTATCGACTTAGACAGATCGGGCATTATATTAAAATTTGGTATCTCTAATATCTAGCTTTCTACTTTGTTTTGTTGAAGCTGCAACATCTACAGCATCTGTGCATTTTGTTGCAACAGCGCGCTTACTAAATTTATAAATTGAGGATTTCCACCGGCACTATCGTTAGCTGTAGAGCTCACAACATTTTCAAAGTTTTTCTCACTGATCACACCTTTCGTTTGAGCAGAATCGTTTTCAGAAGCCATTTTTTCTAACCCCAAACTTTCACTTTTCATAATGAAACATTTTTCCCCGTTAACTCCTAAATGAATCCCACTTCTGAAGTTATCCCACTTCTGAAGTTGTATAAGTAATGTTGGCTTCATAAGTTAAAAAAAAATTGCTCATTTACAAAAAAAATAACAATTTTTATTTTTACAACATGGCAAATACTAAACAATTAGCATTCTTCTTATTTTCGTACGTACGTACCAACATTAACTGGCGTTTGCTATAAGCGCGAAATATGAAATAATATTATAAACTCTAACAAAAGGATATTTGTTAATGCTTCATGAAATTTAATACTTATAGAGAAAAGTAAACAATGAATTGAGAAAATAAAGAACCCATTTCTGCAAAGTTGGAGGAAACTCTAAAACTTTCCATAATCATCGACTGGTACCCTATTACATTGTCAATAATTCTCGAATCAATCAAACTCTTGACTGCCGTGAATACTCTTCAATAAAATATTGGATGTTTGTACGTGTTTAAAGGTTCAGTGTCGTTCGTCGGTTAACATAAGACGTTAAAAGAACGAAACTGGTTTTTTTTATCAAATAAATGATCGTGAAGTTTAATTTTTCCGAGGATATCGCGTTTTGTTCGCTCCATTTGAAACGTGCAATCAATCTATGTCAATAAAATTTAAAACTCCAGCCTTTTATGAAGATTTATTGAAATATTCTTTTTCGAAAAATAAAAGGTCTTCACGTTTTGTTAGATATCTAAAGTTAAAAATTATTTCACCTGTTGTTTGTGAACAATTGGATGTTTGTGTTTGTTTAACTTGATTAATGAGGGATGTTAGTATAGGCAATAGAATCCGGTGACGATTCTACAAGCAAGATCGTAAAATTGACTTGAAATACAAAGATCCTTATACACGGTTCCGCTAATCGCGTGTTCAGCCGTGTTTGCTTAACGGCTGAAATTTTTTTTATTCCCTGATTCAAAAGTAATGATACATATTTTATTTTTAGAATCATATATATTAGTTACCTTTCAAAACAAACAACTGTGAAAGTATTTATAAACGCACATTTTATAGAACCATTAAGCATATTTTAAAGAACCTGGTGATGGACATACGGATAGAGGATTTCAAGTATCGGAAGGTTGATTCAATAGGATCAAAGTGCGACAATCACACTTCAACAGCAGCAATATATCCAGAAGAATTTTCAAAGTTAATTGATGGTGGTGGATCCCAACCTGAACTAGTGTTTAATACAAACGAAACTGTCCTGTTTTGGAAAGGAATGCCAAACAAAACTTTTATATCCAAAAGTGAAAAGTCCGCCTCTGGTTTGCAGACAGCAAAATATTGAAATACACTGCTGCTCTGTTCTAATGCATAAGGAAATTTTTTAATTAATCCACTTATGCTTTACAGATTGCAAATCCTCGTGCTTCGAAAAATCAAAACAAAGAGGACCTATCAGTGTTTGGGTTACAAATGTCATTTTTTTGTAACTGGTTTCGGAATTGTTGTGTTCCTGAAGTTGAAACTTATTTAAAGAAAATTAATTTAGATTTCAAGGCAGTTCTAGATTTGGATAATGCTCCAGGTCACCATCGTGCGCTTGAAGTTATGCATCCAAATATAAAACTGAGATTTTTGCCTCCTAAGACGACTGCATCACTCCAATCTATATACCAAGGCATAATCCAGGCCTTAGCTCTATTACATTAGACAGACCTTTAAAATCATTCTGGACATCATGAAATGTGATCCTGATATGAATGTTATACAATGCTGGAAATATTTTGACATAGCGAAGGACTTTGTTAGCCTAAAACAGGGGTCTCTAAACTACGCCCGCGTTTAGGGCGCGTACTCGGCGACTAGTTTAGAAATTATAGATAATGCAGGAAAATTAAAACAATTTTGGCTCTCGGAAATTACTGGAGTAATCAGTATGGCCCTAAGGCTGGAAAGTTTGAAAACCACTGGCCTAAAAGTATCATTACAAGAGCTAAAGCCATACATCTTGAAATCAGGCTTGAAAAAACTATGGCCTAACTGTTGGTAATGATAAAGAATACGTGCAAATTCAAACATTAACTGAAAACATTGCTCAACTTGCGAATGGCATAGGATGAGATAGTCTCGAACAGATAGAATTAAGTGACATTCAGAAATTGTTTGAATCGCAAGATGAAGAGTTGACTGAAACCGACTTTGAGGAAACGCTTAATTCCTATTCCATTAAAGAGGAAACCTCAACAACCTAAAGCCTAAAAACCTGATTGATGCTTTAGGAATGGCAAATGAGCTTTCTGATGTCTTCATAAAAATTGATTCGTCTATGGAAAGAAGTCTTGTTTTTTAAAAGCAAATTGTTAGTGCCCCAGCCGAATATCAATCGAAAATGAAGACCTTTAAAGAGCGGCAAAACAAGAAAAATTTACTAAATTCTTTAAACTATTATATATATATATATATATATATATATATATATATATATATATATATATATATATATATATATATATATATATATATATATATATCAACCCATTTTAAGAAGAAAATAACAAAACAAAAGACCTGGAGGTGCCCAAACACATACATGGGTGAATTTCAAATTGACCATGTTGCCATTTCGTACCCCAATTATAAAGAGATTTTGAATGTTCAGGTCAGAAAAGGAGCAAATATAGACACGGATCACTACTTGACTAGAATCAAACCTGGCTTAAATCCTCGAAAATTTATTCAAAAGAGGCTGCTAATATCAAAGTTTGACCCAACGAAAATAATCCAGCCAGCCCTAACAGAAGAGCTTGATAAACAACCTGCACAGAACTGGCAAGAATTAAAACAAAAAATTATTAAAACAGCCTTAAAGTTGGTCCCTTTACAAAAACGTAGAAAACATCCGTGGTGGGATGAAATTTGCGAGCAAGCAGTATTAAGCCGAAGTAAAGCATTCAAAGATTGGAACAGTCAAAAAACAACAATAAACTATAACATCTTTTTGGAAGTAAGAAAAGAAACATCGAAGCTAATTAGACAAACTAAAAGAAAATATGAAGACGATCAACTTAATGAAATAGAAAAAGATTTCCAAAAAAAAAACACCCGAAACTTTTACAAAACATTTAAAACTAAATTAACAGGCTATCAACCGCAGAACCTATGCTTTCACAAGGAAAACGGACAATTAGCTCTAAATAACCAAGACAATTGCAAAGAACTTGCGAAATATTTTGAATAAATACTGAACTGTCCTGAGCCCTTAAACAAATTATCAACACTAAACCCTAAACAAACAAACCCAGATTCATTACCACCGAATAAAGAGGAAATAATTAGGCAAATCAAGCGGCTTAAAAATAACAAAGCTTCTGGTGAAGATGGAATCACTGCTGAACTTTTGAAATACGCTGGTCCAGGTACAATCAAGGAAATAACCAATATTCTACAAGAAGTTTGGCGAACCGAACGGATTCCGGAAGACTGGAAAGATGCTCTAATCCATCCACTACATAAGAACGGAGATAGAACGGATGTAAACAACTATAGAGGAATATCTCTCAATGTCTACTAGACAGAGCATAGGGACAGTTAGAACCGAACATTGGTGAATATCAAGCAGGTTTTCGACCGGGCAGATCCTGCCCTGAACAGATCCTGAATCTAAAGTTGATTCTAAGACATCAAAAACTGTACAATAAAAATCTCGTCTGTACATTTGTGGATTTCAAAAAAGCATATGATTCTATTGACCGCGAATCTTTATTCCGAATCTTTGAAGAACAAGGACTAGATCTGAAAACGCTGGCAATTATTAAAGCAACGTTAACTAACACGAGGTCAAAAGTTAAATTCATGGGTGACATCTCAGAGCCCTTCGAAATTAAAACTGGTGTGAGACAAGGGGATGAACTCTCGCCACTCTTATTTAACTGTGTTCTAGAAAAAGTAATACAGGAGTGGCATGAAAAAAAGTCGGCACTGAATATTGACCAGCCCATTAAACTGGGGAGAACCAACATCAAAATAGATGTCTGGCATTTGCTGATGATCTAGCAATTTTAGCTCAAGATGTATTAACGGCACAGAAACAGATTGAAATCCTAAAAGAAACAGCAGAAAAGGTAGGACTCCAAATTTCCTTTGAAAAGACACAATACATGACTTGCAACAGACTAAGAACACCATTTCTAAAAACAAAATATGGAAACATCAGACGAGTCTCTCAATTCAAATATTTGGGTGAAATAATCATGGAAAATGGGTTGGAAAAAGCGGCCAATAAGGGTAGACGTCAAAAAATGGAAACGGCATTGAGACTTACACAAAATATTTACAACAAAAAATGCCTATCTAAAAACACAAAACTGAGACATTACAACACAGTTATTAAGCCAGAATGTCTGCCTCAGAAGTCTGCTGCAGAAACGCTCATTTTGAATAAAAAGAGGGACATCGAGGACATTGAAAAGAAGGAAAGAAAAATCCTAGGCCCCAAACAAATAAATAGCACAACATACTGACTTCGAGAAAACCAAGAAATCAAACAATACACAGATATACATAGCGATATGAGAAAAAGAAGACTTAAGTTTTACGGACACATCAAACGGATGAATCCCAGTAGTTTAACTAGACAAATAGTCGAATTTTATTGAAACTAGGAGTAGAGCTAAAGTAGAAATAATTAAATGGATTGCGGCAATTAAAGAGGACCTAAGATCATCAAATATTACACAAAGTGAAATTCAGGATAGAGGCTGTTTCAGACACAAGGTTAACGTTTGGAAGGTTGGCCAGAGAGAAAAATGTAGGAAGACTGGAACAACTTGGTCTGACGAAAGGAAAAAAGCTCATAGCGAAAGAGTGAAATTAGTATGGGCGCAAAGGAAGGCTAACAACAACAAACGCCTCTAATTGTACTTCGCGTGATTCATCAGGGCCCATACGTGAATAATAATAATAATAATAGTTTTCATCCAATAAACAGATAGGTGAAAGTCGTTTTTATTTCGGATCTTAGACTAGAAATATGGACGATATATTCGCATGTCCATCGCAAGTAAATGTGATACTAGAAATAGTATCATGCACACACTGGATATATTCATGTGGATTATGTACTGCAAAAAGTCTAAAATGTCGTTTTTTAGAGTTATTATTTATAATGTCTTATTCCAAATCAACAACAGGTTCTATTAAATAAAAAAACTGAATTGTTCTAGTCATCATTTTTGCTCATTGTAATTCTATCGATTGCAAATATTAATAAACGCTGTGAAAAATATATGGTGTCTATTCTGTTCACTATAAAGGATAATTATATATAATACAACTCAATATGTGGAATATATGAAGCCCTAAAATCGGGGATAAACATTTCTCGTTAAAATTAATGAAATTTATTACCTAAACATAACTGATAGGTAGCGGTATGATTAGGGTAATTTCCTATCTAAACTGTTTTAAATTTCAAATTATCCTCTGACTGGAAGGAAGGCTTTTGTTAGAAACTCTTCCATTCATACGATTAACATGAGGTTCAAGACTAAAATTTATAAAGCCACGCCCGCGGTTTGGGTTTTATATAAACTTTCAGAAAGCCGCTTATAAAGTTAGTCGACTAGTTTTTTTGCATTCGATGTGTTTCAAATTGTTTCTTGTTTGTTTATAATTAAGACTTAACGAACAGACGTGAAACTAAAGGAATTAGAGACATTTTGTATTTTGCGATACCCGCAAACTTCTAATCGAAATGATTCCGACTGTTTTCTGTGAGAGTTGTTAACCAAAACTACTTCTTAAATTAAGTATGTCTTTCTTTTTGCAATATTATAGCAGAAACAGAAATAGTACATGTCATGGAAGCACTCCAATGATTAGGCATGAACAAACTAGAAATAATATAAGATATATGACATAAATAAGAACAGCTATAACAACCGATCTCAAGCATCTTTAACCCTCCAGAAAAAAATTTAGATCTTATCTATAATACGAGAGTTGATATTTATGTGTCTGGAATAATAAATCAAAACAAATATCTATCATTGAAAATGGTTTTATTGTTTTTCAAAATATTCTCCGCCATGTCGATATACTTTTGCACGCGTTTGATCCAATTTGTTAAGCAATTTATCTATCCCGACTGAGGTATTTCCAAAACATGCATTTTGAACGCAACAACTGCTTCTTCTGGTGTCGAAAATCATTGATCACATAGTTTATTCTGCACTAACCACACTTCACACAATTCGATGTTTTGACCGGTCAAATATTGAGTTGTTCGGTCCGATGTGTGACAGCTCGCGTTGTTATGGTGAAGAAAGATCCTGCGTCGTGGTTGTTTTTTTTATTTCTTCAAATACTTCTGGCAAAAAAATGCTTACATACTATTTAGAATTGATCGTCCTACGATTATTTAGTAGCACTATAGGCACATGCCCATTTATCCCAAAGAAACAGGTGACCAAGTGCTTTTTGCACGAACAACTTTTACTAGGTTCGGTTCATTTTGAAAGACCGATACAATCGATTACTGTTTACTTTCGCGCTTATATGCATAACTCGAAGATTCGTCATCGGTGTAAATGTTATACACGGTCTTTGACGCACTACGATTGAATTTGTTGAGCATTTCTTTGCACCAATCGACACGAGCTTTTCACAATTGAAGGGGCAAGTGGAAGAAGGGGTTATGTTACAAAAACATGCAAATGAAATAATTTGATGTTAGTAAAATGAATTGGCATTTTTTAACTGAAGCTAATTTTAAAATTTGGTTTATTTAATTTGATTTTTGAATAAAAAATAATTATACATTTTTTAGTTTATTTTAAGACTTTATCATAAATAATATTAATAGTCAATGCGAAAAACTCTTTAAAAACTTGTTACAATTAATTATAAGTGAATTAAAATGTACAAAATTTTAAATAAAATCACGTGACTACGAAGGCGCCCCGATTGGCTGCTATGTTTGTAACGTCAGAATACCAGTGTTTTCATCAGTACTGTTAACGGCATCTATTCGTATATATACTGTCAAAATTATTGTTGGTTTAGTTACGTACAAAGTACAAGTACAAAACAAAATATTGATTACTAATTTAGTTCAGTAATGCGTGATAAAGGGTTCATAAAGTTTAATTCTACTAATATACCTGTGGATATTTGTATGATCACAGATTTTCTAAAAAAAAGACATTCGGTTCAATTCCTCTGAAGTTCGAGGTGTTAAGGCATTGACGTAAATTAAAAAAAAATAATAATGTAAATGCAAATAAGAAACAAAATATTTCTATTAAATATAATTAAACTATTTGTAGGGTGTCACGAGAAAGTTACGGCGACAAGGCTATAGGTTTTGTTCAACTTAAACGTAAAAATGGTATTTGCAGGGTAAAAGGACGTGTATGTTGAGAACATAAAGTTCGGAGTAAAGCTTATACAGTTACCTTGATTAATAATGAGAAATTAAGAAAAGTCCAAGAAACCCAAAATTTCACGATTGTGCAGCTTCAGCAGGTAATCAATACTCAAACAAAAAAATAATATAATGTTATATACAGTCATATTTTGTATATATTTGATGACAGGTAATGTTGTAAACATGCATTAGCACTACTTATGTGGACACAGCGGAGAAGTGAAGATCCAACACCCATTGAAGAAAAATGTTAAATGTTGAGTAACCAAAAGATATTTTCTAGTTTTGTAATTATTTTTTTGAGCAAAAAAACAATATGAATCATAATTAGAAAAACAAAACATATACATACTGTTTAAATCGTTAATTTTATTTCAATAAAAAATACACTGTCAAAAATACATAAAACTTCACCCATCTAGGATAATATATTACAGTAGATTGTAATATGTAAACTACATTAATAATCTACATATTTGTTTGATTCTATTCATTGAAATTTGCAATACTTTTTAAATCACACCGATTCTTCAAACCAAAAATAAATATTTGCAAATATAAATAAATCTGGCTGCTAACTGTAATGGATGACCATCCAGAGATTTCCCAAATAAGACAAGGCATCTAAACCATTTTTTTTAGTGGAAAACTTATAGTCAAAGTGTGGGACTCTCCTGTTAAAGTCTACCCATTGGAAAACTTACTATCAGTCGTTAATGCCCATAATAAATTTCTAACCCTGGCTGTTTAAACATACCCTATCAAATGAATATGTCCAATCAATAAATGAAATGTACCAAAATCGTGAAAAACACATATTTTAACTGTTTTGTTTTTATTTAGTAGGTTTGCTTTTCTATTTTTCTTTCTTTTGAATACTCCTTCAGATGTTTGTTTTGATTCCATGGAAAACTGCGTTGCTAGTTCTTAATTTAACTAGTAGGTGTTAAACCATCTAATCATACAAATTTCTGTACTCTCGACCATCTACAAATCCTGAAAAACTTTCATATGTATAAGACTTTTCATATACGATTACCTTCCAAATCGCTAGTCGAATTTTGTTCTTGTCTGTTCTTGTTTGTCTAATTCTTGAATATTATTATTCCTATCCTACAAAATTGACAATCCTGAAGGGCTTTTTTATTGTTACTACCCTCAGTTGTGTTGCTACATCTAGATTCTTTGCGGACACAGGAATATTCCTTCTTATAAATTTGGTACGTTAAATTGTTATCCCTACATGAATTAAATATTATAAATAAAAGTTATAAAAACGATTACAAAAAACAAAAAAAAAGCTAATCTGATTTCATTCTGAACTTACCTTTGAACCACCATATCTTATATAAAGATATATGAGAATATATGTTTTCAAATCGACCGCAAACCAACAAAAGCAGTCAAAGATATAGGTTAAACCTATAGAGCGATGACTAAGATGGACAAATTGTTTTATTAACCCGAAACTCCGATTGTTTCGGAATGTCTGTTCAGAAAGAGGGCGAATTGCCACGAACCGAACCGATTGGCCTTCGGTACATTGTGGGAGGACACAAATTGCTCCGATTGTTTTCGGGAATTGTCGGCGTGTGATCGGTACTTGGTTTAAAAATGTATTTTCAATTTGATATAACTTATTAATTATAAGGAAAAAAATAAAAATTGTTTTGTTTTAAAACTTATATACGATTTTTCCATTTATGGCAAAAAAAAATTTGTTCAAAAATTTTTAATAGGACTAGTTTGTGAGTTATTTTCAAGAATATACAAATATTAGCTATTAATAATTTTTTTGTCATTTTTTTGAAATTTAAATTTACATAACACTTTCTTCCATTTACTAACAGTAATAATAGATTCAATAAATATGTAAATAAAGCGAATTACTTTAACAAGACTTTTTAACATAGGAAATAATATTAAATATAAAATAATGCATTCCTAAGAAAATTGAAAATTATAATAAACAGAAAATCATAGAATTAGGTACTCGAAATGAAACGAAATCATTTGGAACGTCTTCTTTTTTGTATTTTCACTTTTTGGGTTTTCCTTTTCCACTGTATTAATTATTTTTGGATAAAGGGTAACTGATCTCGAATATTGTCATTTTTTCATGTTTCTGTCATAATGAATTCTTGAAAAGGCAACATTTGAGGGGGGCATATAATTTTTTGATGGCTTATTTTGAAATAAGGAAACATTTTTTAAAGGAGTGTATTCATCGTATGTTTCCTTATATAGGTAATTACCAAACTTGTCAGTACGTATCTATTTTATGACATCTCGAAATGTAACTTTTTTATTCAGTAGCTCCTTTTTTTTTATTCAGCAATCCCACTTTAGTTTGTAAGCTATCCACATCACGAAAATACTATCCGTATCGATAACCGTTTTAATGATATGTCTATATATTGTTTCGGGGTAAGTATGATACTGTGTTTTCTTAGTATTTTTTCTATAAGCTCAAAATCTCTATCTGAGTCTAAATACGTATGTACCTCCGGAAATGTGCGATACTGGAAATATGTGTGTATCACCTCAAAGGTACTTTTCAATATCATCAGCTGGTACAAATAAATTACATGAAAATTCTTGTTTTCGCCAGAGCATGAGTCGGACCATACCTTGACATATTTTCTTTTTTTCGCATTTTCGCTAGTTTGTGCGAAATTCTATAAACAGCTTACAGCTTCTGCACTACCTCTACCGGCTACATCTTCCGTCCACGTTTGAATTATACTTTGGTGCCCTCCAGTCGTGATCATGTGGATGCCTAAGTTGTAGAACCAAATTTGCCTTAGGTAAAATGCCTTTGACGTAATAATTTTGGGTAAGGGCATGGTCTGCTGTATGTCAACCGTTATAAAATATTCGTTTTTGTTATTTAAAGATTTTTCTCGATTTTTAGGCATCAATTGAAAACCTAGTTTTACATTCTCTTTGTGTGTCCTATTTAATTTCCCAGAATCACATTTGCTGCAGGTATCACTCTTCGGATGAGTAAATGACAAATTGAACTAGATCGAAAATTATCCGGTTTATTCTGTTGTTTGCATTTTTCAACATATAATCTATACATGTGAGACATATTCAAATAAGGTGCCAAATACCTTTTATATGGATTATTGTTTCTGGAAAAAATGGGACTCTTCGGTGGTAAGCATAGTCTGCTCCACAGCATCTTATGTAGCCTTGTCATATGTCGCCCACGTGCATCTTGAGATGGAACTGAATGTCCAGACTTTAGTTTACCTTTAACGACGTCCACTTTTTTTACGGCTAATTTGGTACAGAGCACAAATTGGTTTTTTACATACATAAATTTGTTGATTCTCCAAAATAAGGAAAGATTGAAAGAATGAGATTTATGTTTATTTAGAAGCATTTTTACGCTGGCGTGCAAGTTCCTCTGGAGTGATACTTCTAAGTAATAATGAATTTTTTGAATTTATATCAAGGCTATAAAATTATTAAGTATTAACCTTCGTTTTTCTTAGATAAATTTAGCACTGCATTTTAATGTGCTCGTTTCTGTACATCAGCATCCCAAGCAGATGCTTTTAGAAGCAACAACATACCCCAAATAAGATATATAACTCTTGCCTGTTTCCCTACAAATTTCTGCAGCACGCCTTTTAAACTTTTTGAATCATAAGTTGCTCTCGAGAGAACATTTTTATATTTGATTTAATAATAGTCTAAATTAAGAACTATCAAACAACTATTATGACCGTGTATTTTTAAGATTATGATTTTGGTGTCGTGTCATCAACAAGGGCACATAGCTCCTACTTCCCTAGCATTTTTGATATGTAATATAAGATAGCCCCTTCTACTTGTCTGTATTTGCTTAGATCTGTAGAATAGAGCCAAATCCTGATAGAGCCTGATCCCGTAGATGCACATAACTGTTTTATCTACGACAAAACAGGACTTTTTTAAAAAATGTCACTTAGCCCCTTCTTCCACTTGTCTCTTCAATTGTGAATCCAATGCATACAAAACTGTCTCACGGCTAAATGTTTACATAAAATTTTTTGTAATTCTTCTCATTTTAATGCCCAGGGATGCCTCAGTCTCATGGTAAGTCAGATGATGATCTTGTTTTATCAGTTTGGGCATAGTATCGATGCTTTCTGGCATAATAACCGTTTTTAAATGTGAGCGAACGACGACCACGATTGAATTCACGAAACCAGTGATATACAGTGGTTTTAGATAGGGCTTCATCGCCAAAAGTTGAAGTGAGTGGACCGGCGTACTGTTGTTGAGATAATCCACATCCAACAATGCTAAACTAACAGTTTATTAAGGGATGCATCGCGCTGAAATAGTAAACACCCAATAAGGACGATAAATTCATATGTCCATCACTAGATTCATCGCCGGTGTAGATATTATACATGGCTCTAGACGCACCACGACTGTGTTTATTGAGCATTTCTTTGCACCAATTGACAAGAGCTTTTTTAACGATTATCAAATTATGCGGAATCCGACGCTCACAAATCGTTTTCACGGCTAAATGTTCATATAAAATCTTATGTATGCTTGTCATAGTAATCGCCAGAGATGCCTCAGTTGCACGGTATATCACATGACGATCTTGCTTTACCAGTTCTCATACAGTACCGTTGTTTATTGGCATAACAACCGATTTTGGAGGACTTTTTTTAATTTGGTCGTAAGCGAACGACGGTCACGATTGAATTAACTAAACTAGTGATATGCAGTAGTTTTAGATGATGCTTTATCATCAAAGTCGAAGTGGGTTGATCGGTGAGATAATCCACGTCGAATAATGTCAACAATGCCAAGCTAACACCATATTAAGGGAGGAATCTTAACACCATCTTAAGGAAGGCATATGCTTATTGCAAGTAACTGCGATCATAGAAATAGTATCATGCACACGCTGGATATATTCTTGAGGATTATGTACTGCAAGAACTCTAAGGTGTCGTTTTCCACATCCGTGGTTATTTTTTTAACAACCAGGAACACGATCTCAAGTATAATTTACATATCTAAAAAAAATATGTTATTATCTGCCCTTTATCCTCTAAAATCATTCTAATCCACTTCAATCTGTTGGATTGTGCTTGTTATCCACCAGTAACGACAAGCTTTTTATTATAAATTTCTGAACATATAACTTTAAAATTAAAGACAACTATTGAGTTGCTATAACATGGATTTAAAATCACTTTTCTAGATACATCTAACAAAATTTCAAATTATTAACACCAGCAAAGAATTGACGCTTTTCGATTCATACATTTTCCGCGAAAATTTTAATGAAAATGGCAGTAAAATGTCGCTAACTTTATCAAAAGATAAAAAATTCTAACAGAATTTTAGTTGTTATACTTCGAAAGAAAGTTTTAACAATGTATATTCTTCGCTGCTGGGTAAGTGAATTTGCTAACATCATGTAAAGTTACCCTAAAGAACTACTTTAAGTTCTAAAACGGTATTTTTTGTAAACATAACTCCTGTATTGATTTTTTTTTTTTCAATTTATAAATTTTGTAATTGTATATTTTATATATCTGCTATATTATACAGTGTGTTCAGGATAAACTTTCTTTTGTTGGATAAACCTAGAAAAACGGCATTAAGAAAGTGTATCACATGTTTTTTTTTTGCTAATATCATGCACCACCTTAAACCAAAATGTACCGATTTTTATGATTTTAAATTACTGGGTGTCCTTGATATTATTTTATGATGTCTTTACAATAATAATTAATAATTAACATTTTTTCTACTAATTACAGACAATTTTTTAACACAAAACTTCATTTATTTACAGGTCAATCATTCCGCCATTTTCTATCACTTTTCAATACGTCGTCGGGTACTGTTCAATACTTTTCTCAATCGTTGTTTGGTAATGCTACGGCAAGTCTTTCTAATACGATCACAAAAATCGTCTTGAGTTTGGAGTCTCGAAACATAAACCGTATCTTTAATTGTCCCTTAGAGAAAAATCAAGAGGGGATCTCGGCGGCCAATTAATTACAGGACTGTTTCGCCCAATCCAACAATTTGGAAAATTATTATTTAACCAGTTTCTTACCAGCCTGGGAACCACAAACAGTATTCCATTTTTCTTTCAGTGTCACCAACTTCAATTGTTTGAAGAAATTTTGGTTTAAAAGGTTTCCTGTAATTTTTCTTCAAGCATAACCAGATAATGCTTTTCGGGATATTTAAAATTCTATTGGCGTCCCTAACACTTGAGTGTGGATTCTCATTAAAATAATCAAGAACCAATTGAGTTGCTCGAAATTTACGAGAACGATGCTGATTACGTAGTTTATTAACAGTTCCGTTTTGATCAAAAAATTGGTTTATGCAAGAAATTGTATTATGATCGATGTCCGTTCTGGATGTCTTCTATTATATTCTTTGGCTGCTTCACGGAAAGTTCGCATACCATCACCAACTAATCTTATAATGTCTACTTTTTCTTCTAAAGAACAAGTCATTATTGCCATTTGAAATCACTATAAGACAAATCAATCACCCAAAGTGACATTTGTTAACTAGCTTATAATTTTTTATTTCCATGGTATACATAGTTTTAATAACTAGAATAGAACTTTAAAAAATGTAAGAAATTAGAACTTTAATAATTATTAGAAAAATTATAATATAAATATCACAATTATCTGGGACACTCAGTATTTTAGAACCATAAACATCAGTACAGATTCATTTAAGGTGATGCTGGTCACGAATCCGTTGGTAGTTTTTCTCTAAAAAAATTCCTAATAGTACTTCTTAGTAAAATTCCTAATAGTACGTAACAGGAGCCATAAAACTTGACGCAGTTGGCTATGATATTAGCAAAAACAAACATGTGATACACTTTCTTAATGCCGTTTTTCCAGATCTATCCAACAAAAGAAAGTTTATGAAAATCGGTCCAGAAATAAAAATGTTCAGGGGGTGGTAACTCCTTATCCCGGATACACTGAACTGTATGTACAAGGTATCGCAATAGTGCAATATCGGTTGATATCTTGATAATAGCTGGAGACAGAGAAAAAGTTTAAGTATATGAGTTGTGCAACTAAATAGCCTGCAAAATATTACATTAATTATATTTACACAGGGTGACTCACAAAACCGTGGCGGGTTATAGTTTTTTTTTCTTATCGAACACTCTATATATTAAGCCATTTTTACATTCCGCTGTCGATTCTAAACATATTTTATAAAATATGCCCTATACCTAAATCCCATGGTTTTAACGATATCCGCCATTTTGTAAAAAATATCGGAGTTGCATAACGTATTTTTGCAGTGTCATATATCATTTCATGTAAAGCTCATTCAGAGAAACAATGATTGCACGTCATCAAAATCAATGACACACTCACGTTAAAATCTTGCCACATCAAAACCAAAATACCCAGACTTTGGCATTTGTATGATTGATAAAACTGTAAATAAAAAAATAACACGAAAAGTTTTTTGTTTAAAAGTTTTAATCAAAAATCTGTTTCGAAGCTTCTGCTTGTCAACATAGGGGCTTTTCATTTAGTTCACACAAAGTTTAATTATTCTGTGACACTAAAACAACTTTCAGCATCTGAATCTTTGTTCAAGTAAATTATTTAAGGATTAACTTCTAGTCTATCAAATACTCTTTCGCGATTCGATCATCTTTGAATCTATTCTTCTGTATATCTGATGCTGTTTATCCAGATCTGAGGTGTAACTGTTGACAAAGCTTCTTTTCACATATCCAAACAGTTATCAACCGTTTTTCCATCTCGACCTATATGATGATTGTAATAATTTTTGGCCACCCCTCCATATCAATTCTATAGGATTGAATATGCAATGATAAGGGGGAAGACGTAATACTTTGTGGCCATTCTCTTCAGCCGTATGATCTGCCACATATTCTTTTTTAGGCTTGTTCTTGAAAAGAACCTTATGAAACACAAACCTGTCCCTTTAATTACTGCTTACGGAATAATATAAAAGGAAGATTATGTTTCCTCAGGCATTCTGCAATTTTTGGTTTTTGTCCATGCACTAATTGGAGGTTTATCCATCAGTGTACTGTGATATGGTGCATTATCCATGACAATAAGAGATGGGTTATCTTTATACATTTCTTCATGATAATCGCCTTTTGTTTTAGAAGAGAAGACTAATTCGGCCTCCGGAATAAAGCCATTCTTGTTCCCAGCATGAAGAACAATATATCTGCAGTAACATGTTATTTATTGACGCGTCTTAAAATAATTACTTATGACATGACTTTAATGGCTCCTAAGTATTACGTATAACACTCACCTTTTTCCATCAACTTTTGTAGTCTTTGCACTCCTCTTGTTATCATCTTGCCATCAGTGACTCAAGGTACCATTTTGAAATATCCATGTTTCATCCAAATAAACAAAATGAAATGGAGATTCGTCTTTGATATTTTGATACATCTTCAAAAATTGAATTCGTTTAAAGGCAATATCTGGAAATTCCATCAGGCCCCTACATGGATTATATTTACTCCATTTGCGAAGTTTTACATCCATCAAAGAGCTGCAGGTTTTTTAGTTTTTCATGAATACTTTCAAGATTAACCGTTTGTTCTGAAATAATTCAATAAAATTTGATAAAAATACAATATTAACGTGTAATTCTACTAATTTTTTTCATACATTTCATAGATTTAATTGCGAATTGAGCCCACATCAAGATGATCTAGATTAGTTACTCGTTTTGGATGTTGACGCTTTTTCTTCGGTGATTTTAACATTTTGTTATTCTTCAACTTTTTCGAAATTGCACTAACTGTACCAATACTAATATTTAGTGCAGCCGAAACTCGCTAAAAAAATCCAATTAACCATGAGACCTACTAAGTTATTAATACATATCTCTCACACAGCGTTTAAAGGCAAAAGAGGAGCCCCATTATCTCGTTCCTGTTCAAAATAACTGATAAGTGACGAGACAAGCTGCTTACACTAATCGTTTAATGGTTTTGGCATTTTTTTGCAATTATAATCGCAGATTTTTTACTACGGAACTCACAAAAATAGAAACTAAACCAAAAAATAGCTAAAACAACAAAGAATACATTAAACATAATGCAGAAACGTTTGAAGGCACAACTCAAAAACGATCAAAACATGAAAATGACCGATTCTACGAAAAACTTGTGTAAGGTCGGCAGCAATGTCCAGAACCACAAACCTAAATGTTATCTTGACAGCGAATTCACAGAATGTAATCCGCCAGCTCACCGTATTTTTATTCTATTCTAATAGGATTAGAGGAAGAAGGAAACAGAGTGCTTTGAACTTTAAATGATTTTTTCTTTCTTATGGATTTAAATTGGCAATAGATTTGTCTAGATTGATGACGTGCAACTATTGTTTCTTTGAATGAGTGTCATTTGATGTAGGATTATCATTTTTGATCAGAATATTAGTGAAACTATGACTGAACTAATGCCAACAAATTTTGTCTGCGTTATACAGAGTATCCAGTATAACTGAGATAAATGAAAAAAAATAAAAACATCAAATCTCAGTTTTAATCTCCAGCCATTATCAGGATATCAACATATATCGCACTATTTGGACACCCTGCAACAATTAATTGTTAACAATTAACTGCAAACAATTAATTTAAAATTTTCATAACAAACACAATAACAACAAATTCGTGCTGTTGCAGTAAAAATAATTTTAAAAATCCAAATTTTGTTTTCCTGTAAAATGTACAAATTCGAAGATTTAAGGCTTTTAGCTTGGCACTGACGATTTTGCGTGAATAGAAAAGTCGTTAATTAGTATGTTCTGCTTACGGTGAAACCTGGACATTCATATTACGTTAATTCACAGCAGAGAGGGGAATCCTGCGGATGATACCCCTTGATCATAGATGTTTGCGAAGGAACCCGATGAAAACACGATGTACTAGTGAAAACATCAAGTATTGGACCGGAATGACAGAGAAGAGCTGAGGACCGCGCTAGTCCGAAACATACTGAAGAGGCCTTCATCCTGCAGTGGATAGATAATGACTGAGTACTAATGATGATGATATATTTTTATTTATTTATTTATTTTGATATTCTCGACCACTGCGTTTTCATGCACTGTTGCAGTTCTTCCACAGTATTTACTTCTCCATCTTGATAAACTGACTTTTTTAAATAGCCCCACAGAAAGAAATCGCAGGGAGTTTTATCCGGGGAGCGTGCCAAGAAAGAGAGAGGCCAATAAATGGGTCAATTGCATCCTATCCATCTTTTAGGAAATTCATTATTTAAATGTTCGTGAATTGTGGCAGATTGTTTTGAAGAAAGTCTAAATAATTTTCACCAGTCAGTCGACCTAGAACAAAGAAAGGCCTACCAAACATGCCGTTTACTACGCCAGCACAAACATTTACTGAAAAGCTGTGCTGAAAATGGATTCTTTTCACAGCATGCAGATCTTCTTCTGCCAAAACATGGTTGTTGTAGTAATTATTTACATTTTTTGTAAATGTGACCTCGTCACTGACAAAATTCAACTCTTCTAGAATAATTTTCGGGTTATAAAGCTTGTACCCGTTGATAATAATAAGGCTCTGACTAATTTCAACTTGACCTGATATAGACCTAGTGCTCGTTGTTGGCTCGTTTTCGATAATTTCTAAAAGTTGTTCCTCAATCTCTACCATTTCGCGTGGAGAAGGTCTTCCAGCGTGACCTCCTCATTGTGCCTTTAGGTACACTGTGTCACGAAGTCTTGTAACTAAATTTACAAATTACGCAAATCCCGATGATTTTTAAAAGGAAACCTTTCCCCGTACAAACGACATGTTGCGGTTGCATTTTGTGAGCACTCTTCATTAATATTATGTCCACTTTGTTTTCATAAATATGTAGAATTTTAGTCTGGTAGGCCGCAGAAAGCACACAAGACTTAAACACGCAGAATTATGGAATTATTACCACTGCCAAATCGAACATTACACTAAAAAGAAATATAGTACAAGAATATAAAAAACTAGTTATACCCTGTATCAGCAGTAAACAAATCCTTTATAACGCAGTTGTCGAGAATATCAAAAAGTCAGATCTGTTTTCAAATTTTTCAACTGTTAATAACTTCTTTATTTTACAACTTTTGTATAAATGATTTTTAATAAAATTACTTATTACGAGTTCTACAATCTGATAAAATAAATGACTCAACTTTGAAAACACCCTATATAAATATATATATATATATATATATATATATATATATATATATATATATATATATATATATATATATCCTGATCAATTCTGCCGGTCGTGTTGGTGTGGCGGTAAGAGCGTCTGCTTTGCCGAATCCGCACTGGAGCGGTAGCTGGTTCGATTCCAGCGCTCGGATGGTTATTTTTCTTTCTTCTGTCCGTTTATCTTTCCTAAATGTTTGTGATTGTTTCTAGGCAAGAGTGTAAAATCCGACTACGAATTACCCCTCAGTCACGCCAGTTAAAGGCTGGGTAAGACCGGATGCCTTCTGAAAAGTGTTCTACGTTGGTCACTCGCCAGTCGGTAGGTTTCCTGATAGACTTATGGGTAAGGCACATAACCAAGGGTTTTTATAGCCCGAGGGGGGTGCTGGCCTGGGTTTGTTGGAAGCTGATGACCTTTGTTCGGAACCCACGTTAAGTTGTAGGTCCAGTCGCTAAATAGCCTAGTTGCTGATGCGCCTCTAACCCAAACACTTTACTTTTTTTTAATCAATTCTGAAACTCTTTTATATAACCAATTTTCTTGATTAACATTCAATCGATACCTTTAATGAAACGCTGTTCCATGTTGAGTAAATATAATTTGAAAAAAAAAACAGAATTAATATGAATAAAATGTTATTAAAGGTATCGGATTTTTTTTATAAAAGCAAAGTAAAGCAAACACGATTATTTTTTAATAACCTTTGTGTTCAATTTTAAAACATTTCGCTTTTTTTACAGTAAAGCATCAATATTTAGCGTCAGAAAAAAATATATTATACTGATTGTATCAAACCATGTCTCAACAATTACACTGGGGAACAGCAATTTTGTTGACTTGGATCTGCGACTTGTTTTTCACTAATTTTTCATCTCTGAATTCAAAAATATTCACAGTTTTTCTCTATCACGTCAAGTTCTTAAGCTACAGCATACCCCTCATTTTACCTTAAAAGTGTGCATACGAAAGGAAATAAGGTGAGATCTTACCATATAGATTAGAATATTTTATTCATACACAGGTTAACATATTGTTAAAAGTCAAATTGTGTTTATACAAAATATAAATAAAAGATATTATGGTAAAAATTTCTTCTTATAGAACACCATTTCTAAAAACAAAATATGGTAACATCAGACGAGTCTCTCAATTCAAATATTTGGGTAAAATAATCATGGAAAATTGGTTAGAAGCAGCCAATAAGGGTAGATGTCAAAAAATGGAAACGGCATTGAAACTTACACAAAATATTTACGACAAAAAACGCTTATCTAAAAACACAAAACTGAGGCATTACAACACAGTATTAAGCCAAAATGTCTATATGGGGCAGAAACGGTTATTTTGAATAGAACGAGAGACATCGAGGACATTGAAAAGAAGGAAAGAAAAATCATAAGAAAAATCCTAGGCCCCAAACAAATAAATAGCACAACTTACCGACTTCGAGAAAACCAAGAAATCAAACAATATACAGATATACATAGCGATATGAGAAAAAGAAAACTTAAGTTTTACGGACACATAAAACGGATGAATCCAAGTAGGTTAACTAGGCAAATAGTCGAATTTTATGAAAATAGGAGTAGAGCTAAAGTAGAAAAAATTAAATGGATTGCTGCAATTAAAGAGGACCTAATATCAGCAAATATTACACAAAGGATAGAGGCTGTTTCAGACACAAAGTTGGCGTTTGGAAGGTTGGCCAGGGAGGAAAATGTAGGAAGACTTTGTAGAACAACTTGGTCTGAATTAGTATGGGTGCATAGGAAGGCTAACAACAACAAACGCCTCTAATTGTACTTCGTGTGGTCCACCAGGGCCCATACGTGAATAATAAATAATAATATATATATATATATATATATATATATATATATATATATATATATATATATATATATATATATATATATATATATATATATATATATATATAATAATAATAATAATAATAATTTCTTCAATTTTACTTAATACATTAATACTTACATATTATTTTTACAGAAAGAAAATATATAGAGCTTAGACAATTCAACATTCTAGTAAAATTATAAGATATTTAAAAATTAATTTTTTTTTGAACAAATTCTTTTGTAAATGCTTTTGGAACTAGCTGCATGTTGAACTCGGCCTGTCTTCTATCGAATAGGTTTTCTTATAAATTATACGTTTTCTTTTTTAGCTCCATCTCTTCCTGATGTTGTAATACAGCAAGGTGGTTCGACACGATATTTTCAAAATTACTCCCCTCTCCAATAGCCTCCAAGAATTAATTTTGCCTTTCCTCGACTTTACCATATATATAGAATTTTTATTTGATGTAATACTAATATTTTTAAATGAATGTTGTATTAAATAACTTGGCCAAGAAAACTTTCTAAACAATGCATTCTGGTGTTGCCAAATTTCCTCAGTAGCTACTAAAATACTCTTTTTTTAAATGGCAACACCGAATTTATTTAACATAATTTCACAAATCTTAAAATTCGGAATAAAAAATGTTATGTCACTTTTGTTTATTGGAATAGCCGTTTTAGAACAATTAACAAAAACATCTAAAATAATCTGTATTCGGCAGGAATTAAATGCAGCTGACATAACAATAGTAGGCCTTAGAAATTAAATAAAAACTGTGTTGTTTAAAACGAGCCATTATTATTATGATGTGATTGTGTTATTTGAAAGCTGTTGTATTTGAATGTGTATAAAAATAACGTTTTAATTCAGTTGCTAAGATTAGTCAGTCATTTAATCAGAAAGAGATATTTGAATTAATTTTTCTTCATGTGCTAAGTCTACGCGATGGGTGCACTGAATTTCATGCAAAACATCTCGATAAGTCTCTTCCAAATCCAAAGTTTTTAAGAAATAACTCGGTAAAATTTAAAACAAGTGGTACTGTGTGCCCAAGGATCTGCAGTCTCTAGAACAACCTCTCTGAGAATAATTTACCTCTTGGTCAATTTTGTGCGTTGACTTGTGAGAATTTTCCACATTACAAAGAATATTTTCTTCAATAACAACATTTTTGTGCCTTTTGCGCACATATATACTTATATAAAATAATGTTAATGTTCAAGATGTTATAAAAACAGTAAAAATCATTGTTATTAAACAATTTTCTTGTTAAAATAAACGAATAATTTTATTATTAAAAATACATACTTATAAAAATAATATTTTTATAAGTATGTATTTGCATCAAATTGTTATATAATTCCCATTGCGATATCGAACTGTAATATTTGCCATACATTTTAGAAGGAATAAAACAACTTTAAACATAATTTGATATTATATATATTTCACATTCAATTTATTTGAAATTAAGCTTCATCATCAAATCCTAAAAGATCTTTTCCGAAAATCTTTTCAGCTACAAATTGGGCTTTTGAGCTAATTCCTTCCTTTTTCGCAGCTACATCAGTTTTAATGTTTTCATTGATTTGGTTAAAGTCAGCTTTGGCTTTGTTTAATAAAGTAGCTACGCTTTTTTCCACGTTACTCCTTGTAGGAAGATTCAGTAAGTTTTCTTGGCTATTTACCTTAAAATTTTTTGCTTCCGGAATTACTTGGTCAACGGCACCAGAAATGATATATTTAGTATTATTAATTTGTGAAGACATATCGTCGTTTCGTATTTTAAAATCAGTTTGAAATTGCTCCGCGTAATCAAGCAACTGTACTTCAAAATACTGCTGCAGCAGTTTCTCTGCTTCAATTTCTTCTTGCGGTTTAACAGCAGGCATAACGAATATATTCGAGTGTCGCTGACTCAACTGGTGAGTGGTTTCAATATGACTTTTTGTATTCATGTGGAAATCTTTGCGGATTTTCTTGTGAATATCATTCAGCATTTCTTCAGCTGTTTCCGAAAATTCCTTTCGCGATTCCTTGTTATTTAAAAAGTGCGCTACTATTTTCTTAATATTAGTTTTTGCCTCGCTGATCAAAACCTGCGTATTCTCATTGGTTTTGTTAAAATCATCCTCGGCTATTCCTCTTAATTTATTTATTGCGTTCCTTAAAACGTGTTCATATTCGGAGATAACTTGACGAGAATATCCATCGTGGTTTGTATTCAATGCGTCTTTTAATTGTTCTCCTTTATTTAGAAAATTGTCTTGTATATTCTCTAAACCGTGGGTAGCTCTCTCCTTGTAGTTAGTAAAAACGCTGGATTTTTTTTCCAATATATCAGCAGTAAGCAATCCTAAGTCCACTGAATGGTTGGCTATATCATTATTAATTTGGTTTTTGTGATCTTTTACATTTTCTTCAATTTTGCCAGGAAATTTGGCCATATTAAGTCACAAAATATTTTGTTTGACAATTAATGTCAGGATTTTAACCTCTATAAACAACCATTTTTGATTATTTCCAAAATGTCTACGTTTGATACT
This sequence comes from Cosmopolites sordidus, assembly GCA_031761425.1. Taxonomy (NCBI): domain Eukaryota; kingdom Metazoa; phylum Arthropoda; class Insecta; order Coleoptera; family Curculionidae; genus Cosmopolites; species Cosmopolites sordidus. Next base: position 46,752 of record JARFXV010001988.1, read on the forward strand.
GTGTACTAATGTTCTATAGATTAGTTTAGATATTTATGTTTTTAATATTAAATCTAATAAATATAATAGAAAATTATGTATTATTTTAAAAATTACTATACAGGGTGTCCCATAACTTATCCGCTATAGTGTAACCGATGTTAGAGATGATAATAAGAGGAATTTGTCAATAAATGCGTTGGCAAAGATTAGTCATTTAAAAGATACAGGGTGTTGAAGGTGAAACTAAATTTTCGAAAAATTGAGATAATTTAAAAACGGTTGAAGATATCCGCTTCAAAACTAGGGTAGTTGTGTTTTCAAACACCACAAATCCGAATTTGGTACTAACTTGAGCCTAGTTTCTAGAGGGCGCTTGCTACCTACGTTGTGAGGAATTAGCTCGCTCATATTTTTTTAACCTATAAAGCTGGGAATATTTGGACTTCAAAATAGAGAAGAGCCATAATTTGCATGTAAAAAAGGTACTCTTGGTTAATATCGATACCTCATGCCGTTCGCGAGATATTCGTATTCGAATATTCCATTGCACGTTGATGGTATCATCGAACTACATCGAACATCTGCCTCTGCTGTGCAACATATTCTTAGTTTAGATTTTGTATTGTAATAGTTTATATTTCTATGTCTCTATGTTACGTTTATTGTATACTCTATCTTGGATTCATTCTTGACATGTCATACGAAATAATCATAATGATTGCACATCTTATCGATGGATGAAAAATATGCAATTCATAAAGTATGCCTTGAATGTTGTGTACAAATTATTCCATCTCGATGACAACTGTCATTGTTTTATATCAGTTCTATTAAACGTAAGTGGAAAGTTTCTCCAATCTTGAGTTGGTATTAAATAATTAAAAAAAAAATGCCCGGACTTAATCTGTTCCCTAACCGTGATTTAAGGGATATGCTCTGCGTTTATGGAAGTAAATTACAATAGTCGCGCTGCAGTTAGAAGGTATGAAAAGCTCTACTCAACCAGAATAAATCCAGATCGACAAATTTTTCAAAGAATTTTCAATTAGACGAAACAAGTTTGTTTTATTCCAATAATCCTGGTGAACGAAACGTATAACGGTGGAACAAGAAGAAGACATTTTGTTTAGCATCGTAGAAAATTCTGAACTAAGAATTAGGCGTTTGGAGGCATCTACAGGGATTAGCAAATCTACCGTTTCAAGAGTTCTCCATAAAGAAAAATTGTTTCCCAACCATTTTTTTGCTTGTTCAAGATTTGCCGGCTAGATAAAAATGTTATCAAACAAAACAAACATGTTGTTTACTACATAAAAAAAACAAAGACCCCCATGTTCCTGAAAAAGATATAAACATTATTACGCCCTAGAAAATCCACACATTTTCTGTTCCAATTCCAATTTTTCCAATCGGCCTATTTGAGTTTCTACAAAGACTGAATGGAGATCAATATCTGCAGATTTTAGAAAATTATTTTGAAATAATGGACAGTATACCTCTAAACTTAAGACAAGACATGTGATTCATGCAAGATGGGGGGGAAGTTTACTGTTGCACTGCGAAATCGGCGCGATGGTGAGCGCGGTGTCAGACTTTTCTTAGACTTTCATTTATGGGGTCATACCATTACCATTATCATTACCATTATGAAATCAATACACAAGACGAACTTTTACAAAAAAAATCAACAAGCGACCAATGTTACTAGAAATGAAGAAAATAGCTTCTCAAATATGAGGCGTGACTTAACAGGAACCCTGCAAAAGTGTATTGAGTTAAACGGTGAACACCTATTGAAGTAAATTTCAAAAAAATGTTAATTTAAATAAAGTCCTTTATATTTTTGACAACGGGAAGAGGCTGCTGGAACCGAAACCACCAACCCATTAGCTTCATTAATACGCTAATTACCATGTTGTCAGGTTGTCTGCTTGGGCACCGCAGCTATATATATATATATATATATATATATATATATATATATATATATATATATATATATATATATATATGAAGTGTTAGATTGTCTTGGACTGCGTCCAATGAGACAGCAGTAGCTGAATGTCATCAGACACCCAACCGTTGGGTTCCACAATCTCATGTGAAACACACAACAACCTGCGTTTCCGCCCAAAAACAAAATCTAGCACTACATATATACGCCATCCGACGGTAGGTCGGCGAAAACATGGGTTGTTGGCTGTGGATAGGGTCTCCCTATTCTTGATGGTGTGGCATATGTCGGCGCCCTGAAGAGTCTGAACCTCGAGAGACGAAACATATGTCATCCAGTTGAAGGGATAGGTGGGGCTCCTTCCCGGTCAAGCAACCAACAAAAGTGTTAATTTGGGCGGAGACACAGGTTGTAGTGTGTACCATATGAAATTGTGGAACCCAACGGTTGGGTGTCTGATGACACTCAGCTACTGCTGTCTCATTGGACGCAGTCCAAGAAAATCTAACACTACATATATATGCCATCCGACGGGAGGTCGGAGGAAACATGGATTGTTGGCTGTGGATAGGGCCCCCCTATTCTTGATGGTATGGTATATGTCGGCGCCCTGAAGAGTCTGAACCTCGAGAAATGAAACATATGTCATCCAGTTGAAGGGATAGGTGGGGCTCCTTCCCGGTCAAGCAACCAACAAAAGTGTTCGTTGGTTGCTTGACCGTCTTGACTCATCATTTTGGTGTGGCGCTTATGGTCTGGAAGTGCAAATGGACCGTACTTTTTTTATTATTTTTTTGTTAATCTGATTCCCTTTAACCGCTAAGTGTCGGGAATGGTTTTCTGGATATTTGTCTACGTTTATTTTCAAACTTCAAAATGGAAATGCAGTTACTGTCAATGGACCACGCTACAGAAACATGATTTCTGATTTTTTCTGGAATGAATTGGATGATTTTGATCTGGACAACGGATGGTTTCAAGAAATGCTAGTATTACCTGGCCAGCAAGATCATGGGATATAACTTTATTGGACTTTTTCTCTTGGGTTATGTAAAACGAATGGATTACACCAACAGACCACAAACACTCAATGACCTTAAAACCAACATAATTCCTACGATAAGTAATAGGTGATCAAAAATAGATATTCCAGAATAAATCCCGAGTTGTTTATTTACATGAAATTATTTTTAAACAAAATTGCCATGAATATTTAAAATAAACATTAAAAATAAAACAATCACGTTCATATCTTATACCGTTTTGGTTTTATTCCAAATTAAAAATATATAGTTCTTATTTGAAAATCCTTTATTTGAAAACAAATATTTTAGGAAGCAATAATTTTGAGATTAAAAAAATTGAGGTCAACTACACAGATTGCCGGTGCCCTAAAAATGTAACCTGGGGAATTATAAATGTTATAAAAGTTGTGAAACAGCTAAAGATCACCAAAAACCAATACGAAAAGGTATAAAAAGCTTTTGTAGTGAAGCGAACAGTTTTTTTCAGCGAATTTTCACACGTATAAGTTGAAGATTATTCAGCTGGTAAATGAAGGGGACTATCAACAGCGTGTCATATTTCTTCAAATAATACATGACATATTTTGATGATCTGATAATAGTGATGAAGTTTAAAGAAAATGATCATCTTGAGCCATGAAGCTTTTTCGTTGAAATAAGGTATTCGATAAACAAATCGAAGGTGAAACCGAGGGGGACATTTGAACGGCATTATCTTTAAAACATGCCATTCTTTGTTCTTCAAGATAAAGTAAAAATTACCGTAGATATCATTGTGCCTCATTTTACTGTTTTGACACTCTCATAGGACACTCCTTTATTTGTGTCGTCATTTTTAATAAAAAAATACTAAACAGTTAATGGATGGCACTAAAAGGTATATTTTTAAATCAAAATTCAGTATAAATTCCTATCAAGAAACAGTCTATTAAGGAGGTGCGAGAAGGTAGTAAACTACTACGACTTGTGGCAACCGTATCCGAACAGTTTATCAATATCACGTCATTGGGCAAAGTTTCAACACAATCCGTTTCTCCGTGAATTAATCTTTGCCAGATCGAAAACCAAATAGGGGATAGGTGCAATTAACCCACGACGCAGCCTGTGCCAACCGTTCGTCCGGATAAACTATTTCTGGCAATGTCGAAACACTCATATATCTTTAGTTGAGATAGGTTAGAGGATTCGGTAAAAGTTTTACTTTAAAAATAGACGGAATTATTTCGCAAAGCTTCGGTAAAATGTTCAATACATTGTGAGAGTTTTAGATGTAGACTTCTGAAGTCGTACAGTACTTTAACTAAGTTAATTAAGAAAGAATTATTTTATTCAAGATAATACCATACCATTCGTGACAAAAATATATTCATTAAAAAGATACTGATTAATTTAAAGGTTTTCATAATGAGGGAATATTGGCAGTTTTAGATTGATTGCACTGTTTAATCTTTCAACTATTGTTAACTTGCTGTTGGAAATATTGTATATATTTGTATACATATGCTCGAAGCAGTTATAGAACTCTTTATAGATGCAGGGTTACTGTAGAGGAACTGTCATCTCAGTATGAAAGCCACATGGTATTACAATAAGAAATGAAGATTCAATATTCAAGATTTCTCCAGACTCTTTAGCCTTTCCCCCTACATGAAATATTCCATCACTCGTGACTTCCGCTTCCATAATACCGGTCGATATGATTTTTGTAGCATTGATGAGAATGTTCTTTTCGCGCTTCATTTACTTTCAACACCTTTTCACAGAAATGGTCTAGCACATTCCCTTTTCAAGTATCTGCTTATCCTTTATATCATGGGTTAATTGAAATTATTTGTACTTGGCGTTGGACTGGACAATGTAGGAATTAATGTCTGAATGATTGTGGCGTGTTTATATATTTTTTCTCCTTTATTTGGGTTTTTCGCCACTGTCTAAAACTCAAAAAATATCAAAAATACCTGTTCTTATTTAAAGAAAGAATCACTGGGTAAAAACAAAAAACCAAACGGAGACAAATTTCTCAGTGATTCTTTTTTGTAATAAATTTGCCTAACGAACAAAATTTTAAAGATATAAAAATGTTATAAAAAAATTTACAAACTTTTAACGTTAACGTTTCGGAGGGTAATCTCCCCCCTTTTTCAAAACTGAACTAAAAAATAAATTATATTAATTTGTAATATATAAAGTAACGAGTGAAAATATATATTTATTTATTTATTTATTTATTTATTTTTTATTTTTTTTTGTATGTCAACGATACTTACATTGACAACAATGGATTTTCATGACAGTGACATACTACCAAAAAATATATATAGGTAATGTTTACTGTGTGATTGTTTATTGTACTGATTGTGTATTCAAATATTTAAATGTTTTTAATTGTATTCTTTAGAATCGGGAACCATATTGAATTTAAATCTACCGAAGGCATAGCAATACAGTTATTTTTATTTAAATTAATTATAGCGGTTTCTTTTAATCTTCTGTATTTTGTTACCGATTCTTTTAATACCGTTTTGGAATTATTCTAATTGATTTTATGACCCGATTCCCATGCGATTCTTTCTTTAAATAAGAACAGGTATTTTTGATATTTTTTGAGTTTTAGACAGTGGCGAAAACCCCAACTAAAGGAGAAAAAATAAATGTAGGAATTACCACAAGACCATAGAGGGGATATTTCCCATAAATTCTGTGAACTATTAAGGCAGTTTTATTGTTTTCTATAGTTTAGTTTATTTCTGTCTCGTTTACAGTACAGTCAAGTGTTTAAGTTGATATTATATAAAATAGCAAGTTTTAGTCGTCGATTTTACAAAAATCCAGCGGATAAGTTTTGTTATATATGCGAACGATTTATTTTGGTCACAAGTTAAGTTTATATCCGAGGAAGTCAAAAAAGCCGGCCTTTGATATTTTCTATTCCAAATTGGAGATCAAGATAAAATGTTTGCTGTGTGAGTTGTCATGTAAATTTAGTGCAGTTGATGCATCGCAAGAACCATTTTATGCCATGGATAATGAAGGTAATGATTTCAAGTACATAAAACAAATATTTGCTCAATTAAATGATGCAAAAATTTAAAAAAAAAACAAATTTATTGGACTTCAAGTAAGGAAACTTCGGGGTGATTACGTTTTCAAGAAAAATTAAATGGAAGAGGATTGACAGCTTGGAAGTGTTTTGTAAGTGTAGTGAAAGGATATCTGAGCAACAAGAAAGATAAAAACTATAAAAACCGGCATAGATGAACTCTTGGAAGCCTATGAAATAGTAAGTAGTAGCATGTCCTTAAAAATGCATTTTTTACATACCCATTTCGTTTATTTTCTGGAAAATGTGGGTGCAATAAGCGACGAACAATGAAAGAGGTTTGATCAGGATATCAGGACGATGGTACCCACCTGTTCTGGGTGACCACTGCTGGTTTTTAAAAAGAGATGATGTTAAAGAAGACAAGAGGAAAACTTGAAAGTTCTAGTCTCTGTAAGACATCTCATGTAATATATTGGTATTCATATAATCCTCATTAATGCCTTGACATAAATTTAACACGTTTTGCACGTTTATATTAAATAAATATTAGATTGTAAAAATTAGTCGTTTTTCTTTTTTCCCATCCCCTCCTTTAAAAAAAACTGCACGTGTTTCAGTAATTATTATTTTATTATTTTCGGATTTAAGACTACAAAATACTTCATATACACTTATTTTTATTAATATTGCCTCAACAAAGATTACATTTGTTGACTTGTGAAATCATCTCCCTGTCTAAATGGGGCCAACATTCCCTTTCTTTCGTCTTCTTTAGATTTATTTTCTATTCTTTATTTTTCCTGTATTTTGTATTTTTACAAATTAATTTCTTTGCAGGTTTTCTAAACAAAGTTTCAAATTGTTGTCAAACTATGATCATTTCCTCTGTTGTCTTCCTGTCACTATTGTCTTCCTTGCAGTTCTTGCTTGTTCTTAGCTGAGCTCCTTGATTTCCATGAAATACTCGAAAGTATCTCATCTTTTATGATACCACCTAGGTAATATGCACTCATTCTCCCAGTTCTTATGAGCAACAAATAGTTCAAAACCAAATAACTCGGCAATTTCCAGAATATCAAATTTCCCTCAAATCTTACCCTTCAAGGTATTTTTATTATGGACCCATGGCATATAAGCCTTAAGGGGAATAAAAGAGATGATAAGGAAACCCATATCCAATAAACTATAAATATAGAGCTTTAATATTTATCTATGAAGATAAGAAGATATAGCAACTTTAGTTCTTTTTTTTTTCTTTATATCCACCATAAAGTTTTCTATGTTTTTCTTTCGTTTTTGCGTTAAAACGCCATATATTAATAACGCCCGGAACTGTGGTATGAATGTATATGTGCTTGAGAAATAACATACAATTAGAGAAAGTTTGCAGCCCATTATCTAAAATACTACAGACTGTTATCTGGCCGTATCTGCCAGTTCCTTCAAATGTAATCAATACAATGCCAAACTACATTCAACTAGCTATAGCTAGTTGCGTGGCATATTCACACTGGACTGCCTTGCGAGATTACCAGATATATCACCAATAGAGCATGTACGGAATAGCATATTTCGAACTATTGAAATTTTTCGAAATATTTCGAATTATTTCGAACTTTAAACGAATTTGAGGCATTTATTCAACGCGCCTGAGATACCTTGTCACTTGAAGAAATATTATCTACTTCACTTATTAACTTATACTATTTATTAAATACTCTTATACAGTGGATGCTTCTGATCTAGATTAAATCATCTCCTAATGATGCTAACATGGTTAGCGAAACGTTCATGGTTAGCAAACGTCGAGCAGTTCAAAAAAGCGTTTTGGTGTTTAGTGGTAAATCTCTTCAAGTTTAGTATTTCACTCCAAAGGTTCCAACAGAAGAATTGAACTGCTTTCTTTGTAAAATAGGTACTATACGCCATTTTTTAAATATCAATGGAGCATAACTCTACATGTTCAAGCTGCATGAGGATAATGGTCTATAAAAAAAATTACAAGAACATTTGCTGAACTCTTGCATTGGTTATAAAGGCAAAATCAAATGTCTTGGTCTAAAATGTGGTCTCCAAGAAGTCAAGTCCAAGTGCAAGGAGAAAATTTGTCATTCAAGTCTTAAAGGTAGATTTTTCAAGTACTTAATTATGCCAATAGTATATATTTTATTGTTCTTTTAAATTTCCCAAATTACATCGTGAATATTACTTGTTTTTAAATAATATAATAATATATGGCAACTTTTAATCACACATTTTAAAGAACGGATTCAAGAAATTGAGGAGAATGCTTCCTTTTATATAAAAGTTGTGTGTCATTCCAACTGTCATAGATCCAGGCATTATAATAGTGAATCAATTAGAAAAAGAGGAACAACAAACCAAGGAACCAACACAATTGATTCATTCAGCACATCCTCAATGGTGAACTTTTTTAATTATTAATAATAAAATTACCAAATCTAAAGAATTTGTATAAAGTTGGAAACCAGCAAACTCTGAAAGGTTTTAATACATTGAAATAATAACCGTTTCAGCTTTATTTTTTATTTTAGAGCAGGCATTACATACATTATTTATTTTTTGTTTATACTTATGGATTATATTGTTTAATAAAATGATACAATAAAAGGCCAATGTAAACAGTATGTTTGCATTATTTTGAAAATAGTGATTATTGAACCACCAATTATATTAATCAATAAACCTATAGAAACCAACATGTATGTCATTCATCAGCGGGTTTCTTAGAATATAAGAATACATGTACTAAACTCATGTAAATATAGTTTACTGCCCTGTTCTCTAGTAACTTCCTGAATATAAATTCTTCAATAAGCATAAAATTCCACATTCCATTTGGTTCAATTCTCCATGTGAATTCTGCTATATATGATGCTAAGAAATTCATGTTTGGCTTCTTTTTCTATTTCCCCACTTCACAGAGTCCCACATTCTAATTCTAGGATAACACTAAATAGAAAAACTGTTAAATTAAATTTCTGCATCAGAATCACTGCTAGACTCGGTATCTTCTTCATCATTAATAGCAATAATTAAGGGTGTCACTTCTGTAATTATTGTTTTTTATACCAATCTAGTATGATTCTATTTGTATGATTTATACACTTCTTCCATTTTTCTGGGGTAATTTGGTTTAAGGCTTCTCGCCACAAAGCTAAAATATTGTTATCACTATGCCCATCCCTTCCAATATGTTTGTCATAATATTGTTTTGCATTGGCCCATATTAACACGCAGCACTTCATGCCCATGTAACCGAATTTCCTCAGCCACTATATACGTTCTTTCAGTTCTATACTTTTTTGCAATTTGTAATAATTCTAACTTTCTTGGGTTCCTTTGAAAATCGATATAATTTTTTTCCAACCATTCTATAATGTCCTGTTTTCTGAAACTTAGGTCTGGCATTTTTTCGCTTAAGCACTATGATATGGAGCATTATCCATTATTATAAGACATGGTTCCTCTAAATTACACAAAAGCTTATTTCTCAATCACTGCAGAAATAAGTTGTTATTCATTTCCCCATGATAATCAGTATTTTTATTCTTTGAAGAAAATACCATGCCTGCATTTGGAATACAGCCATTCTCAGAACCTGCATCTACTACAAAAATATTTTTCCTTCAAAGCCTAATGGAAGTTTTACACTTTTTACACAACTGTCTTGCCAAGATTTTCTAGGATTTTCTTTTGAACATATCCAAGTTTCATGTAGAAAAACGACTTTACGATTTTTTTTTCTAAATTTTCTACATAAATTCTCAAAAAATTTGTACATTGTGCAGCAATAGCGGCTTTTTCAATCAAATATCTCCTGCTGTTATCTTTTTTGTATTTGAAACCAATAGATAGTAGAACGTTTTGCAAAGAACTATTGCTTATGGACATGACTGATTTTTCTGCAAGTTCATGACTTAAACTTGATAGCGTGATGTGCTTTTCTAAAAGAGAAAAAATAATAAATACATAATAATACTAATACTTTAAATAAAAGCTCCTTAAAATAATGTTATCAATTATGTAAATACTTACTCTCAGAATACATGCGATAAATAACATATCGTATTTCACATTTGCTGTTATGAGACAAATCAAATGTTTTTGCTTTTTTTTTCGGGTCTGTGTCTTTTATGGAAATTTTACTACATTATTATTTTTGAATAAATGTTTTCGGATTCTGGTCACAGTACTCATGGTACTGTGTACTCCATATCTAATACTTGAGCTACACGCTGCATCAAATAAAAGAAAAACAAATAAAACAGATGTTGTAATATATAAAAATAAAATATTTAAACAATAGAAACAGCAAGATACCAGTAAAAAATAAAAACTGCTATCAGGCCCAATGCACATAACAAAATGACAAGAATTTCTTTGATACATTTTAACCCATATTCCTGGTATAACTTGTAATTTTAACATTTTATTTCGATTTCTGCAGTTGTTACTTGATACTTACTTCCTGAATTGGTGACAACGGTATTAAGGGATCCCCCATTAGATTTCTCTTTTTCAAACTAGTTCAACAAATTAATCATTAGCTGTTGAGACTGAGAACAGTAGTTTGCCCTTCAAGACGATAAAATTATAAACTATATATTATATAATGAAAATATTCTTATTTTATCACTTAAACTGTGGTGTAAATGTTGAAAAATACTAATACGATACAACTTTTTTAACTAAACAAACGACAGAAAATGTCAACAATTTTATTATATATATCTTATCTATGATATGTGGTGACCAATGGGAACTACACACGAAATTACACGATATAGCTAGGATAACCGGTTTTGTTGCTCTCTCTTTCTAACTTGTGTTAAATGCATTGATTATGTTTTTGAACTTTCTTACAGTAATACTTCTTTGTCTAACACGTTGTAAATTTGAAATAAGGATTTCCTAGCTAGCGAGCAAAGAGGTACTATAACCTGAGAAGAACATAGAACAATAATTGCAAATAAGGATGTAAATAGCTGATATACAAAGGAAACAATCAGATTATTAAGAACGAGAAAACTAAGATTAAAAACAATCCATAAATTAAAGGTGACATAATGACGCATAGAACGAAAGGAAATGAGAGGGATATATTCATATACCTCACTGCGCATTTCACCCCGTTCATGTTATGCCACATACTCTGATCATCTATTTTCGTGTAGCTACATTTTCTGCATCTAGAAACTTAGACATATTACGATCGTTGTTTCATTGATAATTTCTAGTTACTCATCGTGTCCGGCATAATTAAATTAATAAATAGGTGGCAAGAAACCGTAGATAACAATGTTCAAAATAAAATTGTTTTAATTAATTTTTTGTATATTAATTAAATTATATTTTATTGCATTCTAAAAAAGCGTAGCAACGCTTTGGTTTGCTAACCCGTTATAACAAATATGACCAGAACAGCAAATACTATATAATATCTCATTTAAATTTAGCTGATATAACTATTCGAGTGTTCAAATTAATATTGAAATATGTAATTTATGAACTGTCCCTAATTTCAATAAAACACACATGATTCGTGATAATTTTGATGATTTATATACACTGCGTTTGCTTTTAATGGCCATCGAGTAGCGATAAATATTTAAATATAAATGCCGATGTATTTATAAATAAAAAGGGTTTGTAAAATAAACGATTATAAACAGGATTTATTGAAAATACACATTCGAATAATTGTACGTTGCTATTTTACATGTTGAACTATCATTTTTGCTGACAAATCATTGTTCAGAATATTCCTATCAATACTAAATTATTCCTTTCACATTAATACACGCAATTTGCTTCCTGTTATATGCGTAAAGAGAAAGTGCGACAGAGAAAAGGACTATTATAAATCCGAATTGAAATATATTACATAATTGTTACAAAATATAATATGATACCGAAAAACAAAAATTTTACAGAAAAACATATTTGATAAATACAATCACAGTTATTGACACTCACATTTATACACACCATTTTTGATCCCTATTGTAACATCTTGCTGATAACTATGTCGAGAAGAGAGTTTTTTACATCAAATGTCAATAAAACCACCTACGAACTTTTAAGTAAACTTTCTTTGTTCCTTGGAGCCTTTTTAGGTCAGTTATTTATGTAAACTTTAAAATATAACAACTTGTTTTACTCAAAGAATGCATGTTCCTGCTACAATCATAAAATAAGAAGTGGCAAGCAATAGGGGAACGCGATTTGCATTTTTTGAAAGTGAAAAAAAAAAATTGAAAAATATCTTGTTTAAGTAAAAACAGACTATCTAGGTAAAACGTAGAAAACACAATGCTCAACAGTCACAATTTGACTATCAATATTAATTTAAATCATCTCCTGATCATGCTAACATGGTTAGCGAAACGCGCGTTGAGAAGTTTCAAAAAGTGATTTGGTGTTTAGTGGTAAATCTCGTTGAGTTTAGTGTTTCACACCGAAGGTTCCAATAGAAAAATTAAACAAAACCAAGTGTTAGAAAAATTAAACAAAACTAGAGCTTTTACAAATTGCTTCATTAGGCTTAATTTAATATCTAACGACGGCATCAATATATTCTTAGGCTCTACAATTGGTTCCGACTTCACATTATGTTTTCCTATGTGAAATTCGATTCGATCAGGCCATATGCGTCGTTGGCAATGTACTGAATTTGTTCTGCTATCCCATAAGCAAAGGTGACAAAGGTATTTAGTATACCCGCCTTGCATTTCCATCAGAAAATCAACCATCTAAAAATCGCGTATTACTGGCTAGTGGTATTCTGTATATTTTAACTTTTCCTGTAACATTTTCACACTAACGTAACTTTCCTTAAGCATTACAGAATGTGCTATGGGAAGACTAGGGGATCGGTTTCCGTTGTGAAGAAGAACTGCTTTTAAGCTTTTTGAAGGGCTATCGATGAAATGCCGCCAGTCAGAAGGTATGCATGGTATTCTAATTGCCTCGAACAAATCACTCACGCTATTGCAGTAACAAAGTCATGAAAAAATTTTATGGCGCTCCCTTTGATCAGTTATATTCACATAATCTTCAAGCAAATACCACTGTTTCAATCGTGAACCTAAAATATCTGCTTTATTTTTAGGTTGGTTTAGGTCTCGTACTAAATCATTAAATTTGTTGAGTTGATGACATGTGGTCCAAAACTCTATGACTTTATCATGAATTCACTACCATTGGTGTTAGTAAGCAGTGTACTGGATTCTGTTGGACTTTGCGACGATTGAATTCCGAAGTTATCTAATTCTGAACGAGACCTGAACGAGGGAAAATGTACACCATGAGGTATCGGAGAAGACATTGAAGGAAGATCAGGATAAAAAATCTTTTCAGCATGTTTACCAGGTCGACCCTTACTTGGATTAACGATACAAAAACAACAGTCTTGCACATGATCACTAGGTTCCCTCCAAAGTCTTGGCACTGCAAACTGCTAGAAATAACGAAAACAACTAGCGTAATTTAAGTTTTATGCATAAAAAATTAAGAAATATTAACATAGAATATTAATATGTTCGATCATCGGTTTCTCATAAAATCAATTAAAATCTTCAAAACTTACTTATCGAGGTAAATCAGACAAAAGCAAACTTTAAAAGCTAAAAATGGGAATTTAAATGTTTTTCGATGTTTAGAATCAGAATTCATGCATTTTTCACCCAATTTTTTTTGTCGACCTGTGTTACCAATATTAATTTTATAAATCGGAAAGACTTAACATTAACTTGGTAAAATAAAAGGCACAAAATAATCACACTTACAGAAACCGATCACATTTTTAAATCCAAATATCACAAAAAACCTATTCGTTTCCAATCTCCTTGCGAATGCATAATGGGTGAAATAATTTTTTACACATTTCACAATTAATTTTTTGCTTTTCTATTTGTTTTAAGCCAATGTCGCAAAAATGACAAAAACTTCTTATCTTTCTGAACAAATTATACTTTCAGTTTGCTTAGTATCGCATTCTTTTTCTAGGATTAAACTATTTTTAAAACCGAAAATACAAGAGAGCACTATTTTCTTATTTACTTCCACATTTATACTCATTCGTTTTCTTTTATTCTTATTTTTATTTAATTCTTCATTTGGGTCTTTATTCTTTTTTCTTTTCTTCTAATTTCTCTGTTTTTTCCAAATTTTGCGCATGAACTTTCTTCTTTTTTTCTCGATATTTTTCCTTCCGCTTCATCAACCACGTCAGGGGCCATTAACTAAAAATGCCACTTTTTTAGTCACAGAACTTCGTAATTGTAAATTATTTGATAAAACAGAATAAAATCACTTGAAAACTTATCAAAATGTTAAATAAACTAATATTATTTATTATTACAACTAAAACTATATAGTAATTTGAAAAACAATAACAAATATAATTAAGTAAACGTACACGTATTAAAGTATGTTTAAAATACACCCCACTTGTTGCTTCATTCAGGAACACTGAAGATTGTTCTTAGATAGGTTATTTTACAAAAACGTTGAATTACAGAAATGTTATAAACTAACAGGTTGATAATTTTAACAATGCAGCAATAAGTCGATTAGTGCTTAAATTATTTGATTAGTCAAAAAATAAACTATGGGGTACTAACTACTGTCACGATGACAACTACCATGTACTTTATCCTCTTATTGTAATGAAAAACGAACATATTTTCAAGGTCAGACAATATGCCGTTTCATTTTAAAAGAAATAACGTATATAATATGGTAAAATATCTGCCATATTAATCTGATTATGGTCCAAGTGATTTCTGATTGTTACCAAAATTGAACCTGGTGATGTCAGGAAACTGTTCAGCAAGTACAACCACGGTAGACTTTTAAAGATGAGTCTCTAGAATGTTTAAAATAGATATACAGTCGCTTCCAATAGTTTTTCGACTTTTAACTGTACCTGTGTTTCGATTTGACTACGATATAGTAAAAATATTTAATTGAAATAAGGGAATATAAATCTAATGGATATTACTATATAAATCTAATGGATATCAGTACAATTAAATAATTTATAACATTTTATATTTCGTTTTTCTGAAGTATTATGAAACATCTAGACAAAGAGTAATAAAATTCTGACACGAATATTCAATTTATGGATATTACTATATGAATAATTAATAAGGCTAATATTTCATATTTATCTTTGAAACATTGATTTGAAATATATGATGTCTATATTGTGTTGATTATTACTTGCTCGGCTGAAATAATTGAATATGGTTGATTTATTGCATTATTAGGCAGAAAAAAAATTCCCAAGATCGTATCGAATGTAAAAAATAAAATAAAAACTTTAACATTAGGTGGGCAAATTAAGCCGTGAGATTCTCGAATTTTCTACACCTTTTTCATTATTGAGAAAGATACTAGAGGTGATGTATTATAGTGATACAAACATCATCTGAATTTTGTAATTGATTTTAGTAATGTTTTATTTATTGATGAACGTTCATTAGTTTAATAATCAATTGCTTTTCATTCATCACTAAACTTCTCGAACCACTTGCCATATTCTAAATTAAAATTCAAAAAAAAAAAATTAGGAAATTTCGTTTTAGACAAAATTTAATAGAAATCCGTTCTAAAAAAATACCTGACAAAAAGCAGTTTTTAGCAGTTACAATACGCGCTAAGATTACTATGATCCTAACTATTATCATCATTCTCATTATCACTTTGCGCTTGTTGATCTGCGGCCAGGATGGGGGCCTCTTTAGCATGCTTCTGACTCGCGTTATCTTTAACTCTACTTTGCCATTCGGGTCCAATAACCTTGATGATATGATCAGTTCATCCTGTTTTGGGTTTGATCTTCTTTGTTGGCGTTTATGATCAAGCAGTATCTAACCCAGGAATCTTTTGGTCCATCTGTAGGCACATCGCTTCCCTATACCGCCTGCTCTCATCTCCATTTCACTTGCTTTAGTCTTCCAATGATGCACATACTACCAATTGTAACCAGGCACATGCGCATGTTTTTCTGTCCCACTTTGTAATGCCAACGATACACCTTTCCAGAACCCTCTGTGCTAGAGATGGCAATGTGAGTGTTCAGGTTTCATTTTCGTATGTCAGAAATACGTATATATATATATATATATATATATATATATATATATATATATATATATATATATATATATATATATATATATATGGACCACGCGAAGTACAGTTAGAGGCGTTTGTTGTTGCTTGCCTTCCTTTGCGACCATACTGATTTCATTCCTCCTATATTGTTCTCTCTGGCCAACCTCCCAAACGTTCACCTTGTGTCTGAAACAGCCTCTAACCTGAATTTCACTTTGTGTAATTTTTGCTGATCTTAGGTTCTCTTTAATTGCAGCAATCCATTTAATTATTTCTACTATAGCTCTACTCCTATTTTCATAAAATTCGACTATTTGTCCAGTTAGCCTACTTGGATTCATCCGTTTTATGTGTCCGTAGAACTTACGTCTTCTTTTTCTCATATCGCTGTGTATATATGTGTATTCTTTGATTTCTTGGTTTTCTCGAAGTCGTTATGTTGTGTCATTTTTTTGTTTGGGCCTAAGATTTTTCTTATTATTGTTCTTTCCTTCTTTTCAATCTCCTCGATGTCTGTCTTTCTATTCAATATGAGCGTTTCTGCCCCATATAGACATTCTCGCTTAATAACTGTGTTGTAATGTCTCAGTTTTGTGTTTTTAGATATGTATTTTTTGTTGTACATATTTTGTGTAAGTTTCAATGCAGTTTCCATTTTTTGACATCCGCTTTTCCAACCCATTTTTCATGAATATTTCACCCAAATATTTGAATTGAGAGACTCGTCTGATGTTATCATATTTTGTTTTTAGAAATGATGTTCTTAGTCTGTTGCAGGTCATATATTGTGTCTTTTCAAAAGAAATTTGGAGTCCTACCTTTTCTGCTGTTTCTTTTAGGATTTGAATCTGTTTCTGTGCCGTTAATACATCTTGAGCTAAAATTGCTAGATCATCAGCAAATGCCAGACAGTCAATTTTGTTGTTGGTTCTCCCAAGTTTAATGGGCTGGTCACATATATAGGGGAGATGTGCGTAGGTTGGGACAAGTTTTGTTTTTTGGTGATAGTTGTAAACACAAAGTATTTGTTGCGCTATACTGGTGATACTGTACAGTATCACTAGTTTTTTGCATTCTTGTACGATATTAGTTTTGAGTGCAATCTTCGATTTGACCACTGGAAATAATTCCTAAATAGTGTGTATTTAATTTTTGGATAATTTCTGTGATTAAAATGCCACACGTTTTTAAAAACAATAACTAATCAAAGTGAAAATGTTACTACAATTCAGAATAACTTAAACGAAGAAGAGCAGCGTCAGATTATTTTAGTGGATGTTGCTGTACATAAAAGTGAAGAGCCGTCAACATCAAGTACAACACAATAATCATTGTCACGTTCTTCAAGTCTTTCCTCAGTTTTGTCTAGAGTTGGACCTTTGAGAAGTTCGACCCAGTCGTAAGCCAATGAAAAGCCTTGTAAAGCCTTGTAAAGAAGCGACGACAATCAACCCAAGAAACCCCAGCCAAAAAGCAAAGCGAAACCAGTGCGTCGACTGTCAAACCTGTTCGAAAGTCATCGTCGTCGGATGTTGATTTTTGTATGATTTGTATGAGAAATTTGCCAGTACACTTAACTCGCGACAATTCCGTTAAACATAACAAGTGCCAGCGACTATTTCATATGAAGTGTGTAAATATGACTCGCTGTTACTATACCTGCCAAAATTGCGACTCTTGCAAAGACCAGCATGTATTTAATTTTTTTATTCTGTTTTTCATGGCTTTTTAAATAAATAAATCGACTATAAATGTTGAAAATCTTGCGTTATTATTTGACTTTTGGAAATCTTTTTTGCATTTTTATAACTGTCCCAACCTACGGACCACAAATTTTATTGTCCAAAACTCAAGTGTTCAAAAAATTGATAATAACTTTATTATTTTTGAAGCTATGAAGTAATTTTTTTCAACAAAAGTGTAGCTAAGAACAATATCTTTCCAACGATATATAGAATTCGAGAAAACTTATCGGCAAAAAACAGAACTGGTCCTAACCTACGGACGTATCCCTTATATTGAAGGCTAATCCCCTATATTGAAGGGCACATGTTTCGCCTGTGGGTGGTTAGACTCATCAGGATGGAGTCCCTCTCCACAATCCACCCATATTTTCACCCACTTCTCGTCGGATGGCTTATACATACAGTTTTTTGACTTCTTTGGACTGCGTCCAATGAGACAACAGTAGGAGAAGAGGGGCAACAAAGGGAGAGGGACATCTATTCTTAGCGAGAGAGCATATGTCGAAACCCTGATGAGTCTAACCACCAACAGACGAAACATGTGCCCTCCAATGTAAGGGATGGGTGGAGCTTCCTCTCGGTTAAGCAACTAACCAATGCTCATTATGGCAGAGACGCAGGTTGTTGTGCGTTCCACATGAGATTGTGGAACCCAAACGGTCGGGGGTGTATAACTCCTGACTACTGTTGTCTCATTGGACGCAGTCCCAAGTATATATATAGATATATATATATATATAGATTTATATTATAGAAGTATATATATAGATTTTCGCCGATTTCCCGTCGGATGGCTTATATATGCAGTGTTAGAATTCTTTGGACTGCGTCCAATGAAACAACAGTGCTGTGTGTTATCAGACACCCAACTGCTGGGTTCCACAATCTCACGTGGAACACACAACAACCTGCGTCTCCGCCTAAATGACCATTTTGTTAATTACTTGACTGGGGACGAGCCCTACCCACTTCTTCCATTGGAGGGCACATGTTTCGTCTCTTGATGTTTAGACTCTTCAGGGCACCGACATGTGCTCTCTCGTCAAGAATAGGAAGATCCTATCCACAGTCAATAACCCATACTTTTCGTCGACTTCCCGTCGGCACAGATCTCACCACAGATCACATCTCCAGATCTAACGCCGATAGAACATGTTTGGGGAAGCATTATTACTGAGCGATTACTTCAACCACCATCAACTATAAACGGTTAATATATAAATTGTTTTAAATTTATAAATTAAATATATAAATATATATAAATATATATATATATATATATATATATATATATATATATATATATATATATATATATATATATATATATATATATATATATATATATATATATATATATATATATATATATATATTGTTCAGGCAAGGTAACCCAGGCGCGTTGTACTCATACCGTTTATAGTTGATGGTAGTTGAAGTAATCGCTCAATAATAATGCTACCCCAAACATGTTCCATCGGCGATAGACCTGGAGATCTTACTAAATCTTACTATCTTCTAAAAATGTATTGTTTGACTGTTTATAATTGAAGGCTTCGTTATTTCATGGTTAACAGAGGCTGTATTTAAATACTTTCTAATGGTTCCAATGATTACCACCTTTCCGCCCGAGCAATATAGCCGGTGCTACTTGCAGATGAAAAATATAGAAAAAAAAAATTCAATCCAGTTTAGTAATAACGAATTTGAATTTATACTTGTTATAAAGCTAGAAAAATCATAATTATTGAAGAATGCCGGATAGGCTAACGATATAGTGATATTTCCTTCATACTAGAAGGCTATAACTACATTTCTCCCATTTTCTACTTCATTTGGTTTGGCCTAGCTCGCGTCTTCCCTCGAGCATTCGGCCTGGTTTATTTATTATTCGCTCCTTTCTTCTGCTTTGAGTATACCGACACTACCAATGTCTTATTCTAAGTTATTTAGGGGGGGCATTACCGCCTTTTTCTATTTTATGTATACGTATAACCCTTAGGGATACTCCATATGTCTCGAGCAAATCTGACCTGTTCGATGCCTAAACTACTGATATTTTTTTAAATTTTATTTTGTTCAAAAGGAGGTTATTGGCATTGAAGTATAAAACGAAATATCCATATATAGCTTTATTCAAATAAAGAAGTCCAGATAAAAATTTTATAGTTTTGTATATATGCATTTTGAATACAGAAATTCTGATTCGTATGTTTTCTTCTGGCTATATTACTGCTTCTACTTACATATTTATAGGATATACGTTATTTACCATGGAGTGTTTAAATATTTACAATAGTAATTCTAATGACGTTATAAACAAATTTGTTTCTGATGATGATACAATTTTCTGAATATTATAAACTAATCGCAGTATTTAAATTGGAAATGAAACAATTTTTTATTAATTTTATGATTGGAGTATTAAAGTATACATTCTTCAATTAAATACGAAAAATCATGTTGGACAAATAGCCATCTCGACTTCGGCTGCATAAACTTTGGATATTCCACAAAAATGTGTCATATGGAACTATCAAAATATCAGACTTAATAAAAAAAAACTCAACAATATCAAATAGAGAATATTGGAAGAATGTTTTCTGACGAAACTAAAATAAATTTATATGGTAATGATGGAAGCCGAGTGAATAATCATTTGAATCCAGAAAATATGGTAGCGTCAAACATGGTGGTGACAATATTAAAATTTGGGGTTCATTTTCATATACTAGACTTCAATTCATTGGATAAAATAACACATGCTCAAAGAACTTTACTTAAACATCTTACAGAATATTATGTTGCCTTATGCACAAGAAAATATGCCAAAATGGTGAAACTTCTAGCACGACAATGATGTGTGAAATTTGGTTGGATACCCACAATATTGTTTACCCATTTTGGCCATCTCGGTTACCGGAAATTAATGCTATAGAAAATTTGTGGAAAATTTTGCAGGCGCGTGTAACTTTATTGAAAACATCAAATATCAAAAAATAATGGGATGTTATTGTCAAAGTTTGAAGTTTCCCGCAATCCCGGTTGAAGTTTCCCGCAATCTTATAGACTCCATACCTAAACGATGGGACGCACTTTTGGAAAATAAAAGCTATTCAACACAGTACTAATTAATAAGTTGATTTTTACTAGTTTGTTCTCGTCTCTTTTTTCTTTTGCTTTGTGCGTGCTATTTCTAAATACTTTTATTTTTGTGACCAAGCTCTTATTTATATAAAGTTGTCTATTTTTAAAATTTAGTTACATAATTTTTTTGTTTATATTTATTTGATGTCGGTCGATAACCTCATTTGGGGTATATATAAACTGTTCTGTTCTAGTTTATTTGTTGACACAACATAAACTTATGATTTCTAAATAATACTCTTATTTTTTGGCCATAACTGTATATATATACATATATATATATATATATATATATATATATATATATATATATATATATATATATATATATATATATAGGTATGCCAATATAAACCATCTACTGCCACGGAAATCGCTACCTTTTTCCCATTTTCTATTTCTTTGCCATGCAAATCGATTTCCCGACCGACTGGACACGTAACATCAGCCCTAAATCCTAAATTTTTGAACCTCCTAAGGGAATACCTAAATAACCTCAACCTCGACACACGGCGCCCTCACGTTTCCCCGCTTCTTCCCCTGGGTGTTCGGTCTTGCTGATTTATTATCTGGCCCTTTCTTCCGCTTTCAGACAACCAGTATTAGACGACGTCTTATTCTAAGTTATTTAGTGGTCGAATTAACGTCTTTTTGTATTTCACGTGTGTAATTGACCATTCAAGTTATTTCTTTCGCCTTGTAGAAAACCAAAAGCTGGCCCATAATTCCCTTTTTTGTAGTGTTTTGTTTAGGTAGACATTGAAATTCAAGTATAAATATAAATACCGACGAATATAGGGTTCAAAAGACGCTGAATATGTTTAATGCTAAAAGTACGTTAACATATACGTTAAACAATATTTCAAATTGTTTAGTGGTCAACGGGATAAAATAATAAAGTCAGATAAATCAGAAAATGTAAAAAAGATATAAAAAACGTTATATCATAATAATTGAGACATGTTTTAAGGAACCGTTCAGCACGAGGCGAGATCTTCGACTAGGAGAATACAGTTGCGCTTTGAAGTAATATGCGCAAAATGATAATAGCTCTATCGGTCGATCATTTTTAAACTCTACAACGTTTATTCTTTTTTTTTAAATTTTTATAAATACACTTTTTCTTTGAATTATATCCACAGTTTAGCACACATAAACGAAAATAAACATAACATTTGACCAGTCCTCCATCGAAGCACATGCCCATGCAAGGAAAAAAGAAGAAGAGAGGCAAGTCGTAGATTTGATGATGATGAAATGCTTTTAAAATATTTTGTGTTGTTCAGGAAGTATAGATTTCAACAAATCTTGATCACAGAATTAAGGGAAATTTTATTAATTTGTTCGGTGACAAATCGAATAACCTTTAAATAATTGAACATAAAAAAATGGAAGTTACTAAGTTTAAGTGATCTACTTAAGGCACGTGGGTTACAGTATTTAATGAAGCCTCTGTATTTCTTATCATGTATGAAAGCAAGATAATTAAGGACATACATAATAATTGTCAACATTATCTCCAAAACAACCTGCTTATCTAGATCCAAACAAGCACCAAAATCGTTCCTAAACCCTAAATGTGTACCTTTTTAAAGGGATACACATAAAACCTCAACCCTGACAATGAGATATCTTCACGTTTCCTTCATGCCTGGAGTATTCGGCCTGGTAGGTTTAATATCCCGTCTTTTCTTTCGCTTTCAGACATCCGGCATTCCCAACGTATTATTCTAAGTTATTTAGTGAGAGAATTACAGTCTTTTTGTATTTCACGTGGGAAGCTGACCTTTCAGGTTATTTCCGAAGACCATAGAAATAAATAAATCCCCTAAATAATTTAGGGAGCGTATTATATTATTTTATTTATCAAGTATACACCACACCATCCGGATTATTCGTTTTGTCTATTATATATATATATATATATATATATATATATATATATATATATATATATATATATATATATATATATATATATATATAGAAAGAAAAAAGTTTACGATTAGAGGCGCATCAACATCTATTTAGCGACTGAACCTACAGCTTAACGTGGGTTCCGAACCACGATCATCAGCTGCCGATAAACCCAGGCCAGCAACCCCTCAGGCTATAATAAACTCTTGATTATGTGCCTACCTATATGTCTCTCAGCAAGCCTACCGACTGGCGAGTGACAATCCGGCCTTACCCAGCATGTAACTGGCGTAACTGAAGGGTAGTTCGTTGTCGGATTTTACACTTTTGCCTAGAAACAATCAGAAATATTTAGGTGCAGATATGTGTGGGCGTGTGTGTGCAATGTGAGTGTATATAAATGTGTGTGTAGGGTAGGAAGTAAGACGGGCAGAAGAATTAAAGAAAAACACCCATCCGAGCGCTGGAATCGAACCACTTACCATTGAATTGCCAGGGCTGCGACTAACCCACCAGACCACCGCCGCCGGCTATATATATATATATATATATATATATATATATATATATATATATATATATATATATATATATATATATATATATATATATATATATATATATATATATATATATATATATATATATATATATATATATATATATATATATATACCCTAAAGATCCTAAAGAGATCCTAAAAAGATCCTAAAGAGACCCTAAAGAGAAGAAGAGAAGCACTGGATAAGGGATACCTAGGGGTAAATTAAAAGCGTTTTTCCCTTATAAATGGTCACATTGAGGGGATATCTTTGAGTGGGGAAAAAAATTTACTATCGTTACTACAGATTCCCCATCACAGCCATTCTATGGTATACGCCACCCAGTACTGTTGTAGTAACAGTGTTTTGTCAATAAATAAAAACCGTTAATTAACCTTTTTGCAGAAATAGTGTGTTTTTTTTGATCTTGACACAGATTGTGGTAAGTAAATCATAAATATCATATTTTCTATAGTATTTTTATTGAAAACTTTGATTTTCAATTTTTTTAACATTTATTTATCGATTTCTTTCATTTTCTATTTAACTCAAAATGAACACGCTTTCTCGTACTCGCTGTACCTCTGAACTAGAAGCGTTATATGAGGCAGTTGATATTTTCGACAGCTGATTTTTCGACAACAAAGAGAGTGAAGGCGAGACCCAATCGGTTTTTGAAGAGCATCATGCCAGTGAAATTTACCTAATTAAATAAATATATTTTTTCAATTAAAGCTAAATTATGTAATAAGTATTTGAAAGTACATTAAGTCTCCTTTTAAACGCCGTTGGAGGAAAGTTTTTATTTATTAATTTCACCTAGATATGATTGTAAGAATATAACACCTCATTTAAACATTCTTTTTTTATTTTTGCTGATTTTTTTCATGATATTAGGAATATTATTATTTTTTGGAACATTCTATAGATATAGTCTTTCTCTATACTGAGGTGTAGATTAAAAAAATATATTAAATTGGATAATTTAATCAAAAGATATTAATAATAAAAGATATACACATGGGTATGGCACATATGGCACACACACACATACACATACGCAGACTCATACACCTATATATATATATATATATATATATATATGACCAGACCAAGACCAGGTTATATCAATTCTGGCAAAAATAAGAACAAAAAAATCCATACCACTGTGTGCTTCCCGATTCAGAAGCACATGGGTATGTGAGGAGCACAGTCATATGGATTTTTTTTCTTATTTTTTTACAGAATTTGTATAATCTGGCCTTTTGCCCGGCACCCACTTAATATTAAGTTTGTACACCCTGTATATATATATATATATATATATATATATATATATATATATATATATATATGAACACTATTATTGGTTGATTGACCGGGAAGGAGCCCCACCTATCCCTTCAACTGGATGACATATGTTTCGTCTCTCGAGGTTCAGACTCTTCAGGGTGCCGACATAAACCGTACCATCAAAAATAGGGAGACCCTATCCACAGCTAACAACCCATGTTTTTCGCCGACCTCCATGGAAACAATTCTAATCAAACAGATTCTTCAATTTGAAGAATGTTTTTTTGGTTTGACTATCCGAGAGGTGTGAAAACTAGCTTTCGAAATCCCTGAAAAATACTCTTTGCTACATACATTTAATAAAGAATAGATAATAGCAGGGAAAGAGTGATTCTACTCATTTATTTGCTGAAATACACAGCATTCAATACGAAAACCTGAAGGTACCTCAATGGCAAGAGCACGAGGCTTCAATAGAGAGAACGCAGGGCATTTTTTTAATATTTTACAAAAAACTGTGGACGAGTTTAATTTCACCGCAGAAACTATTTTTATTGTCGATGAATCGGGATTTTCGACAATACAAAAAACTCTACAAACGGTAGTTGCTTCTAAATGTAAACGCCAGGTAGGAGGCGTAACCATTGCTGAACGTGGCGTTCTTACAACTATGGTATGAGCGGTCAGTAGTGTTGGGTTTTATGTTCCTCCGATGATCATTTTTTTTTTAAGAAAAAAGTCAACAAAGATCTAATTGGGGCACCTCCAGCAAGCTTTGTTACTATATCAGAATCAAGTTACATAAATTCCGAACTGCTTGTTGAAGCATTTCAAAAATCATGTAAACTGCAATCAAGAGAAGAAAGTCCTTTTACTGCTTGATGGGCGTACGGCTCATAGTAAGAACTTAAACGCTTGTACCTTTGTTAGAGAAAATGGAATAGTATCACTGCAGTTGCCTGAACATACCACACATCCTTTGTAACTTCTAGCTGTTGCTTTCTTTGGGCCGCTACAGAAATATTTTGTTCAGGCTCAAGAAACTTGTCTTCGTCAACATAAACATAATAAGATATATCAAACTCAAATTTCTAAATTACTTAAGAAAGCATATGACAGAGCGGCAACTGTGGCAGTAGCTGAAAATGCTTTTCGTGCCACTCGTATTTGGCTAGTTAACAGCTAGTCAACTTCAACATTATGGTAATGTTACTAAAATTTGAAATAATTACTGGAAATTCAGCAAGCACGTCAATACCCAATGACAGTGAAAGCAGCAGTGATTCCGCTGTTGCTTATATTTCTCAGGAGAAAAAGCGTAAAAACTTTGAGGACATTCTTCATAAAATATTACCGCTACCAACACAAAATCCACAGCCAGGTCCATTGTATTTTCGAGCACAAATATGTATTGCTCAGAAAGCACAATTATTATCAACTATTGATAACGTTCTGGGATTAAAACGTAGCATCGAAGAAAAGATTAAAAAGACAAAACCATAAAATATTGGGAAGAAAAGATGTGGCAAAGGAGAGAATATTAAAAAGAAAAAAAAAAGAATACAAATGAAAACTACATGGTTTTGTACCATATGTGATAAAATAAGGGAAGAAGAAATGATTCAATGCACTACATGTCACGAGATCAAGAAGTATTTTTGTTTTAATTGTACTTAACGGTCCATTCTAAGGAACCAGTGGTCCATCGCAAGAAACCGATTTCATGCATGGACCAAAAACTTGGATATATGTGTCCCATTAAGGATGGATCGTGGCCGTATCTTGAAAACTATTTATCCCACAGCTTTGGGGAAAAAAAATTCTACTAAAAATGATCATGAGAAATTCACCAAAAATATTTTTAAGCTTCTAAAACGACCGCAAGACGGCGTGACGAGCTAAACATTTTTAAAAATCTTTTTTTTGTGTATTTTCAAGTGTTAACCGAGTATGAAAAATTCTCAGTTATAATTAGCAAACTGTCTCCTACAACTTTGTTTTATGACATTTTGTCGTAACTTCGCGAATAAAGAAGTGGGGGGGGAGTTTTACCTATTTAGATAAAAGTCGTCTAATGTCCGTTTGCCTAAACCGATTTTCCTCAATTTGGATTCATTTAAAAGGCAATTACTGGGACAATCAGATAGTCTGGAAGATAAATTATTTAGTTTATAAATGAAACCGCGAGGTGGCGTTACATTAAACAATAGTTTTTTTGAAGTTTTGTTCAGTTTTTTCAAATGGAATGGTACAGCTTTTATTACATGGCTAGAAAGGTAATTTAAAGAGGAATCATCCAGTGAAAACCCGAAATTAATATTTTTTTAACTTAATGCAGGTAGTAGTGAAATAATAACTGATTTTTTCAGAAAAATCGAAATATCTCTTGACATGTCAGAGATATCGATTTCGGATTTTCACTGGACGATGCCTCTTTAAATTACCTTTCTTGCCATGTAGTAAAAGCTGTACCATTTCATTTGAAAAAACTGAACAAAACTTCAAAAAAACTATTGTTGAATGTAACGCCACCTCGCGGTTTCATTTATAAACTAAATAATTTATCTCCCAGATTTTCTAATTATCCCAGCAATTGCCTTTTAAATGAATCCAAATTGAGGAAAATCGGTTAAGGCAAACGGACATTAGACGACTTTTTATCTCAATAGGTAAAACTCCCCCCCCCCCACCCCTCTATTCGTGAAATTACGACAAAATGTCATAAAACAAAGTTGTAGGAGACAGTTTGCTAATTATAACTGAGAATTTTTTTTACTCGGTTAACACTTGAAAATACACAAAAAAAATTATTTTTAAAAATGTTTAGCTCGTCACGCCCTCTTGCGGTCGTTTTAGAAGCTTAAAAATATTTTTGGTGAATTTCTCGTGATCATTTTTAGTAGAATTTTTTTTTCCCCAAAGCTGTGGGATAAATAGTTTTCAAGGTACGGCCGCGATCCATCCTTAATGGGACACCTGGTATATATATATATATATATATATATATATATATATATATATATATATATATATATATATATATATATATATATATATATATATATAATAATAAAATATAATCAAGAGTACCCTAGAAAAGTTGCCTGTAGGTTCTCGAGAGCAAATACGAACGTCATCTGATACAGATAATGGAGGTCAGATAGCACCATAAAAATCAAAAAATGGATAAAGAACGTCTACGATGGTCGGGACATTTGTTCCGGTTAGACGATTATCCTTTGCATTCGCGCGATTCTTCCACCTGAGGATATTTTCTAAAATAACCACGAAACTTCACTGCAGTCCACATCGGTGAACTGAAGAAAGAAGTCGTCTCCGAGATTATTCAGAAGAAAAGAAAACCATCTTTTGGAATCATTGTAGAGTACATTTAGTAACAAATATGGTGAAAATGGTAGGTGGAAACGTTAAGTAATTATATTAGAGAGCTAAAGCTACCTTAAGTTTTATCGGCAAATGAGGTAATAATATGATATCTTAAAATACATTTCCCTCTGGTAGTTGTCCAAAAGAAAGAGACCGCTGCGAACTCTTCAACTTCACGAAGTTAAACAGCGGAAATACCAAGGAAAATGAGATAAACTTTCACAAACCGCCGATGCAAATGGACGAACGACCATCGAATGGAAAAGTATATTTTATATACTGAACTGATCTCAGGTGAACGCAGGCAAAGAGAGCAAAAACTTGGTTATAAGGTCTCTATTATCTAAGCATCCAAGAGCGTTGATGCTTGTTGTCAAAAAGGGACTGATTCCATAAAAATCTAGTAGAGACAACTAATTCATCAGTTTAAAGGACCGTGGCCTAGCAACAAACACATTCCGTCTCCTGGTCAGTTTGAATATCCAGAATGTTGTGCTTAATCTTAGCCAGAATGTGACTCTTCAGCCACAGAAGGCCAAACGCCCTCTAATCTTCGATGTTTAAAGAATAAGCTCGGATTTTAACACTCTGCTCTGTATGTACAACCGTACGTACAATACTTTATGACCAATCTTCGTAATCGGTATTCGGGTAATCGGTCGATGAGACTCATATCTCCCACAACTAAACACATAAGTAAAAATCTCAAAATTAACCAGGTTTGATTTTTTTCAGTCGCTGGGAATGACCCAAAAGGCCAGATGCATACGTGAAATATAAAAATAGGGTAATGTGTCCACTAAATAACCTGGAATAAGACATCGGGAATGCCGGTTGTCTAAAAGCGGAAGAAAGCATCAGATAATAAATCAGCCAGGCCGAATACTCGAGGGAGGAACTGGAGCGGTCGGGTGTAGGGCTCGAGGTCATTTGGGTATCCCTTGAGAGATTTTAGGAATCCAGACTTTTGGGCTGATATGACGTGTCTGTCCAGTGGTGTATCGGTTTGCATGACAAAAAAGTTGAAGTTGGAAAAAAGGGGGCGATTCCCGTAGCAGTGAATGGTTTATATCATTCTACTGGCCCCCATTTTTAATTTTGAAAAATTCTTATGCAGGGTGTTAGGTAAATATGCGGCAAAAGTTAAAGAGGTTATTCCTTGGCTTATTCTAAGAATATTTTGTTGTATGATAATTTTTGAAAAACCCCTTTGTTTCGAAGATACAGGGTGAACAAAATTTACGACATTAACAACGTTTTATTATCAAAAAGTACATCTAAAGTTGCTCAATCTACAATAAATGTTCGAAATGACTTCCTCCAGCCTTGATACAAACATTCAGTCTTCTCGTCGTTGACTGTCGAACTCTTTCAAACACTCCAGGGTCGTTTCTAATTGAGTTACACACAGCAATTATCCGATTTCGCAAATCGTCCAAATGTTTCAATGGAGTAGCGTAAACTAATGACTTCAGATATCCCCAGAAGAAATAATCAAGGGAGTTTAAGTGATATCCGTATGTTGCTGATAAAAAATCACGAGCAACCAAACTGAAATGTGGTGGTGCACCATCGTGCATAAACCACCTTTCATGCCTTGTTGCCAATGGTACATCTTCCAGAAACTCAGGCAGCGTTGCTCCCAAAAAGTTGCAATACACCTCGCCAGTAAGTTTTTGTGATAGAAATACCGGTCCAATTAGATAGTCACCTACAGTTCCAACCCAAACATTCAACGAGAACTGATGTTGAAAACTATCTTCGCATACCTCATGCGGATTTTCATGTCCGTACATGGTTTCATGTCCATACATTATGAAAATTCCTTATTGCGTTTCTTGCGAAAGTGGCTTCATCGGTGAAAAGAATTTGTGTCAGGAATAGAGGGATGCGAAGTAAACTTTGCAATATCCATTGACGTAATGCAATACGTGTAGGAATAGCCAAAGGTAGTAGTGCCTGAACGCGTTAAATGTGGTATGGATACAACAAATTGTCTTTAAGAATTTTCCAAACTGTCCAGTAACTCACATTCAAAGTATTTGCAATTTTTCGCGTAGAACTACCAGGCTCTTCCGCTATCCTGTCCATCACATTCTGCTCCAATTGTAACGTTCTTACAGTCAGTGATCTTACTGACCTTTCAGTTCCCTTCAATGTGCCTGTTTCACGAAGACGTCGATAAATGTTTTCGAAGTTTTTCGGTCAGGGACAATACCGGCTGGAAATCGTTCACTGTACAATCGCCTAGCTTGTAATGCATTGCCATCAGCAAGTGTGCATATGGCAAGTGTGCCATACATGAAGTGCATGTCAGTCATCTCGGCGTTTGTATACATTATGATAGAGGGCTTCACTCACTATTTAAGACACGTCAAAAAGCCAAACGTCACTCAATCGTACTTTTTTTTTGAAGCCCCAAAACGTCCTAAAAGTGTCAATTATTATACCATTTCGAAATCTTGACTAAATGGGTCATCTTTTGAAATAACTTGCCCAGAGTTTTGTAATACATTTTATTTAAAGATGAAGTGTCGATGTTAGCTGATATAATTTTTTATCTGTGACTCGAGAAAACCTTTTTTTTTACTAAATTAACAACGTTCATTATTTGATTTATAACTGCGATTAACAGCATGGTTACTTAGGATTAGGTTATAAAAAGTAACACTGAAAAATTGAGAAATTTGTGATCACGGTACCTGAAGTAAAGAAGTTTAAGGTATCGAATTTCAAGATTTTCAAAAATATGCCTATTTGTGCATGGATTTTTTCCTTAATTTTTGCCAGAATTGGCATAACCTGGCTTTTCGTCGACGCCTACTTGATGTTGAGTTTCGGGACACTACATATACATATATATATATATATATATATATATATATATATATATATATATATATATATATATATATATATATATATATATATATATATATAGACACATAATTCACCTTGATGATCTTGAAGTGGGAATTAATGTAAAACGAGTTGTCCGGCAGGCCTATTATTTTCTCGGCCTGCCTTGCAGGAGTATTCCGTAAACTGGATTGGGAACAGGATGGTGTAAAGATCAATGGTGCATACTTAAACCATCTTAGATTTGCAGATGATATCGTTCTCCTTTCACAAGACCCAGAGGAGCTGCAAAGACGCATAGAAGAATTGCAAAGGGTCGGCGAACCCTTTGGCTTAAAAATAAACCTGAAAAAGAGTCAGGTTATGGTCAATAACTTGGCTCAGGACAGGAGAATTTCAGTTTTAGGAAGGGATTTGGAGATTGTGGACAGCTTTATATATCTTGGGCAGAGGATTTCAAGGTGGAATGGCGTGTTAAATGTGGCTAGCAGGCATTTGGTAGGCTCAACATTGTGTTTAAGGGCCGACTCGCACTTTGCCTGAAAAGAAAAGAGTCTTCGATCAGTGCATTCTACCCGTTATGACATACGGAAGTAAAACTTGGACACTCACATCGCAATCAATTCAAAAACTTCGGGTAGCACAGAGGGGAATGGAAAGGTGTATGCTTGGCATTACAAGACGAGAAGAAAGTCCTGCGCATGGATCAGGGAACAATTGAAAGTCTGTGACATCATTGGAAGAGTAAACCAATTGAAATAGAGATAAGCAGGCCATATAACGAGGCGATGGGACGAGGTGAGGCGGAGATGGGAACTTACTAGTGTCTACCCTGGTACTTCCTAGAGTCTCCTCATGTTATGTTTTCAAACATTATAATAATTAAATTTTTTTCAATTTCTTAAAAAACTTAAAAACGTGAACTTTTTGTGTAAAATGGTAACATTTTCTTTTGCAGATTCATCAAGTTTCGATTTAATGAAAAATTACCAAAATTATTTAAAAAAAAAATTATTGCATAGATAATATTTTAAATCGATATTTCAAAAAAAAACTGGTCCACCGTTTTTTAAAATGATATAAAGTGTTACGATAATTAATTTGTAGATATTAAAATAATTAATCGATTAAAATGAAACAGTTTATTTGATTTTATAAAAAGACAAAGAAATCATTTGATACATTGAATCTCAAGCAATGATTTCGTAAATCTTTCAATATTTATTTAATACAAATTTTATTTGTAAACTTAACAACTAAAGCAGTGGCTAATATTCTTTTGAAATATCGACTTAAATGATTCTTTTTACATTATCTTAAGTTTTTAGGACTCGATTTTAAATATATTATGAGATATATTCATTCTAAAAAAACTTTGTCATTTTTTTTCCTACCTTTAGTAGTTTTTGAGAAAACCACGGGGGACACTAGTAAATTGCTACTCTGTATATTATATATATATATATATATATATATATATATATATATATATATATATATATATATATATATATATGTATGTATGTATGGTACACTATATAATGTATTAATTTAGCTTGAGGCCGCTTCTAAACCCATTTGGCAATCACAGCAAAGTAGAGCCAAAAATGTTACTATATAAAGTTAACATTCTAATGCTAGGAAAACAAATAATAATCAGAAATCTACCCAGAAATAACCCATGAAGTTTGATATCAGGTGTAAAGTGAACTTGAAATTGAACATTCATTTTTATTATAACTGGCAAATACCATCTCATGCAACCAAACAAACTAAAACCAAAAAAAAGTCTGGGAATCGATAAGTTCAGATTTTCTCGAGGCGAAAGGATTACTTTTAACGGCAAGATGCACAGGTGAAATAGAAAAAAGCGCTAATCCGCCTACTATATAACTGAGAATAAGACACGGAGAATGTCCCATGGCTGAAAGCAAAAGGAAACACGAAATAATAAATCAACCAGGGCAAAAACTCGGGAAAGGTAGCGAGGTAAACTGAAAGAGGTAGTGTACGGTCGGATATGGGATTTAAGGTCATCCGGGTATTCCCTTGAGAGTCTTAAAATGCAAAATTTGGGACTGACGTATCTGGTCAGTGGGAGCATCGATTTGCATGACAAAGAAATAGAAAATGGAAAAAAGGTCGCTATTTCCGTGGCAGCAGATCGAATATATTACTATTCTGTTATGGTTTTTCGGTTACTTGTTTTGATATGGTTCACAAAATCTGTATATGATAATTTATATACAGTTTCTTTTTGATAGAGATAGATAGATATATATATATATATATATATATATATATATATATATATATATATATATATATATATATATATATATATATCTTCTTCTTCTTCTTCATGTCCCCTCTCCGGTCCGGAGTTTGGCAATCATGTTAGCTATTTTGATCTTGGACACTGCCGCTCGGAACAGTTGGTTGGAGTTGCAGTTGTACCATTCTCTCAAATTACGTAACCAAGACATCCTTCTTCTACCGATGCTTCTCCTGCCCTGGATTTTTCCTTGCATAATTATTTGTATCAGTTGGTACTTCTCTCCGCGCATGACGTGACCCAGATATTGTAGTTTACGTCGCTTCACGTCTGCCAGCAGCTCATTTTCTTCCTTATTCACGCGATTCAGAACTTCCTTGTTTGTTACTTTCTTGGTCCAGGCGATTCTTAAGACCCTTCTGTACATCCACACTTCAAAGGATAGCAGTTTATTCTGTGTATATTTGTTTAATGTCCATGCCTCCATTCCGTAGAGGAGTACAGAGCAGACGTAGCATTTTATTAGTCTTAGTTTAAGAGTCAGCGACAAATCTTTGCTACATAAGACGCCTCTCAATCTTACGAAAGTACTTCTTGCCTGTTCTATTCTAGCAATAATTTCCGGTGTATTGTCATTGTTGTCATTTATTGTTGTGCCCAAATACCGATATTTTTTAGTCGTTCTATTTGCTCCCCCTGAATACGCAATTCTGCATTATTGATGTTTTTCTTTGTAATGACCATGAACTTTGTCTTTTTCGTGTTCAAGCTTAATCCGAGGTCTTCGCTTGCCTTTCTTACTTTTTCCATTACTCTGTTCAGGTCCTCCATTGATTCTGTCATTACAATGCTGTCATCAGCATATCTAATGTTATTGATTGGTATTCCGTTCACTATTATGCCGGCTGTTTCATCCTCAAGTGCTTCATTCATAATGTTTTCAGAATATAAATTGAACAATGTTGGAGACATTATACATCCTTGTCTTACGCCTTTCATAATCTCAATTTCCTCTGAGTTGTAGTTGTCAATGCTTACCACTGCCTTCTGATTGTAGTATAAGTTATGGATTATTCTTATATCTCGCGTGTCTACACCTTTGTCTTTCAGCAATTTTATCATGATGTCATGTTTGACATTATCGAAAGCTTTGTTATAGTCGATAAGACATATGTATACATCTTTATTTACATCCAGGCTTCGTTGCATAAGTATATTGTATGCTACCAGGGCTTCACGCGTTCCTAGGCCCTTTCTAAAACCAAATTGCGTGTTGCCTATATGTTCCTCTAACTTTGAATATAATCTGTGGTGTATGATCTTCAAAAATAATTTCAATGTGTGTCCCATGAGACTAATTGTCCTGTAATCCTCACATTTATTAGCTTTGTTTCTCTTAGGGATGGTTATGAACGTGGAGACAAGCCACTCCTTTGGGATTTTACCAGTTCTGTATATTTCATTAAACAGTATCTGTAACACTTTCAAATGTTCGTCCTCTAGGAGCTTGAGGAGTTCTGTTGGTAGATTATCTGGTCCTGTTGCCTTGCCCGTCTTCATATTTTATTTCTGCAGTTGTTATTATTGGACCACTGTCTTCTTCAGCCGGTTCCTCTGACTGTCCTGATCGTGTGTCTGCGAAAAGGGATTTCGTGTAATTCGTCCATGTTACAAGTTTATCCTTTATGTCTGTTATAATTAGACCCTTCTCATCCACTAAAAATGATCTTGTTCTTTTCCTTTGATACCCCGTTAAGTCCTTCACCTTCTTATGTAAATTGAACTGGTCGTGTTTTTTCTGTAGGATCTCTATTTCTTCGCACTTCTGAGTAAACCATATTTCTTTGGCTTTTCTGACTTTCTGGCGAAGTTGTTTCTGTATGTTTTTATAGTTAGGCTGGTGTTTGCTTTCCCTACGTGTATTCATTAAGTTTAATATCTCATTTGTAATCCAACCTTGTTCTTTTTTAGGTTTGGGTCTCTTCAAGTATTTTTCTGTTGGTTCCATTAGTGCCGTTTTAAAGTCGTCCCAATTCTTATTGTTATCCTCCGACATATTTAAGTTGCTAAGATTGTTGTCTATCTCCAATTTTATTTTCTCTCTGATGGTTACGTCATTAAGACCGTTGAGATCAATTTGTTTTCGTCTCGATTTTTGAGCTGGTTTCTTTAGTTGTATATTCACCCTTGCCACTAGGGGGTTGTGGTTGGAATTTACGTCTGCACCTGGGTAGGTCTTTACTGACTTTACACTATTTCTGAATCTCTGATTAATCATCACATAATCTATCTGATTGCGTACTATATGATTTTCACTATCTTGCGGCGATGTCCAAGTGTATAGTCGTCTTGGTGGGAGATTGTAGAACGTATTAGCAACCACCAGATCTTTCTCTTGGCAAAACTGAATTAGCCGATGCCCTCTGTCATTGCGTATACCCAATCCGTAGCTACCCACTACCCTCCCTACTTTCCCTCTTCCGATCTTCGCGTTGAAGTCGCCCATAAGAATTGTTACATCTTTTCTTTTAGTCAGTTTGAGTGTGTCGTCTATTTCCTCATAGAACTGTTCTATTTGATGGTCGTCTTTATCCGCTGTTGGAGCGTATACCTGTATTATGTTGATTGTTGTGTGATTTGACTTCATTTGTAGTAAGGCAATTCGTTCGGATATTGGGACAAAGTTTAATACTGATTTATCCAGATCCTTTTTCAACATAAAAGCTACTCCATTTCTGTGCCTTGTGTCTTTGCTTCCAGAATAGTATATTATATGATGGTTCGCTATGTTGGTCATTCCCTCACTTGGCCATCGTGTCTTACTAATCCCCAAAATATCCACGTCCAATCTATTCATTTCCTGTGCTACATTGTGGACTTTACCAGCCTCATACATACTGGTCACATTCCACGTACCTATTTTTAAATTCTTTGTGTCTGTTGCTTCGCGTTTTTTACCTCTTCTCAAGATTGCCCTCCCCGGAGAACCGATTGGAGGGCTAGAAACTCCGGAATATTTAGTCTTGAAAATAGCCATTTTGATTGTACTAGGGATATCCTTGTCAGATCTTTAATGCAGTGGTTTCCCGTTGCCTTCTGCATCCTCATGCCGTTGACCATTTGCTGGCTCTTCCGCCTTTAAGGTTGATTTCTCAACCTTAGGACAAGGGGGTGCCCTCTGCCTCTTGCTAGTTCCTCCGCCCTTAGCTGTTGACCAGCAAGAGGTTGAGCTGCTTATCCCGACAGCTACTCGGTCCCTACCTACGTTTGCCACCTAAGTGCCCACTTTCTACCGCGTGGAGGTGTAGGTTCGGATTTTTCTATCATTGAGATTAAGACCAATTGGCATTACTTAATCTCTCAAGAGTTTTAGAAACTTTTTATATATATATATATATATATATATATATATATATATATATATATATATATATATTATTTATAGATATATATATATATATATATATATATATATATATATATATATATATATATATATATATATATATATATATTATTTATAGATAGATCTACAATTAAAAGAGAGACGTCGACAATTAGACGAGAGACAATTAAGAAAAGACGAGTACTTTTTAAAAATAATGTCATCCAAATGTAAACCGCTTACGCCCACGGTACTCATTTAAACGAACAGCAAACATCCTTTGGACGGCTTGGCAAATGTTCTCAGGAATATGCGCACTTTGTGTCGGATATTTTTTTAACTGCACCAAAGAACCCGGTTTTTTGAAGCGGACTTTCGATTTTAGATAGCCCCCCCCCCCCCTCCCACAAGAAAAAGTCTATGGAGTTCAAATCAGGACTACGTGGGGGGCAATTTATGTATCTCTCCTGGAGATCATTTTTTTTGGTAAAAATTTACAAACTCGGGGCAGAAAGTGTTGACACTTCCAACACTTTTTACGTGACGTTGTTTCGTCCTGCTGAAACCATGTTTTTTGATTATAACCAGCAAAGTGTTGCAGTTCAGGTACCCAAAAATTGTCAAAAATTTTCACATAACGCTTTGAATTGGAGGTAGCTGCGCGTCCTCTGCCCTCCTCAAAAAAGTACAGGCCGATTATTCCTCACGCTGATATTACAACCAATACAGTGACTTTGGACAATTTATGTTTTTGTTTAAGATTATTTCTTTTGTAATGATTACAAAGAAAGTAATCATATGTTTTACAATAACTTTACTAAAACTTTAAATATCATCATGAAAAGTCGCATAGCCCTCTATACGTGGAAAGTGGAAAATATTAAAAATACTCAAAAGCAAATATGCTCCGTGCAAAAATTTACCTTCACTAGCGCTCAAAAGTCAGCAAACGTCTCTCGATATCCGTTTTTAGCCTTAATATCCTCGTTTTTGAATATTTTTAATATTCCTCAAGAGCCCGATATGCAACTGTTTATACAAACCTAGTGCTTTTATGGTCACGAATCTTACACAGGATGGCGTGAGCTGCATTTATCAAATGCAGCTGACTGTACTGCACAGTCTACATCCGACATGGCTGATCAACATGATCGTA
The DNA here is from genome assembly GCA_031761425.1 of Cosmopolites sordidus. Taxonomy (NCBI): domain Eukaryota; kingdom Metazoa; phylum Arthropoda; class Insecta; order Coleoptera; family Curculionidae; genus Cosmopolites; species Cosmopolites sordidus. The sequence goes on from JARFXV010001988.1 coordinate 84,611, forward strand.
CCTATAAACAGTTCTTCAGTTGCGTTCAAAAATTCAGCTAACAAAAGTTAGGGCCAAAAACTAGTGTTTTCTGATCTCGGGCTTGCAGACGTTTGATGGCGACTAAAGGAATAGTCAAATTTTTGCGTGGAATACGGAAGAAGTGTCCTTGTGTTTGAATATTTGTAAATACTGGGTATATTGAAAAATATTGAACGATCAATATATTAAAAAAAATAAAATTAGAAAGCTCTTTATTATATTTTTGTAGAAACTGACAATTTATTCCAATGTAATTGAATAACAGTTTTGAAAATACTCATAATAAAACCTTTTCTTTAAATTAATAACAATATTGTTACATATTTAGTTTCTATTGAAGAAGTTAACCTAAATCTCATACTAATATATGAAAGAGTCAGTGTAAGCTTTTATGAGCTCCATTAAGTGTTATAAGACAAAATCTGTAATAATTTTTGGATTAAGTTTTGCTGAAGATATTTTAAAGAACAAGGTTTCAGCCAATGGCGGTTGTTCCATAAGGGCACATGGGCACGTGCCCCTACCTAAAAGATTAAAAAATAAAGTTAAGAAAATAATTTCAGATTTTATATTAATTTATTTTCTGTTCTGTCTATGATCACTTCTATAGTCTAACATCTATAATATCAGTCGCGGTAACGACATAGGTCGTGGGTTGCCGAAGCGCACCGATTAAAGAACACGTGCTTTGGGTACAGACAAGTTTGTGCCGCTACTGTTTTCTTTACTATCGCGTGCGAAAAACAAAGACATCAATACATCGCTTTACTAGTAACCCGGAGATTAAACGCATATCTTGGCGTCGTCATATCTTGGGCGCTGCCCCATTCTCAATGGTCAGGTGTTTTTCGACATCGCGCTTTTCGACTTTTCGAGTGGTTGTAAAGTGAATGTTTTGAACGATTACAATAGTGAAGATGAATTCAGTGCAATATATGAATAGAAATAATGTCACATTGACATTTGAGGCCCGAATTGTCATCAAAAATCACCAATTAAATCTAATCATTTAAAGGTGTCGTACAATAGAAAAAGGTTTAAAGGTGTTTTGTGCAAATCTGCATGCATTTTCCGCTTTCTTTCCTCGATCATCTAAAAGGACAACTGTTCTAGACAGCGTCGTGAAAAAACGCCTACCCCGTGCGGCCCCTACCACATAGAACTTTACGTCTAAATACGTGTAAATACTGTTTACATTTACAAAGAAGAATTGTAAACATGCCTTGAAAAGACTATGGACGCCGAAACGGATAAAAATTCTATTAATAAAGTTCAGGGGTTAATAAATTATTTGGTGAGTGATAATTTTAAATTTTGATTGTATTTCTTCAATAAAATAATGCCTCACTGCGACATTCTCTTTGACCAACTGCAAAGCAGGCAACTAGATGCCCTTAAAGTTAAGAAGACTTTTAAACAGCCATTCAAAATATTAGAGACAATATAGAAATTAACAAACAAATTAATCAAGAATTTGGTAACAACAATCATAGAAAATCGCAGAAAGAAACGGAAATTTTCTGACAAGGAGGACACCAATCCGAATGTCAGGATATGCAAGGAAATCTGTGATACCTTAACCACACATGCTCATGAACGTTTTATTTCGTTTTAAAACGTTTTAAAACTTCGAAAAAGTGATTTGGTTTTTAGTTTAGTGTTTCACCCTAAAGGTTCCAATAGAAGAATTGGAATAGGTCTTGTTATCATAGTTTATTTACATTTTTTTATTTGAAAGCACTAAATCAGTAATATCAATATTATGGTATTCTTTTCTATTTCTGCGTTATATAATGTCAGCAATGTGTTTGTTGCAATCTTTATACTTATATAACATGTGTATTTAAGTTTAGAAACCAAACATAATATATAACTAAACATATTAATTTAAGACTTGTTAAAGTTGATTGAGTAAAAGTGAACTTTTTCAATTATTGATGTAACGCATAATTTACTTCACGATTCATATAAATAGATCATAGTTCAGTCTTCGAATTAAACTGAATCATCTCCTGATGATGCTAACAAGGAGGTTAGAGAAAAGAGCGCCAAGCTTTTTTAATTTTTTTTTAGTGGTTTTTAGTGGTAAATTTCGAGTTTATTATCTCACGCCCAAGTTCCCAATAGAAGAATTGATTTGCAGAAATAAGTTGTACCATTCCTTGGTAATCTTTTGTGTGCATTTTCTTTGGTAATCTTTTTATAAACCTTCGATGCTAGTTCATTTTTACTGATTAAGCAAAAAGTACAAATAAATAAATAATGACTTATAGCTCGTACAAAAAATAAAAGCAGATGCACGTCATTAAGCACGTTATAAACATTGTGACTGCCTTGTTGCCAGATTGTGATTAAACATCATAACCTTACTTTAGCGAATCATTTTAACAATTTTAACTTTTATAACAATTAAAAAAATCAACTCTAAATTAAATGCAAATTACTAAGTAACTAAAAGAATTACATATAATAAATGTTGAAAGTCTAGCAAGTGCCGTCGATTTAGTACATCTAGACATATTCAACACATTTCAAAATGCTTCATTCAAAAAGAATCAACATAATATTTGATAATTGAATGGTTATTAAAATAAAAATATTATATAATTACCAATGACATTAACTGATATATAATATGTAAGTACAAAGCAGAAAATACAATGAAATATCCGCATTTACTTATATTTTCATTAATCAGAATTACTGCAATCATCTGCAATATTTATAATTAACGGCAGAACTTGTTTTCTACCAAGTACACGCTCTCTGTTTTTCATTATTTAATTTCATTATTTCATTTTTTGTATGTTTGATTAATTTTTCTTGATTAAAGGTTTTTTCTTTCTTTCATATACCCTCTGAAGAAATCTGTACATTTTGGGGCAATATTGGGAAATTCCAAAAGCCCTCGTCTTGGATTATCTATTTTCCATTTAAAACTTTAATCGTTTAATACGTTGCACAATGACATACAGCATCCATCAAACCATTGTTTCTCTTTTAATTGCTCATGTAAGGAAATGAAAGTTACACGCTGTCCTGAAAATGAAAATAAAACGGTGAGTACATACGTGTAAACTACATATGGGATTTAGTATGGTCTTTTCTGCAATTCTTAGGTTTCGAATAGTTACTGTGTTCATAACATGATATAAATGGTGTCACGAATAGAACTTGCATCCAAAGCTGCAGTACTGGTAACTCGTTTAGTAGAACTACGCTTTCTTGACGATTTTAAACCTTTTGTTTTTCTCCTTGTGTCAAATAGTACTAACAGTGGACATACTCAACCTTAAGGCTGCTGCAACACGCTAAAAAAATGTTTTCTAGTTTCTAGTATATATTATATAACTTATTATATAACGTGCACCTGATTTTTTACAGGCTATAGGTCTAAATTTCCCTTCTGTGAGTAAATTCTATGGTAATACACACCGTTCAGATGTTCCAGGCACATAATGCGTTCCTCAGACACGAAAAGATCTTCTCAACAATAGTTGAAGAAGAATGCACTGTATTCCAAAACGATTGTCATATAATTTTCGAATTGAACAGAAATCTAGACAAAAAATTTAATTCTCGTATTTAAGGTGAATGTCCAGCATGTATCTGTTAATAAGATTTATCAATTTGCTATATGCAACAATAGGAAAGTTTAATACTTCTGTTGGAACCTTTGGTGTGAAATACTAAACTTGAAGAGATTTACCACTAAACACCAAAAAGCTTTTTTTGAACTACTCGACGCACGTTTCGTTAACCATGTTAGCATCATCAGGAGATGATTTAATCTAATCTGGTTAGGTTTAATCAGATTAGAAACATTGCGCATTGCTGACGCGCACAGCCGTTCCTGGTCCATAGTGTTTCTTAGATTAAATCATCTCCTGATGATGCTAACATGGTTAGCGAAACGTGCGTCGAGCAGTTTAAAAAAGCGTTTTGGTGTTTAGTGGTAAATCTCTTCAAGTTTAATAGGAATAGGAAAGTTCTTTGGTATTTTCTCGACTTTTCTTTTAGATGATTTTATCCACTTTCTTCATCCACTTTATTATTTTCGGTATTATTTAGTTCCTGATATGATCTCTAAAGCTAACTTTCAATATAATTCTTTGCAATGCTTTTAGTATATCTTATCATTCCACAAATCACTAACAAGTAATATATTTGTATTGAGTAATTTTCTCTATGCTAAGTTTACCAATATGCGCCAAAATTCTCCTATTTATTTCAATTGTTTGGTTTTCTTAAACGAATCATTTTCATATATAATATATATTTCTCAGTCGTTTCCATTTCCTTTTCCTCTATACATAGTATTGATCTATAATGATCTTGGTTTTGTCCATGTTCGATTTTAACCGGATTTCTTCGATTCAACTTTAAACTATTTTAGCATCTCTCTATTATTTATGATATTATTACTGATGATGATAATATGATTGAGCAATCTGATATGATTTAAGTACCGACCATCTCTCCATCAACACACCGTTCAAAGCGGCAAGGATGAACAATTTCATCCCCTTGCCTAATCGCTCTGCTAATATGTACTCTGCGTGTTTTATTTCCTGCAATATTTACTTGTAAGGCTGCATTCTCATAAGTTTTTTTTTTATATCTGAAGTCAATCTTTGCATTATTCATTCCATGGAATGCGCAGACGTTGTTTTACTCCTAAAAAGTGTTTATGTAAGATAGTTATACACGTAGTCCTTATTTCCAATATTGTAGTCCAATATTGTATTAGGTTTGAACCTAATTTAATAGTTTGTTATAAAGATTTTTATAAGGCCAACCACATTTCTTATATTTTTATTCGAGAGCAGACACCCATGCAAATCCCGACAAACACATAAATAAAAATCAGAGAAAAAAACAAAAGTTACGGTAATATATTCCATCTAATGTCACGGGAATCGGTACTTTTTCCCCATTTTCTACTCCTTTGCCATGCAAATCGATCCTCCCACTGGTCGCACACGTCGCATCCTGCCTTCTGGAGTCTCTCGGGGCACACCCAAACGACCTCAACCCCTTACACTCGACGGCTCGCTACGTCTCTCACGTTAGTCCCCTTTTTCCTTTAAGTATTTGACCCCCGCTGATTTATTATTTGACGCTTCTTTCCGCTATGAGACAAGCGGCCGTCCCGATATCTTATTTTACGTTATTTAGTATGACCATAACTGTCATTTTCTATTTCTGGTATGCATCTACCCTTTAGTGTAATTCTTGGTGCCAGGAGATATCTAGAACTGGATGAGTTTTTCATTCTATTCTGTCCGACGAAGGTGCTGTTTAGAGAGAGTGTGTAGATAACAAAATTACACAAAGCATTTTTGAACGAACACATTGTTTTCCAAGTAAAGAGTTTTCCAATAAGGGTGTTAGAATTTTGAAACGTAATGGACAAAACTCTTTAAAATATAAACGTCACTCAATAGTTTCGATTGATTGTGAGGTTAAGCAACAATTAAATCACTTAGTATTTATATCACAATAAATTCGAGATATTTTCTGACATATCTCGGCCTCGACCATTTTCAAAGACAGTTATATACCGTGTGTCCCAGCCAAATGGAATAAATTCGTTAATAAATAAATGGGGGCGTGTTCGAAAAAACGCTCGAACACATCGATTGGTATTTTTAGATGCGCATTTTTTTCAACAAACATTTTTTATACAGGGTGTGTCCTGTAACAGTGGCCAATTCCAACTTTCTTATTTTAAATACAACACCCTGTATATTATTTAATTTTTGGATTCTTCAGGAAATTCTAGACATATTTCATGTAAAATATCCTAGACTTATCTTCAACTGTTTCGGAAATATTAAGTGTTTACAGATTTATTGCAAAAACTAACTGATTTTTTTGATTTTTTTTTGAAAATTATTTGATTACAGAAATTCGCTACAACACACAATAAAAAGATGGTATTGGCCTCTGTTACATGACACACCTTGTATAAAATGTTTTTGTTGGAAAAAATGCGCAACTACACTTTTTTTAACACTGCAAACATTTCAAGACTATTTAGTTTTTGTATAAATTTTTTATTTAAAACATTTAATGTAACAAATGCTCGAATTGTGAACCCTGGACGTCCTGGCAACACCCCAACCTCAAGTAAAACTGATTCCTGACATTATTTAATGTTTGTGGCGTAATTGACCTAATGCTGTCGGCAATGCGTCCTCTTAAATCATTCAGATCTTGTGGCTTGGTTTTGTATACGACGCTTTTGAGATATCCCCATAAAAAATATCAAACGGAGTGAGGTCCGGGGTCTCTCCTCCCAATCCATCGATTTGGAAACACATTATCGAGGTACTGGTGGCATTAACTCAATAATGCGGGGGGTGCTCCATCTTGTTGGACCCAAATTGCGTCGGCTAGCAATTGATGATTTCTTCTATTAGGGTACAAATTTATAAGATTTGGTATGAGCTGATTTTGGAGAAAATCTAAGTAATTTACCCCATTTAAATTTTGATCGAAAAATATTGGACCAATTATTTGATCTCCTATAATACCTGCCCAGACATTAATCTTTTCAAGTCTTTGGGTGTGAATTTCCCGCATCCAGTGAGGATTTTCTCTCGACCAATGATGACAGTTCTGGCGATTGACATGCCCATGAAGAGTAAAAGTAGATTCATCAGAAAATAAAACGTTTTCCGCTCTCAGAAGGTTGTTGTCTATTCTGTGCATCATTTGTTCACAAAACTCCATTCTCCTGTCGAAGTCGTGTTCACTAAGCTCTTGAGTAGGCTGTAGCTTATACGGATGCATTTTAGTCTCTTTCAATATTCTGGCAACCGAAGAGCGACCAACATTGTTTTCCAAGGCAACTTGTCGAGTTGAGGTATGCGGATTGTCTTGGAATGCAAGCATTACATCCACTTTTTTGTTATCGATCAACGACACTGCTTCCTTCTTAATTTGTCTCACGTGTCCCAGTTCTCTAAATTGTTTTTCAACTTTACTTACTGTACCTTGGGATATGGGTGGTAAGTCAGGATATTTTTCCCTAAAGAGACGAATAACTTCGGCTTGAGTTCGTGTCCCATCTCCATAATTTATCATCATTAAGATAGTTATTTTATGACTCTCTGATAAATACACCATGTTTAAATCAAATGAATCAAACACGTCAAAGAAAACGAATTTAAAAGGCACGTTGATTTTTTTGACGTTTCATACAACAAATACCTACCTTTGAAAACCTGATTTTTATCTTTGCCTATTTGCTGATAATGTTCGAAGAATTACTTTGCTAAGAAATGGCGTTACTACTACATTTGTTGGTATAGACCAGGGGTCTCCAAACTTTCCAGCTTTAGGACCATACTGATTACTACAGTAGATTCCAAGGGCCAAAGCCGTTTTCATTTTCCTGCCATTATCTATAATTTCTAAACTAGTCACCGAGTGCGTGCCCTAAACGAGCATGTGCTTGCTAAATTCGCTAGTTCAGTTACTATTGTGTATTATTATGACCGTGACACTTGACGAAATCTCGCTATCAAAAGCGGAAACAGGTAGTGGTAGTGCCCTCTATCGCTAACAGAGAGCGCTAGTAGTACTTTTGAAAGCGCAGTAACAATTAAACATTCGTGAATAACCTCATTAGTTCGAGAAAGTTCTGTACAAACAGGCTAGCGGCGCGACCATCGGTCAGTCTGCCTAGGGAAGACGAAGGAAGTGAAACTGTCTATTGTGGAATAAACTAGTGCGTAATCCCGTTTAAAAGACATTTTCGAATCGACCAACGCCCATACGTAACAATATTCTGATTTAACTTGTTTTTGTATGTGATTTACCAGTATGGCAAAGAAACGAAAAATAGACAGTAAATGCAGAACATTCAAGGATCAACGGAACTTTCATTATTTCGTGATTGAGTCCAGTAATAAGGCGCTATGTTTGATTTGCGATGAAACCATAGCCGTTCTCAAAGAACATAACATTAAACGTCATTATGAAACGAAGCATTTTAAAAACTACTCAAAATAGACAGGAAGTTTGGGGACAGAAAAATTTGAAGCTTTGAAGCACGGATTGAAATCGTAACAATCTTTGTTTGCGAAAGTCAATACTGAACAAGAGGCTGCAAGATATTTTTAAGGGAGTTGAAAATGTTATTAACAAGAACAACCTTCGATGGGAAAACTTGAAATTTATTATAACTGATTGAGGCAAAAACATGTGTGGTAAAAATTAACGAGTGGTTTCACTTGGGTCAAAGACTGTAGAAAATAATGGTGGTTCAAAACCATTAGTTTTAGTCCTTGTGCGGAAAATGTTTGGATATGTCTGAAGTTATAAAACCAGTCATATCAGTTGTTAATTTCATCAGATCCACTGGGCTGAATCACCGACAGTTTCGCGAGTTTATTGAAGAGATTGGTGAAATTAACTTACCTTTTTTCCTTACGCTTTTTTGAAATTCGAACAAAGATTGACATTTTTTTTAATGTAAAGCATCGCCCTCTTACGGAATTACAAAATAGCGAATGGCTGCGGAGTTTATCATTCTATGTCGATTTGACAAAACATATGAACGAACTGAATTTGAGATTGCAAGTTGAAAACCAACTTCTCCTTGATTTATACAGTAACATAAAATCGTTCCGGCAGGAAATAACATTGTTTCAATCACAATTACGTAAAAAATGTTTCACACATTTTAAAACATGTGAAATATTCAACCACATTACTGAGACTGAGTTTCCCGTCGATTTTGCAATCGAAGCTTTGAAGATAAATTTTGATATTCGTTTCTCAGACTTTGATGTCATTGCGAATGAAATTAAGATTTTTCGAAATACTTTTGATACGGACATTGAAACCCTAGCCCCGGAACATCAAACAGAAATTATTGATTTACAGAGCAGTTATATAATTAAGAACAAATATCAAAACTCAGCTTTGTTGGAAGAGTCTTCCACTAGTACAATTTGATAATTTGTATGCAATTGTTCGTAGGCTGCTTTTTGATTTTGGTACTACTTACTTGTGTGAGAAAAGTACACAAAGAATGTTTACAGATCTAAGTTCACCAATGAGTATCTTAAATATCTTTTAATAATTGGTACAAGAAAAATTGGTCCACAACTACTAACTATTGTTAGTGGAAAATCACAATTACATGAATCTCATTAGTATTTTTTACCAGTGGACACCCGGCGGTTTTATTCGTGTTAATTTAGCTTTTCCGTTTCTCTGGGATTTTCAGAATAAAAATCATATGTGTGATTCAGAATACATACATTCCAAACATCGATATACATACATATACGATACTCTTGACCCCAGCATACTTACCGATGGTCAAACCGTGGGATGTTCACTACTTTATAATTTAGTGGGAATTATTTCAATTATTTGTTAGTTGTTATACTTAAGTTAAATTTTCTGCGTATTATACTAGTTATTAAACTTTACTCAGCAAGTAAATAAAACGGAATTATTATTATTCTGTGTTTATTTATCCAACTTATCACAGCAACAATAACAACAATAAGCCATTAACCAACCAGCCATCAACAATAAACCAAACCTGGTGAAATGATTACTGGCAATTTATATCAACAATTGATAAAATTGAACTAAGCATTGAAGGAAAAATGATCAGAATACGCCAAAAGGCAGGATAAAATAATTGTTCAACATAACAGTGCTCGGCCCCATGTTCCAAATGCGTTAAAAACTATTTGGAAAACGTTGAATGGGACGTCCTGGCCTATTACAATATCTCAGAGTTGTTAGCAGATATTTTTTAAATTTAAATCTGATGTGCTTTCTTTAAAACATCAAAATGACTTTTCAAATCTCTACTTAGAGAGTTATATAATTTAGCAGCATTGTAGCTGAAAGAACGATGAAACATAGCTGTGCTATAACGTGGCACTATAATAAGGGCACTGTGACGAAGATTTATAAAAATGATTATTATAAACCACTTTATAAAAACAAAAATATTTATTTAATTCGTTAATAATATTTTTTATTATACGAATCGTGAATAATTCGTCGGAAACTCAATTTATTCCTAAGGCAAATTGGAGAGGGCGTTCAATAAGCGTTCAATACTCGACGGTAAGTAATATTTAAATAAAGAGTCCTTCTTTAACCACCCCAAATCAGTTATTTTTCCCGAAACGTGATCGTACTTGCGCAAACCAAATACAAAACGCTAATAACATATATCTGTCCTGAACTGATAAATATTGATGTAAACAATTTTTTCTTGAGCGCATTATTTCGCCATATACTAATGTCAACTGGCCAATTGTTGACCTAAAATGATACATTCAGGCCCCCATTAAAAAATTATCACAGATATGTGGAAATCCTAATCGAATATAAGGTCTACAGAAATAATTCTACCAGATGAAACCGAGGAGAACATTTGATCGACATTATTTTCAGAATATAATGCCACTGTTTGTTCTTCAAGACAAAATAAGAATTACGAGATTATTACTTGTAGTCCTCAGTGTGCCTTATTTTACATTTCTGACACTCTTATTGGACAACCCTTTATTGTAGCATTTATCAAACACTCTATGCTATTAATGAGAAGTAGTCAGGGTTTAGATTTGTTTTTTGTGTACTATAATTAACGTATAATTTTGTAACTATAATAAAGTATGTTGTTACTCTGCGAGACCACAACATGGCCCTAATGACGCACTTATCATTTATAGATAGCAGTGACTAAAAATAGCTCTCACGACAGAACGTTATCGACGCATTTACGGGGAGTGTCAATTTATATACAGCAAGTAAATTACAATTATTGATATTTCTAATTGAATAATAAGAAGACATAATTACTTAATAACCACCTACTATGGTAAATATAAAGATTTTTTCATGATGGGTTGACAAGTTGAAATCTATTTCTATGCTATAATTATACAGGTATTTCCATACAGTTCATAGGGTTTTTTTTCGAGACAAAGCGAAAAGCGACTAGTTTATGTAAATATTTAGTTAGTCTGTTATGTAATTACGATGGCTGCTATTTATGTATCTGAAATTGGCAACATTGGCGTCTCTAGACAGCACCTGACATATACATCGTAAAGTTTGGCATTGCTGTCTGCACACTTACCCAAAACATTTTGTCATATGGACGCTATTTGTGTTGTTTAGTGACTTGAAAATTTCATCTTAGTCAAAAAATGCAATTAACTCGTAAGAATTTTCGTGCGATGATATAATACGACATTCAATGTGGATTATCTAAACAACAGTGTATTAATCAACTCACTTCGACTTTTGGCAATGAAGTACCATCTAAAACTACTGTATATCCTCCTAAGGCCCGCTGTCCCCTGTAGGGGACACAAATCTCTTTCTGCGGCCTTGGCTACACTGTTTTTAGTTCTGGAAGCTCTCAACAGATGTCTCTACTTGTCCTGAACGAATGGTGGGCTCACTTCGTTGTTATCAGTTCTAGTGTTGATATCAAAATGGCGACTCCTAAACGTAATCGTTCTGAATGGATTTTGTAAGTATATTTTTTTTGTACAAATCTTTATATTTTATATTATTTTTTGAAAGCAATATTTACCTAAAATATCAAAGAATGAAGGAATATTTTTGTTCTTGCGATAACTGTTATCAACATTTGGCAAAACAATAACAAATCTCTACGTCCCCTGTGGGGGACATTGGGATGATAGGCAGACGTCGTTTCTTTCTATAATTTTCTGTTTACATTTTGAATTACGCAAAGTATTTTGTTTTTTACTAACAAAAATGAATCGTAATTTAATATTTTGATTTAAAATTAACATCATCTTGTAGAATTAATTGAAATTTTTTTGATTTTCACGAAATATGTGATTTTTCTTTTTTTCAACGTACCCAAATATTTTTTTGCAGATTTAGAGCAGATTGTGGAGGATATTTTTGATGGGAACGTGAGTGATATTTATCTGTTGATGACAACGGCGATCCGAATGCCTTGCCTGCCTGTAATGCCGACTTGCCTGAGGACAATGGGGGCATCTATAAGGACGACGAAGGCGCAGAGGAAGATATTGGTGTTGACTTGGATTTGCAAAGTGACTTACCGGCAGCTAGTGCTCCTTCAAACTCCCAATATTTTCTTCAACTTGGACCAAAACTAATGATTTTTTTCCTGTAGCACCAGCTCCTGAATACGAACCGCCGACAAATCATGCAATTAATTTGCCTGTCCATGATTATATCCGAAAATATTTTCCGGACGATTTTTTCAATATTGTAAGTGAGTACACAAACAGAAAGTATCTATTGGAAAAGGGTAAGCTACTCAAGACAACGCCTGATGAAATGAAAACATTTGTGGCTATGACAATCATGATGTCGTACCTAGGATACCCCAGAATGAGAATGTATCGGGACCGAAGGATAAAACCAGAGGGCATAGCTGGGGTAATGCTTCGGGAAAGGTAGAAGGCAATTAGAAGTCATATAAAATTACTGGACGGCAGTGACATTACCGAAGAACAAAAAATGGCCAATACATTTTGGAAAGTTGAGCCTCTCTTCCAAATGATTTGAACAGGATGCAGACTGAATTTACGTCCACAAATAGTCTGTATCGACGAGCAGATGGTCCCGTTCTAGGGAAAAATGCGAGCAAGGCAGATAATCAGAAAGAAACCAAATCCTTGTGGAATAAAGCTTTTTGTATGTGCAGAAGCAAATGGTATTCTATTAGATTGATTTTTTTTACCAAGAACAGGGTGACCCCATCACCACCAGCACCTACACTCAAAGATTAGACAATGGGGGCAAGGCGGTAATGAGATTATTAGAGAGAATTCCTGAAGGATCATCTGTTTTAATGGATAGGTTTTTCACTTCTCCACTGTTATTGAACCTCAGGTTTTCCTAGAACAGCTATCAAGGGACTGGCACAATACAAAGTAGCCGCGTGCCGAAAGCTGCCGATTCATTGTTGAAGGATGATAAACAAATTAAAAGGGAAGTAAGAGGACAAATTGAGGAGGTAGTCAGCGGTGACAGGCAGCAAGCCGTTATAAAATGGATGAACAATATGCCTGTCGTACTGATGTCAAACCAGTACGGATGCGAGCCAGTAAACCAGTGCTCTCGTTGGAGCAAAAAGGAGGGTCAGCGAATCCAGGTTCCTCGCCCGTTTGCTGTAAAAACTTACAATGTCAACATGGGCGGTGTAAATTTTATAGATCGTGTTATAAGTTTTTACCGGATATCTGCCAGAACTCGTAAATGGACAGTGAGAACCATAATCCACTTTGTTGATTTTGCAATAGCAGCAGCTTGGATTGAGTACCGCGCGGATCAGCTTGCCATGGGAACTCCCAAAAACGATATTTTGGATAACCCCGATTTTAGAATTCAATACGAGCACTACCTGACCTACCTACGAGCCTACACATCTGCGCAGGCGACGAATCTTGGAGCTATACGTATAAGTCCGAAAGTAAACAGCAGTCGAATGTATGGGCCTTTCAAAATGAGCCAAACCCAACAAAAGTTGTTCGCGCAAAAAACGCTTCGAAGCAAAGGGTCGTCTATTTTTTTGGCTAAGAAGTATGTGACTACAGTGCCACTAGAGAATCATTAAATTTTTCTTCATATGCTCATAAACGGTCGATTTGCCATTATTTAACTTATCTGGTGACCTATATCTATCTATGGCCTTTAATTCCACTAAATCTGTGCTTGAAAGACGATCAGTTCGGCCGGACTGTAACGGGTACACAGTAACCCTATGTTTGGAATAGTTTTTATTTTATTTTATTTTTTAATCATTAGGAGAGAAAGCTACATTTCATCGACCAAATAACATTTATTATGTTAAACGTCTAGAACCACCCTCGTAGCGTTAGACTATATTGCCTTCTCTTTTCCGTTTCCGTGCGCCGATCGTTTTTCTTCGTTAAAGTGTTTACTGAGAAGTGTATGGTTGTTTCTCTAAGTGCGTTAGAACGAGACAGGTATTGATTTTGTCCCAAGTAATTGAACGCATGTGATTAATAGACCTTCTTATGACTAGTTGCGCGCAAGTGAGTCTGTCGTGTTAACGAGGCCTTAATATAAAGTTACAGGAGGCTCTTTTTTATAAATTTGGCTGGACAACAAGGATGATTACCCTTGATTATCAGTGCAACTAAATTAAAAATTAATTGATTGTGCGTTATTAGTGCATCCTACAATAGAAACACATAATTGTATTCAATTAGAATGGTTAAAATGCCACTGCGGTCCCCAACGTGGAAACAAAACAAAACTTGTTGAAAGGTTAGGATGACAATTATATTCACCTTACTTTTATATTTGTTATATTTATAACATATTTACTACATTATATTTATAACATTACATTTATTTTTAAATTATGTTTGGAACCAGTTTTCATTTCTTTAATTATCATTTCTGTTATAAACAAACCCATGAGGTTTTTTCAATTTTTCAGCTATTTTTACTTCTTACCTACAAAAATCATTTGAGGTTATAGCATACGTTGTTACATTAACAATTAAATGGATTAAAATTACCTGATTACATGTTTTTTTTACACAACTGATGGGGTCGGGATGTTCTGTTGTTAGGCCACTTTCTCCTTCGAAATGTTTCTAAGTTTTAGACAATATTCAAAACAAGGATTTGTAAACTAATAAAGTAATATAAATGCCCCGAAAATGATTTAATACACGTATAGCTCCGACATATCCCATAACAACAACGTTTTTTTGCTCCTTTTTTACTGATAACATTATATATTTTTATTAAAATACATGTATTAATATTTCACTTCAAATATATAACAATTAAAACTGTACTATTGATAGTGAATTAATAATGAAATATTTTTTTTTGTTGATTACATTAAAAACATAATATTCACAGCTTATACACGCATAAAGTACCCGAAAAACTTCGAACAAAAAATGTTAAACTATGAAAAGGCCTATTCCATTTTTCCTCCGATTTCTCTTGAGACTACTGCCCAACTAGTTTCCGCAGATTACCGGGATTTGGTTGTACTTATGGTGGAGGTGAAGGGTTACTTTTTCTGTTGAGCTCTGTGATGAAGGACCTCCATGGTGTAATAATTTAGTTTATCGTATTTTTACGAATTTGTAACTCGAGGTCCTATCCATAAGATCGATAAGTGCGTTTAGTTTTGTGTTGTTTTCATTAGTGGTGTTATGGGTAGTCCTTTTGGGAGGATTTGAAATATCCGACTCAAAGCAAGTCCACTGTCACTCCATCAAAGTGCCCACTACACCGGGGCAGCGTTGACACCCTTTTACAGATAATTTACTTGTTTTTTTTTTACTTTTTAATTTTTTGGCCAGAATCTTCTCAATGCCAAAAATATATACGTTCTTCTTTTTCTTAATGGTTCTTGAGGTTTAAAACTAGCATACTAGGTGTGTGGCCCTCCACCAATTTGGGCCATTTTCTTTTATTTGAGCTACGGGACAAGCCACAAAATTGTTTAATTTTTTTTTTAATATTCTTTTTTTAATTAGGGTTTGTACACGAGCCAAATTTAAGGTTCTTGGACAGAGCAAAATTTTGGGTTCTAGGGCGGAACCGAATTTAGGTGGGCCGTACCACCCCACTTCCTCACCATTTTTGTGTGAAGCCTGACTCCGACCACGTTTTCCTTTTTTCTATTTATCTCCATTCCTTTTATAAATTACGTTATAAAATATACGACTTTTGTTTTACTTTTTATTTTGGTGGCCCCGGTGGCGACGTAGCTGAACACCAATATTATTTCTATGATTTGTTTCTCGTTATGTTATTCTATGTTAGATTTCTAGTTATGTTAAATTTCACCGCTATAGCGATGAGCTGGGTGATCGAGAGCGAACTCTAGAACATCTAGGGGATTTCCTAGCCTATTCCGTACCAAGGCCAGTGTGCACATGACCCACCCCTACTCTCCGGTTGATCTGGGCTAAAGGGGCATAATTTGCAAGCACTCTTAACAGTCCGGTCTAGCTGCGACCAGCTCGTCGGCTGTGTATAGTAGTAAACACCACCAAGATACAACCATTTTTAACACGCTTTTATTAGCTTCACCTATATCTATCTATGTAACACTTCAAAACGTCAGATTAAATTGAAACTTTGCACACTTATCAAGGACCGATGACAATATAATAATTTGTATTGGATTGCAATAAATAATGGATTTACTCTCGGCGAGGGAGCGTGACACGGTCAGATCGCCCAAGGAAGGCAATTCGAACAGAAAACAAAAATTAAAAAATAAATAATAGTTCAAAAAACTAAAAAAACACGGTTTTATAGCACAACTAAAAAATGAAAAATAAATTCTAGTTTAAAAAAACTAAAAAACACTTTTTAATTGTAAACATAACTAAAATTAAAAAATAATTTTTAATATAAGAATAAAGTGATGAACGAGAAAATTAATGTGTCATTGTGTTGTGGACTTCACTTTATTCAACCTTAATAAATACACTTTTGTTTTACATTGATTTTTTTAAATACTTCTATATGTTTGAACAATAAGGATATTCGAGAATTCCTAAAAAATCTTCAACATAGTCACCTTAAACTCGAAAAGATTAACCCCTAAACACCAAATCACTTTTTTGAATCGTCTAGACGCGCGTTTCGCTAGCCATGTTAGTATCACCAGGAGATGATTTAATCTGATATTAAATCATCTCCTGATGATGTTAACATGGTTAGCGAAACGTGCGTCGAGGAATTAAACTCGACGAAATTTACCACGAAACACCAAATCACTTTTTTTAATCGTCTAGACGGGCGTTTCGCTAGCCATGTTAGTATTTAATCTGATATTAAATCATCTCCTGATGATGTTAACATGGTTAGCGAAACGTGCGCCGAGGAATTAAACTCGACGAGATTTACCACGAAACACCAAATCATTTTTGTAGACTTCTAAACGCGTGTTTCGCTAACCATGTTAGCTTCATTAGGAGATCATTTAATCTCAGATGATACTGACATCCCTGATGATGCTTACATGATTTTACATCGAGTCATGCGCCAGAAGTTTAAAAAAAGTGATTTGGTGCTTAGTGGTAAATCTCTTCGAGTTTGGTATTTCACACAGAAGGTTCCAATAAAAGAATTGATATAGTCACCTTAATGATGGCTGATTTTTTTCCTTTATTTGGGTTTTTCGCCACTATCTAAAACTCAAAAAATATAAAAAATACCTGTTCTTATGTAAAGAAAGAATCACTGGGTAAAAACAAAAAACCAAACGGAGACAAATTTCTTAGTGATTCTTTTTTGTAATAAATTTGCCTAACGAACAAAATTTTAAAGATATAAAAATGTTATAAAAAATTTTACAAACTTTTAACGTTAACGTTTCGGAGGGTCCTCTCGCCCCCGTTTTCAAAACTAAACTAAAAATATAAATAATATATAAAAAAATAAATAAATTATATTAATTTGTAATATATAAAGTAACGAGTGAAAGTAAATATATTTTTTGGTGTATGTCAACGATACTTACATTGACAACAATAGATTTTCATGATGGTGACATATAACCAAAATATATATATATATATATATATATATATATATATATATATATATATATATATATATATATATATATATATATATATATATATATATAAGTAATGTTTACTATGTGATTGTTTATTGTACTGATTGTGTATTCAAATATTTAAATGTGTTTAATTGTATTCTTTAGAATCGGGAACCATACTGAATTTAAATCAACCGAACGCATAGCAATACAGTTATTTTTATTTAAATTAATTATAGCTGTTTCTTTTAATCTTCTGTATTTTGTTACCGATTCTTTTAATACCGTTTTGGAATTATTCCAATTGATTTTATGACCTGATTCCCATGCGGGTTGAAAAATTCTAGATTTATTAAAATCGCCCTTTCTAAGAAGGTTTGTTTTATTCTAACATCTAACGGTCTAAATGTCTCACCCATTTAGAATTTGCCGCATTCGCATGGAATTTTATAAACCACATTTTTGGTATTTTGTTGTATACTGTTTGGTTTTGTCTTTGTTAACAGAGATCTAAGAGTATTTTTTTGTTTTAAATGTCGTTCTTATATTGTATTTATTTCCTACTCTTTTAATAAAGGAAAAAAATATATAGTCACCTTACTTACTAATTTAGACCATCAATGTTTCACTTTTCTTATACTTTCGGTATAAATGCGAAATAACATTTCAATTGAGGTTTCTATGGAAGCACTTCCAATTATGTTAAAGGTAATGGAGTTTTGCAGAAACAACACGAAATATGCGTGCAGACGCATTATTGTGGAAAAAAGAACACTTCCTTTAAGACCAGCTGTGGATGGAACCCTAAATAGCTCCCTTTAATTAGTCCGGTAGTGTAGGCTGATAACGATCCTGCTATTAGCCAAACTAGAAATCTCATTTGACTCATGGTAAACCGTAGCCATGCATTCTCTAGCAGATTGAATCTTTTTCAGTTACCTTTCACAATTTTCACCTGCCTCCATCCACAGTTTGAGTTTCTGCCTCTTTTCTACTCTTATAAAACGTCGAATTAACTCATCACAATCGCATTTAAATAAGTCAAACTCCATAGATTCTTGTTCATTAAAATCCTACTTGGTTCGACTAAAAATAAACGCGATGTTAAGCAAGCCAAAAGATTTGATATTAGCAAAATATCGTGTAAAATGTAGTAAATATAACCACATAACAATGTGAACAAGCCCTCACAGCTTTAATCGGCGATCACTTAATACGACGTTGAGAATTTTGAGATGGTTTTTTCGATCCTAAAAGTTTTTGGGATCCAGATCGATCATCTTTTCATTTAAAATCAGCTGAAAACGTTTTCACAGTCGAGAATGACAGTGACAGAGTGGTGGGTGAAACCATCCAATATAAAGGACTCCATAACAGCTCCAACTTCAAGTTTATTCATTTGCAGAGAATTTTTCGAACCACCCTCATATATAGATTATGTCCAAACATGTCCAAAATAATACTAATCAGCTTCAAGAGATTTTGCTTCAACGAATATTTCAATATTGCTTCTACATTTATTTCATTGTATTTATCTCTTGTTTTGGAAAGACAAAAACAAATTTTCAATTTAAATAACAAAATTTATTTATGGTAACACGTTATAAATCAAATATTTCATTGCGAAAATAAATATACGGCGAATATTGGTGTGTCGTGGTGTCTTTTTCGACTACCAATTAAAATTTAAATAATTTATATTCGCACATTTTAATTTGCGCTTCGTTTAGCGTCCAACGAATATGACAAAACAAAATAATAAATCAAATTAATTCAAAAGAGAACTCTGTTTTCTCGACTCTTTTAGCACAGGCAATAGTCGATTATGCATAAAATATCAATTTGAATACAAGTATCATATATATTTTGAGTACAAACCGAACCCTCTGTACTCACCGAATTTGTCTATCTACGATTTATTTCTTTGGAATTGTCTTAAATTGAAAGTCTACCTTTGAAATTCACATAGAACAAACTAGATAAAAGTGGCTATCGGTAAAGAAATTACATATGCCACAGAAGAGATTGATAAGCGCGACGAAGAAAATTGAAGAAAGATTTCGTATGTAGCAAGGAGACGTTATCTCTAGATTAAAAAAATCGTGTCGGAGATCTTTTAAACATGATAAATTAAAGTTGAAAGGCTAAACGGCAAACCATAATTTTTATCGAGAAGTTCTGCAAAGGCTTTGAAAAAATTATATTCGTGTGAGATCGAACATCAAGAACACCCGAAGGCTGCATCACGATAATACATCTTGCCGTACAGCGATTTTAATTAGCGAATGTGTCACCATCGCTTATTCACCAGATCTGGCTCAATGTGACTTTTTCGTTTTTCTGAGATTAAAAATTCACCTCAAACGACGTCATTTTTGGACAATGGTGAGCATTGAAAAGGCCTTAACCGACTAACTCGACGCGATTCCAGTTTCGACGATCCAGACCGTCTCCAGCCCTCTGTGGGTTTCCAAGACCACTGCTTTGAAGGTACAATGTAAAATTTTAATTTCAATTAAACTTTGTATCTTCTACTACAGGTTAATTAACAAAAATATAATCATTTCTAATAGGATCAGCCTTAAAAATAATAAAATATAAAAATCAGAACCATCTATCCCAAGGCTTTTGAGAGAGACGGCCTTAGTAGCACGGGAGAGTTGGCCACCACATAATTCTACTGTTTCTACCTTTTCACCCGCAATGTTTGAGTTTCAGTTCCTTTTTTTTTCTTTATCCACATTTTGAACACATGTCAAATTGATATACTAAAGCCAGTCTTCGAGAACACGATAATCTGGCATTATGCTAGATTAATCGGACTGACTCTTGTAGCTTGGAATCCTGCAATAGCGTTCTCTGCAAAAGATGGTTTTCCCATGCTTTGTTAAGCAATGTTCCGAATGACAGTCCTGTAATACGATGAACAGGATTTTATTTCAGCCACAGTCGACATTGTTCGTAGATGTGGGTTTTGAGTGACTTCAACACCACACGACTCAACGGTTTCAGGTATTGAGATGTGTGATTTGGTATTGAAAGCAAAACTATGTCATTTTGTTCTGCGTATTCCAACATTTTAACAGCATTTCAATGAGTCGAATGGGCATCTAACAACAGAAGATCTTTCACTGCAGGCTTTCTTGGGACAAAGTACGTTTTCAATCATTCCAAAACTATTGTTGAAGTTATGTATGCAGATTTCTCAAACTCAGCTTTAATATTTTTACCCTTCAGGATGCAAGCAAGCAGGTGGCAAAAATGTACTTTCAGCTCTATAACAGGCTATAGCCTGTTGTCTCGCCTTTTTCAGTCGATGTAACTGATGATACAGCTTTGGACCCCTTCTCAGCAAGTACATGGTCAATATGGTTAAGTTTAAAATAAGCGTCTACCCGCGACTGCTTCATAGTAGTTGAACGCGCTAAGGAAACACATTCCGAGTTTATGATTGTGTCTCTGCTCAAAAACAATTGTACGAAGTCGTAGCCTGCTTATTCAATTTCCTTATTGAATCTGTGTTTTAAATTGAATTATTCTACCAGCAGATAAGCAATCGTTCCATCATCAATCGTTAAAGAAAAACCTTTCGCATGTATGTTAATGTGATTTGCAAGCCTCTTTTCATTTTCTTTGCGAAAAGGGAAGTTGATCCTATTGGCCATTTCTTGTTATTATTTTTTAAAAGCCTTTCTACGGTTTTCTTTGGAATTTGATAGGCTTTAGCAGTTGGCTGACTGACATTTCACCATTTTTCAAAACGTTTATTGCGGCCTTTAATGACCCTTCATTCCAATTTTCTCGAGTAGCTAATGCTTTTCTTTGGTATTTATTTGGCACCTGAAATTAACACAAACAGTCTGAGTTCGAAAGTCTGAGTCCAAAAAATATGAAAACATCTCTAATATTATTATGGCTGAACCGAATGTGGTCATATTTGCTAATTTTCCAGGGAAGATGGCCACACCAGCCACGTGAGTCCTTGTAGTTATTTTAATATTTATACTTTTGGTATTTGATTTCCAACTATTTTTGCGCGCAGGTGTTCGTTCGCATTACTTGAAACGAACTGAGTGATAGCTAGTAACACCAAGCGAGTGTGTGTTGAATTTTTTTGAGTTGGCCATCTCGCCCTTACGGCCATCTCTTCCGAACTTAAAATAATAAAGTGGAAATACATTTATTACTATTGTTAAATTATTAATAAAGTGAAGGAAGCTCCAGGCAGTTCAAAGCCAGTGTTCCTTTTGCGCCATCCTCTATTGCAGTTGCAATTTGAATACGTTATAAGCAATTTAAAGTAAACAGCAAATATTTCTTCATAATTGTCTACTCTATTATTGCATTTTAGGAATCTCAATTATTCAATGTGCCTCTTTTCCTCCTGGAAATAATGTCCCCAAGGTTAGTCCTACAGAAATTTAATCAATGTTCGACGCACGAAACCTTTGACCGAGTTTAGCTTTATTAATATTTGAAATTTTCAGTCGTTCGGTCTGTTAAAATGTCCGAACTGGATATATAGGAACTGTGCGCGGCGTTTGGACCGATACATCACACAATATTAAATTTATATGTTGGAATTTAAATAAAATTTTATAAGCCGTATGGGCATAAAGTTTAATGATGTTGCACGGTTTTGTGTCCCGGTGCACGAGCTTCGGGTTGGTAGTCATAAATTTTTGGCTTTTTTAATAGGGAACAATTTAGCGTCACAACATAATTTCGGACATCGGGAATCGATGGTCACATATGTACTTTTATTTTATGGTTATTGCCTTAGAGAAAGTTTAGTCAGAGGGTTATGAACATAAAAGTTATGCACTTAAAACTCTATATCATTGTTATTACCCGTTATTTCTTTATTTAAAACTTTTCTTTGTTTTTTTCTGAATAATCATTTATTCAACAATTTCTTAGTCCACAATTTTCCATAATTGTTTTTGTTGTTTAATTTATGCTATGTGAAAGGCTAAATTTATTTCTTCTGTGTGTTCGGAAATTACCCCATCCGCCTTACTAACCGGACATAGCACCATCGGATTACCATCTGTTTTGCTCTCTTCAAAATAGTTTAAATGGAAAATATTTTAAAATAGAAGAAGAGGTGAAAATCAATCAGTTGATATTTTTTGATAATAAAAATGGTAGTTTGTAAATAATAATTATAATTATATAGTAAATTAAATAAATATTTGCATAAACTACTTGCATTTCTGTTTATCTTAACCCTGTCTTACCAGACTATCCATTTTTTATAATTTTTTACAATTGTACTCTATTATATAACCAAGGTAGGTATAAAAAAACACATTGATTTTTTAATTTTTTAATTTTCCCTGAAGTACAATTTCTAAGACCTGAACTAATTTAAAACTATCAGGAACTTTATGTATTACAATGTTAGGAACTTTGTTAAAAAATACAAGTAATAAAAACAATATGAGATTACACGTTTGCTTCGTTGTTTAGAACAAAACAGTTTTTGTTGTCATTTAAACTTAAAAATACATTACTACGAGAACATTAACTATATGCTTTCTATTGTACCTTCTTGATGCTACAAACCTCACACCTATCTCTATTATCTGCAAATATAGGCTAATGTATGCCTCTGTTACCCAAACGTACGTTTCTCACAGCAGAATAATTGGAATTTCGCCGTTTAGAAGAACCAGTTATGTGTAGAAGCTCTTTTTTTTGACCAAGACCTTTCATCGTCATCAACCCTTGGGTAACTATTTTACGGTAGTTTTTTCGTATATAAAGCCATGAATAACAAAACCGTTTACAAATGCTATGTATAAGACACCCCAGAACAATCTATGCCACCATTTTGGTATTTTTCTATCGATACAATATAGGGCTCTCAATCGATCAGCTGTATCGACACCCCCCATATAGGCATTGTAATATTTTACTATCATTGTTTTCTCTCCATTTCCAATATCCAACAAGAAATTTTGAAAATTGATTGATATCAATCGATATCGTTGAAAATCCTCTTTTCATTTTGGAATCAGCAAGCATATTTCCGGGAAGCCCCTTTCTATTACTTCTGATTATCCCACAAGCATAGGTGATTTCAGTTTTAAATCTTTCTAACAAAGCAATAGATGAAAAAAAACATCGAAGTAGACAATTTGGCCTTTTCCCCGTTCTTACTTGGTCAATTCTAAAACGACTCTTTCTCTTAAGTCGCAGTTAAAAACTGTTTAGTTAATTCCTTGGTAAATATGATTTTTTTAGAAAGCCTCTCTGGTCAGCCAGACACCACAACTTGTATCCTATTGTGATAGGTTTCATGGGTAGGTATTGTTTCAGTACAGACCTACCCTTGAATTTAATCATCGACTCATCCACGCTCATTTCTTAGGTTCCATGATAATACTCTTAAAATTTTTTGTTTAGCGCATCCACTACTGGTCTTATTTTGTACAGCTTCTCCTTGTAGTTTGTAGGCATTTGAGTATTATCATTACAATGTAAGTATGATAAAATAACTGCAAATCTGTCTCTTCGAATGATTTTGGATAACAGTAGATTGTTAAGCTCAGGTGTCGATGAGTAATGGTCTGTCCAAGCTAGTCGAGTATTGTATCCCGTATAGAAATTTAGGTCTATAAATGTTAAATGCTCTTTCTTTTTCAGATTCAACAGTTTGTCTTTCTGTGTAGCGTAAAGGTTGCTTTGATACACGATATCATCTAATATTCCATCAGTCAATACTAGAAATATATCAGTCGGTGTAGCACAGTGAGCAAAACATTGTTGTTCTACTTTGGTATCTGCGGAATATTCCAGTAAATTTGCCTCTAAATTTCTCCTTTTCTACCTACGATTTGGTTCGGCAACCTTTTGTCGAATAACTCTCGGCAAGGATGCACTTGGTGACGGAACATCAATCTCGGGACCGGTGATGTGGATACCTGATCATTAGTAGATTCTGGTAGAAATTCTTCATTTGTAGGCGAGAAGCGTTGGACTTAGTTTAGAATCTTTTCAACAGCCTCCTCAAAAATGTCGCGAAAGCCTATCTGTGTGGGTAGTTGAACGTCCTTTTCATTTTCTTCGTCTGAAAAATCCGCATCAGACTCATCGTCACAGTCTGGAAAGTCCTCCAACAATACAGGCTTAATGAGAGCAGTGTTTTTCTTTAAATACCTATTTCAGTAAATCGACAACAAATAAAATATCAATTTAAACGTGAATTTAAAAGGTGTCTACCGGCAAATATAACGAAAAAAAACTACGTTCATTATGTATATCTTCCCTAAAATTCCCTAAATTTAAAACCAACATTCACTAACGGTACTTTTAGGTCTTCGTTGGTTTTCGTAAATTTTACATATAAAATAACGTGATAATACTCCATAAAAATATATACGGCTGAACATATAAACTACAGACTTTTGTACAATCTAAGGTAGTACAATCTAAGTAGTACAATCTAAGGTAGTTTTTATATAACCTAGTTTATATTTAAACCTAATTCATTTAATATGAAAAGCGGTCAGTTTTAAATCTGTATGTAATTTTTAACTTTTATTTAGAAACTGAAAGCACTCTTAAATTTAAGAACCTTTTTTAACTTAGAAATACATCGAAATATCGTTATGACGAGTAAACTTAATCAAAGATTCGCATCGATTTTAGTGTGTTATATGATAAAATAACTTGATGGTTGAAAAAGTGAAGAGGCTAAGTAGGAGAAACTACACGCAATTTAGAAGGACAATTCAGTTCTAGCACTCGAAAGATTGTCAGTTGCCTTACATCTGATTTTTATGGATTTTCAAAAATATTTTCTTATTGAATTTATTATTATTATTTATGAATGCCAGATCGAGTACAAACTAAACATCGAGACATAGAAATACAAAACTATTACTAGATCAATTCTTCTGTTGGCATCTTTGGTGTGAAATACTAATCTTGAAGAGATTTACCACTAAACACCAAAACGCTTTTTTGAACTGCTCGATGCACGTTTCGCTAACCACGTTAGCATCATCAGGAGATGATTAAATCATCTCCTGATGATGCTTTCATCAGTTCAAAAAGCGTTTTGGTGTTTAGTGGTAAATCGGTTCAATATTAGTAAGCTATTACTACACTAAATCTAAAATCAGAATAAAAATGATTAAAACACTAAATCTAAACTAAGATTATATTGCACAGCTGAGGCAGGTGCTCGGTGTAATTCGATGAGACCATCAACGAAGGGTCATCGGGGACATTCGTTTACTATGTGGTTCGTGATTTGCTGATCTGCGCCGCAGTCACAGGAAGGAGTCTCGCTTCTACCCCATCGGTACATTAAATCGTTACATCTTCCTTGGCTAGTTCCGAAACGGATAAGCTGGACCCATTCTCGATGATGCAGTTCGAAGCTGGGGGCACGTTCTGATGGATCGTGTATAATGTATCCATTATGGGGGACCGTAGCAGACCACACCTCTCTCCATTTCTGTTCAGGTGGAAATCTTCTCCTGTTATTGTTGGGTCTATAGTCCATGGGGGTTTTCTGGATCGTAGCTTTAGGTTGGGGAGATTTTGTAGTTCATCATAAAGTATTGAGTTAACATGGCTGTGGCAGTTACTAAATTCATAAGCCTTACTAAAATCTATAAACTATACCATTGCTAAGTGTTGGTTTTAACATGAAACATAGATGAAAAAGAACGAAGTCTGTGGCCGGCTATAAGGAAATTGTCTATAGGTTTCAAAAACATCAATTAGAAATTGTTTAATGTTTTTTGGTCCATTTTAATCAAAATTAAAACAACCGATGAACCGTCGCTCCAAAAATCAAACGCCAACATATATTTTAACCGATGATACAACACGACGGTTTTTCGCCACACACATCGGTTTTTGGTGTTTGTGGAACGACGTTCTGAATCGCGGCGTTTCGAATGGATGAAAAAGAACGAAGTCTGTGGCCGGCTTTAACCTTTATCATTCACCAGTATATTTTAAGTATATAATGCACGATTCTCGCTAGTACAATGTTCTCAGTTTGTGAATAAGACCACTGAACGATATTTAACTGGCAACAGCTGTCGATTATGATTGATATCACATTTCATGTTGCATTATTCGCGAACTACATGAGCGGGTATATGGGTTTTTCTGGTTTGGTTCGTTGTTAAATTGGTTCGGTTTATTTGCGGGGCGTAAATAATGTAGTTTTAATAGATATGAATCCAAATAATCATAAATATGCAAATAATTGTGATTTAATTAATAGTGTGGTAATAAAGTCAATTTAATTAGTAGTTTCTTTAGTTGTCGCTTCGATTATAAAGGCCCAATTTACAATTTATATGGAACTCTCTACCACTGTTATAATTTTTTTTGTTCATTTGATTTTTACCTAAAGATTTTAAAAAAAATCAATTTTTTGTGGAGCAAACTAACTCAGGTTTTTGAACAGGTGTGGCAATCGTAGATCAGTTTTTCCACTGGAACCTTCCGTGTGAAACACTAAACTCGAAGAGATTTACCATTATACTTCAAATCACTTCTATGAAACTTCTCGACCCGCGTTTCGCT
Organism: Cosmopolites sordidus; assembly: GCA_031761425.1. NCBI lineage: Eukaryota > Metazoa > Arthropoda > Insecta > Coleoptera > Curculionidae > Cosmopolites > Cosmopolites sordidus. The sequence continues at coordinate 111,765 of JARFXV010001988.1, forward strand.
AACCATGTTAGCATCATCAAGAGATTATTTAATCTGGTTAAATAGATTAGATTACGTCTAGAAGTTTTATAAAAGTGATTTTGGTGTTTAGTGGAGATTTCTTAGAGTTTAGGTATGGCGGTTAATACTTCTTAAATTATTTAGAAGATGGCGTTGGAAACAGGGTCACAGTCTAATTCTCTTATGTAATTTTATTGCTTTCACAGTACCGTTGATGATTAAACGATTTCGAACTAGCGTCATATTTTATTCGTGCGGTAAACATGTCCAGTTTCGAACCAAATAAAGAATATTTGCGACTCGTGTTGCTTTTATTGTTCAATCAAAAGAAAAACGCGAGTGAAAGCCATCGTATCCTTGTAGAAACTTACGGTGATAATGCTCCAACTCAAGACACTTGTGGGCGTTGGTTTAGAAGATTCAAAAGTGGTCATTTCGAATTGAACCGCAAATAACGCCCAAGTCAACCGAAAAAAGTGCCGAATTGCAAACATTGTTGGAAGAAGACGATATACAAACTCAACAACAAATGGCCGAGAGATTAAATGTTGGTTGCCGAACCATTTATGAGCGTCTGCAGACCAGGGGAAGGAGCGTGAAGGCAGACAATGGGAACCATATCAGCTGAACAATAGATTGTTCGAAAAGCGACCAGAATGGACCAGAAGACACTGAAAAGCAACACGACAACGCCCCACAGCCATCACATATAACTTTTACTTTACCCGCTGTACTCAACAGACCTAGCCTCTTCTGCCTACCACTTATTGCCATCGATGTTTCATGCACTTTCCATGAAATACTTCACCAATTAACTGGACCACCTCAAAATATGTTCGGTTTTTCTGGGAGGGCATTTACAAATTCCCAGAGAGATGGGGAAAATGTACTGCTAGCGATGCCGACTACTTTGAATAAACCAGTTTTTACTTTTCGACCAAATTTAATGTGTTTATTTTTTGAGAAAAAAAAAAGAATTATTAACCACCCAACCTGATAAACTAAATTTTGTATACGGTAGTTTGCTATTTATGCTGGGAAGCATATTTGGAGATATTTGTTCAGTCATTTACTGCTATTAATGTGGTTCAAATGTTCCCCTCGGTTTAGTTTGGAGGGATGTATTCGGTGAATGGATATATAGGATGATTCTAACAGAATATAACTGACAACCTAGGCTGATAAATGTGGACATAAACAATGTTTTATTTAAGAATTGATCATACATCTCACAACAAATACAAATTTTCTGTTAAGTATGTATCGGAGGTACAATCGGAGGCAAAAGTACTAAAAATTCTAAATTTGTGAATATATTTGCTCTACAGAACATAGAATAGGAAAATGAATAAAGATAATGCTAGAAAATATTGCATAATTAAAAAAAATAAAGCATAAAGCATTTGTTATTAATAACAAAAAATATGACAAATTTTTAATGAACTTTTGGTAGTGAATATACTACTTTTCGACAAAAACATGATCTTATACACGTTATAAATATACAAAAAACAGCTATCAAACACTCGAAACTTTCACTTTATGTGACTTAAACTGTTTAGAACTAATTTTGCATAGTTTTATTCATATTCATTTTCCGTTTCTTTGCCCCCGATACATCCTTAACAATTTTTTATTTTTGTTATTCTGAATAATCTCGCCAGATAATCGATTTATTACAGAAAAATATTTTCGGGACGCGTTATTTCGCTCTGGTATGTCAACTATACGCCAAAATTATACGATCTCACCATTGGATTATTTTTTCTATTTTTGCTGCATTCTTCTTATCTAATAGCTATTAATCCATACTAATACTAACTAATTTGTTTCTTAGGTCGTGTTAATTTTTCTCTATTGTCTAATTCGTTCACAATGTTCTTTTGGTGCTATCGCTAATTATTGTCTTAATTCCGTTGACCTCCTTTGCTATGTCCCCTGAAAATGTTTTTTATATTTTGTTCCATTTTCTTTAGTAGTTTTTCTATTTCTTCTTGTTGCTCGATACGTTTAAAATGTCAATTTTAACATGTCTCACGAAATATGTTTTTAAAGATAATTTCGATTGTTCAAATTCGTTGGTATTTTTCGAAAAATGTGTTCATAAACTCTTTTTAAACTTGCTCCAATCCAATAAGCATTAAATTAAAGTACATATGTGACCATCAATTCCCGATGGCCGAAATTATGGCTGTGACGTTTAATTGTTCGCCACTTAAAAAGCTAAAAATTTATGACCGCTAACCCGAAACCCGTGGGCGGGGTCCCAAAAACCATGTAAAGCCATTAAACTTTGCGCCCATACGGCTTATAAAATTTTATTTAAATTCCATCCTATTAATTTAATATTGTGCGATGTATCGAAGCAAACGCCGTGCATAATTCCCATATATCCAGTTTGGGTACCTTAAAACAAAATCAAAGGGCTACAAATTTCAAATATTAATAAAATAGAATCTGGGCATGGGTTTCGTACATGGAGAATTGAATAAAAAATATATTAAGTTATATATTTATTTAACAGCATTATAAATAAACAAACTCAGATTTATATCTAAATTTCTATTGTATTTAAAATTTGTATGTATTAGAACTGTTTCAACACACAGTACCTCTTTCAAACAGGAACTATATTAATCTAACAGTAAGAAAAGTAATTACAACATAAACTGTTCATCGACATAATAAGACCATACCATTTTTCATTTTTAGATGCGCCTGGGTGAACCATTCAATTCTACCTGGTCATTTAACAAAATACCCACATTTTTTTTTATTAATATTTTTTAGGCTCCCTAAGAGATTTAGTTTTTTAAATTTCTTTCATTGTAAACATTTTAAAATTATCGCTGATTCTGTAAATTTCTAACATTAAATGGTTAGCTTAATGATAATTACTTTGTTTCTAAATATAACTTCTTGATATATGATCATGACATGAAGCCATATGAATGTGTTTAAAATTGCTCCGAGAATTTGACTCAAAATAGAGAGTTTTCAAGCGCAAAGAATCATGAAAAATCGAGTAACATGAAGTAGTGATCCACTTTTCAATCTCCTCGATATCTTTCTCTCTATTCAAAATGGGCGTTTCTGCACCATATATACATTCTGGCTTAATAACTGCGTTGTAATGTCTCAGTTTTTTGTTTTTAGATATACATTTTTTCGAACCCGTTTTCCACGATTATTTCACCCAAATATTTAAATTAAGAGACTCGTCTGATGTTACCATATTTTGTTTCTAGAAATGATGTTCTTAGTCTGTTGCAGGTCATGTATTGTATATTTCCAAACGAAATTTATAGTCCTACATTTTCTATTGTTTTTTTTAAGATTTCAATCTGTTTTTGTGCCGTTAATATATATTGAGCTAAAATTGCTAGATCATCAGCAAACGCCAGACAATGTATTTTGATGTTGGTTCTCCCCAGTTTAATGGGCCGATTTTTTTTATGTTTATGGGCCGATTTTTTTCAGGGCCGATTTTTTTTACACGCCACCTCTGTATTACTTTTTCTACAACACAGTTAAATAAGAGTGGCGAGAGTCCATTCCCTTGTCTCACTCCAGTTTTAATTTCGAAGAGCTCTGAGATGTCACCCATGAATTTAACTTTTGACCTTGTGTTAGTTAGTGTTGCTTTAATAATTGTCAGCGTTTCCAGATCAAGTTTTTGTTCTTTCAAGATTTCAAATAAAGCTTCGCGGTCAATAGAATCATATGAAATCCACAAATGTACAGACGAGATTTTTATTGTATAGTTTTTTTGATATCTTAGGATCGCCCATATCGTTTTATGGGCCCTGGTGGACCACGTGAAGTACAGTTAAAGGCATTTGTTGTTGTTAGCCTTCCTTTGCGCCCATACTGATTTCATTCTTTCGCTATAAGCTTGTTTCCTTTAATCAGACCAAGTTGTTTCAATCTTCGTACATTTTTCTCTCTGGCCAACCTTCCAAACGCCAACCTTGTGTCTGAAACAGCCTCTATCCTGAATTTCACTTTGTGTAATATTTGCTGATCTTAGGTCCTCTTTAATTGCAGCAATCCATTTAATTATTTCTGTTTTAGCTTTACTCCTATTTTCATAAAATTCAACTATTTGTCTAGTTAGCCTCATTGGATTCATCTCTTGATCATTGTTTAATATTATTTTATGAGTAGATTTTTTTCAATTCTTTTGGTATGCTGTAGATATGTTTGTCTTTATTTTTCGACTGTAATGGTAGGTCCAGAAGTAACAAAATTATTAAAAATGTATTACTGGTAATATAAATTTAAAATTTTAATTAAAAAAATCAACATTAAACCTAAAATAAAAACACAGAAAACAGATGCGAATTAATAGGTCGAAATGTTCGAAAGCCAGGACCAATAAAATTAATTAGCATAAAGAATGAATGGCCATTCCAGGTTATTAATATATCATATGGGAAAATCTTTTAATCCTTGGCTATTTTGAACCCCCAACCAACTGGATAATATATTCAAACAGTAAAAAATTTAAATAAAATTTCATTTGCAGTATTTTAAATATCTATATATTTCAACATAGGACAACGGGTTTTTTGGTATAGTGATATTTTTTTATAGAACAGTTCAATTAGAATTCATAAGTTACAAAGCGATTATAAATTTTATAGAATAAAATAAAACGAAAATTATTACTCTGTATGATTGTTCTAGTCGCCAAAACAGATTTAAATATTTAACGAAGTTAAAATTCCGACAACTATTACAATAAATATTTCATGTAGAGTTATTTATGGATGCAAAATTTTGTTTGTTTTGTTTCTTTATAAGGGTCCTTCGAAAAGTTATCAGCCTTATACAGATATAGCGCAAGTAAGACTAAATTCTATGTTTTTTCTCCGGTATCATGTGTCAGATGATAATACTGTAAAGATTACTGTAAAGGACACTGTAAAGTTTCAGACATTTGGTGACTTGCTCGTGGGGCTCGAGTTTAGTACATCAATTTTGACATTTTCTGTAAAAATGAAAAAGTTCGAGCTTTTTTACTTTGTTTTACGGGGATTAACACTGACAAACATATAGAAAGAATCCGATTCCACCATTTTGATTATTTTCCTCCATTTTCGCAGGTTAAAAATGTGTGGTGGTTATTTTAAATGGGATCGTATATCCACTGAAATTGTTAATCAGCCAGAACCTCCAAAACTGCTGTGATTGGAGAATTCGCCGCAAAACTTAATAATGTCTTATTAAAATATCGCGGAATGGAAATAGGGAAGCTTGCTGATATTATAAACTTTAACAGTTTACCAAAGAGGCATTCAAATAAACTCATCTCGGTTAGATTTTTTTTATTATGCTAGGATTTTAATACTAAACTTGAAGAGATTTACCACTAAACACCAAATCACTTTTTATGAACTGCTCGACGCACGTTTCGCTACCCATGTTTGTTATGAAGAGTTAGTTTTCTTTTCAATTTTAGTATTTCACATCAAAGGTACCAATAGAAAAATTGAGAATTTTAATGTTAATTAATGTTTCAAAGGTTTATTATAGATTTTACTCTACATATGATTCATCTTGTTAGGGTTTTCTCAAGAGTAGCTTGAACTAATAATAATGGTTCAAACACAGTGTTTCCAATTATACAAGTAAAATTATTTATTTTTTATTTCTTGTCTAATTACACTGGGGAACAGCAATTTTGTTGACTTGGATCTGTGACTTGTTTTTGACTAATTTTTCATCTCTGAATTCAAAAATATTCACAGTTTTTCGCTATCACGTCAAGTTCTTAAGCTACAGCATACCCCTCATTTTACCTTAAGTACATACGAAAGGAAATAAGGTGAGATCTGACCAAATAGATTAGAATATTTTATTCATACAGAGGTTAACATATTATTAAAAGTTAAATTGTGTTTATACAAAAAATAAATAAAAGATATTATGGTAAAAATTTTCTTGTTATAGCTTTTCCTGGAGTGTTCAGTTTGTGGACATTCTCATATTGCCAGTCAGCCCTCATACTGACATCCCATCTACCTTGATACCGCGGTTCCATAACCTTTAGATCTTGGTGGAATCGCTCGCCCTATTCATCACTAACAGATGACTATGTAAGAAATTCAGTTTGATGCTTATGTTGCAACCAAGCTTTTTAAAGCTCTCCAAGAGTTGTTGAACAATTTCGATGTAATTCGGGACTCGTGTATTTCCAAGAAAATCTTTAATATTATTTTTAAAAGCCAACCAAGCATTCCTTTCAATTTCGGTCATTGTTTCAGTGAAATTTTCAGCTTTAACGAATTGCCGAATCTGTGGACCATCAAACACACCAGCCTTTATCTATTCATATGACAGGCTAGGGAATGCCGAAATGATATACTTAAAGCAGTCTTCTTCAATTGACAAAGCCTTAACAAATTGCTTCATGAGACCTAGTTTTATATGCAAAGGCGGAAATATGTTTTTTTCTGTCGACAAGTGGCTGATTTAAAATGTTTGGATCACCAAGTCTTAGGTCAGAGCTTGGCGGCCATTTCGATTGCACCCAATGCTTCTCACGAATTTTGTTGTCCCACATGCACAAAAAACAGGGATACTTGGTATACCTGCATTACTGGCCAAGAAGGAAACAGACCATTTTAAGGTCAACACAGATGATCCATTGGTACATGTTATATTGCAACAAGTCAATGACTTTCTTTATGTCGCCATATTCTTCACGCAAAGAAACTGAATGACCTACTGGGACTGAACCGTATAAATTTTCATTATGTAGTAGAACACACTTCAAGCTACGCTTTGAGCTATCTATAAAAAATCGCCATTCAGTTACGTTATAGTTAGAAATGGCCAACTCTTTCATTAAACCTTCTACGTTCTGGCAATATACAAATCCGTCATTATTTCTAAAGTACTGCCTAAATTCACTTTCTCTGAATCGATAGTAAGTGACTTTAGCTCCTTTGTCAATGCTTTTTTGGATAGTCCCAAATCTCGTGCGAAATCGTTTAATTCATGTTGATTGAATCCTTTACGAACAGAATCATTGGAAATTTTGAATTCTTCGTCGGTGGAGTCACTTCGATCTTCACTTGATTCACATTCTTGTATTTCTAAAGAAGGTAATTCTTGAAAAACTGGCACTGGAATTTCAGCTGAATGAGGCACAGGGCGTATAGCTGATGGTAAACTAGGGTACTCAATTTTATGTTTGTTTTTTTTTGTTGAATCCTGATGTTTTCATTATGCGAAAATAGCAATTACTTAAGTAATCTTTGGGCTCTCGCCAAACCATTGGTATACCAAACGAAAGTTTATTACGTGTTCTCTTCGTCCACATTCGTAAACTCTCTACACACTGCTTGCACACTTTATGAGGGGCCCATGATTTATCTTGGTCACCTTTTTTCATTTTAATATAAGCAAAATAGGCTAGCCTGACAAATGTACTAATGTTAGTCCGTTGAATGGGGATGGTATAACTGCCACATATATAACAAAATGAATCAGGGCCGTTTAAGCACTTACGACGAGAACTACCAGAGGCAGACATAACGAAAATCTGTAGTTGTCTGTAATCTATATCAGACCCGCGTACTTTAGCGTCTCATGCGTAACTGACCGAACTAGTTTTGGATGACACAACGTCACTCACGCCCCCACTCCTAGGTCGAAGAAGGTTCGCGGATAGGAGAGCAGTAGTGACTTCTGTAATTCGCCAAGCTTAGTCGGATGCGCAACAACTGTAGAGAAAAAACTTGACGTGATAGAAAAAAACTAAATAAAGTTTTGGAATTAGCATGTCAATTTACGTATAAAACAGCTTAAATATCGAACTCAACAGAAATTATTTTTCAAATTGTTCCCCAGTGTTATCCTAAATATCGGTTGGTAAACACCGGGCTATTCAATTACAATATGATCTTCTCTATTACCGAGGCGTTCTGGAAATTTAGCTGATCATTCGTGAGTATTATATGACGATTTCTTAAGGATTTTTTATAAAGAATATTTTTACTTTGTCTAATTTTTTACTTTTCTTTTCTGACTGTAAGAATTTAATATTGTTTATATCTTTAAAATGATTTTTTTCAATACAATGTGTAAACATTCAGGTGCTTTTTATATTATTTAAGATATCTTTTTTGTGTTCTTTTATTCTACAACCTATACTTATATCACTTTGACCGATATATACTGCTTCACAATTCTTAGAGTTAATTTTACGTACACCCGATTTACCTAAAGCATCCGTTTTATCCTTATTATTAACTAACGTTCTACTACATTAAGTTTATTTATACAAATAGTCTTATAACTTAGTTTATTTAATCTTTTACACACTGTATTACTAAGTTTAGCAGTGCAATTAATAAATTTAAACGATGTGTGTTTTTGCTTTTTAATGTAATAGAATTCTTGTAATTTGTCAATTAATCCTTCTTTGTAGTAGTTTTTTGTTATCTGTTTAATGGTACAGAGCTCTTTATTAAAGTTATCTTTGTTTAGTGGAAAACTAAGTAACCAATGTATTAGACTATGAAAAGGAGATAGTTTGACTTGCCAAGATTGTTTAGGACTAAAGTGTATAACCGTGACTGTTGTAGTCGCTTTTCTATATCAAATTGTAATTTATTAGATATTTTCTTTATCTTTATGACTAGGAAGTTAACTTCATCTTTAAGTCCAATCTCCCTAGTGAATTGAACATTCTTTTTATGGCTTATAAACGTGTGTAAATTTCTTTCCGTACAATTCCAAATCTCAAAGTTCTGATCTCCATATGTTTTTAAAAATGTTTTTAAAAATATACAGATCAAAATCTATAATAAACGTATATATATTTAATAAGTGTATCATTTAAAATCCTAGTATTTTCAACATGTTTCACAAAGAACCAACTGCGGAATCCTTAAATATTATTTTTATATTATGTTTATAGACGCACTATAGCCATTTAGCGTCTTTCTTTTCCAGTATTATTTAGTGTCCCTTTAATACCCCCTAATGCACTATTATAGTTGGGTAGGCTATATACAAACTGGATCCGGGACCATTGGGTTACCAGGAGGTGACTAGCTCGCCGATATCTCAATTAAAGATCGAGAATACATAATATATTTTAAATGCAATTTTGCCGAGTCTTTTTAACATTTTATAACTCCACAGGAAACATGGATTCCCCATTATATATCCAAGAAGGCGCATCAGTCTAAACAGTCATGGGGGCAGATAAAAATGTGCCAAAGAAACGGTTTTCTGGCATTGCCGTGGTTTGGTGGTCGTAGACACCCTGGCTAAAGTTAGGAGTATCACCGAGGAGTATTACCCTTCACGACTAATTATCAAAAGTGCAATTCATACTTAATATCTCCATATAGACAAAAATAGAAGCATTTTTTTGCCACGATAATGCACTCATTTCTAGGATTCTTGCTGCAAAACTCCATGACTTGCACTTCGAAGCGCTTTGACATACGTCCAGCTTTACCGGATTTGGCTCATAGAGAATCCTACATATTCCCAAACCTGAATAAATAGTTTGCTGGGCGAAGATTCACTTCAAATGATGAGGTTAAAGCTGAACAATTATACTGAGCAAAGCAAGTATTGATTTAAGTTTCTGATTCAATTTCTTACTTATTTGCTTAATCTTACGACTATCTACCATGAGAAGTCAGACTACTAAAGGAGTTGAATGATTTTCTTTTCACAACTCTTACTGCTCGACCAAGTTACTTCAATTTTCTGGAACTTTGTTCCCGCAATAATTCTGATAACTTCAAGAAACGTGAGCTAACTAGTGGTCCTCTATGCGATTGAAAATTGCATCAGCCGTAAAAATGATTATAATAAAATACAACTTGCGGCTTTGTTTTCAACTTTTTCAACCGAACACAAAAGCAAGTTGTAGAGAGAAGTAAGATATGTCCTGGCAGCATCGGAAATCAGTTATCGATCCACTACAACATGTAGTGTAGATTGTTTTCTACTCGCTGTTGTTGACTTGCTGTCTGAAATGAGTCCATGAATGGCTTTTTCTCGACGGATGAGCCAAGCTTGCTTTGAGTTTCCCCCAAGCTATATATTTCTCAATGACGTCATTATCATGTCATCTCGGGTACACAAAGAACCAAATTATTTCAGTCACACTCAACGGTTTTCAGTAATAACCGAATTTCAATTATCTTCTGCACTCAAACATAATAGCTCGGCCATTTTGCGATTATGTTCCTTTACTTACAATAATAACAAAAGCAACATAGCACTGAATTCTTCCCAATCGTATTGCTCACCTCGAAGCATTGTGACAGCGCAGTATGTATATGGTCATATATGTTGGACCTTGTCTCACCATTCATCTCGGTCTTCCGCCGGTTGTATATAGAGATTTGTCAGGCCTGAGCTTGGTCAACATAACTTGTGGGTGTTCTTTCTCGAGACCTTTTTTCCTCTATTTTTCCCTGCACAACCAGCTTTTCAAGGGAATCGTTCTCTATTTGCATAATATGGCCGAAATATTTCAGTATGGATTTTTAAATTGTTTTGCTGAGCATTTCAGTGATGTTCAGTTCGGCCAAAATTGATTCATTAGTGGGCTTTCTCGGTTCACGGGATCCTGAACATACGCCTCCATGTGAACAATTCGAAGGTAGCAATATGGCTTCTATCAGATGTTTTTAGCATCCAGGACTCAGCAGCATAAGCTACGATGGGAAATATGAGTATTCCCGCCAGCCTCATTTTGGTGCTATTTCGTGTTCTTTTCATATGTGGATCTATTTAGTAAGGACGATTTTGCGCTACAGCGATACTTCTTCTTATTTCAGGCTCGCAACTATCTATGTTTGATATTTCTACACCTAGATATATAAAATCCTTGACCACTTCAATCCCGTATATGGCGATTGGCCCGATCTCCCCTCCAGTGACGTATTGACTATCATTATCTAGGTTTTTGCTAATTGCATCCATTCTCTTCATCTTCATCATGCCGACCATTTTCTCACCTGTTCTTATATCATCCGCATATCGAAGATTTGCTTTTTCCCCCTACACATACATCGCTGCTCCAATCGTAAGTTGCTTTTTGGATGATCCACTCTCCATACAGGTTGAATAGCATATGATATAGGATGCGTCCTTGTCGCAATCCTCTATACACCCCAAAACGATCGCTCAACTGGTCCGGTATTCTCACTTGTGCTTCAGTTAGTCTGAACAGATTAGCAACAAGTTGACTAAGGTGCTGTGATATCCCTCTTTCTGTCATGATACTCCATAAACTGCGCCATTTTATTTGTTCAAAAGCATTTTGGTAGTCTATGAAGCACAAGTAACAAGTAAACTCAAAGAGATTTACCACTAAACACCGAATAACTTTTTTTAAAGTTCTCGACGCACGTTTCGCTAACCATGTTAACATCATCAAGAGATGATTTAATCTGTTCTCATATAAATACAACATAGTTTAGGTTTAGAATTAGATTAAATCATCTCCTGATGATGCTAACATGGTTAGTGAAACGTGCGTCGAGAACTAAAAAAAAAGTTATTGAGTGTTTGGCTCTAAAGAGTAAGCTCTTTCAGTAAGTTCTTTCAGTTTAGTGTTTCACACCGAAGGTTCGAATAGAAGAATTCAGCAAGTAATCAGGTTTATTGAATTCTCTGAGCTTTTTGATTATCTGTCTAATGTCCAATATGTGGTCCCGTGTGTCTCATCCGGTCATGAATCCCGCTTGTTTGTGGGAGGTTTCAGGATGAATGTAGGCTTTCAATCTTTCATGGATTATATGGAGTAGCACTTTGCTTGAGTGAGAAATTAGAGCTATCGTTCGATAGTTTGAGCATTGTGTTTTTTAGTCCCTTTTTGTAGATACAGCAGACCTCCAGCAGACCATACAGCATACAGCATACAGCAGACCTCCAAATTACAGAGGATGCCAGCAGGCTGGTAATGTTGTTTTCGTCAGTCATTATTATCTCAGCTGCAATCCCAACCACTCCTGCGGATTTTTTTTATTTCAGTTTCTTTAGAGAAATTTCAACTTCCGATCCTTCTCTGTTAAAAAAAATTGTCATTGCGTCAATAACTCTGGGTTAACATTACACTAGTCATATAGTGCACGGTATAAATATTATAAATTATTATAAATTCTATTAAAGTATCAATATAATCGAAACGCAACAAGTTTTTAAATTATATTTAAATATACAGCAATAAAGTGAGGTTATACATCATTTTATTCTGAAGGTGGGATTTTTTTTACATTTAAATGTTTCAAAATTGTTATGTTTAATCGTAGATTATTTTAACACATATTTGTGTTACTTTTAACATAAATTTTTCTTACGTGGTTGACTCAAAGGGTTTAAATTTATGTTTTTTTACACGCGATTTATGTTAAAATTGACACAAATTTTTTTATTGTGTAAAATTTCGGGCTCTGAAACATAATAAGGTACCTGCGGCATATAAGGCCCACAGTGTACTAAGGCCCATATTTAAAAATTCGTGCAAAAATGATTCCCAGGAACTTCGTTGTGTAGGCATATTATTAGTAGCGAACTGTGCATCGCCGAGAGGAATGCGGGAGCGTGGATTTATAATTTTCGCTGAAACAAAATAATAAGTTTGGTTGTAAAATTACCGTTTTCATATAAAGTAACTTGTTTGATTTGAACTTTAGGTAATGTAGTTGATTATTTCGGTGTATATCTTCATTCAAAATTACGTTTGATTAACGAGTAATTTTATAAGTTCGTGTCATAGAGCTAACAAGGTCCACTAGAGTCGACCATGGGTCTTATTACCCTCCTTAACCAATAACCCCACGAAGCATTCTAGCCTGTTTAAACATTTTCTATTTAACTCGCACGTTCGATTAAACTGCCTCCAAAACGTGCTAGGTGGTGGGAAGAAAGCATAACAACGTGTAGTAGCAGTACAACGTGGACAGTTGTTGCAAGGTGCAGCGTAAGATCGTTATAATATTCCAAGACGAACACTCAAAAACCACTTATAGTAGCAAAATTACAAAACTATTAACACAATCACAAAGCTATTAGAAATTATTAATTATATTATTATTAAACTAGTTTTAATGCTTTAATTCACCAAAGTTTGGCCAAAATGTTCCAAAATGTTCAAACTCATGAAAATATAGTCCACGGATTTAGTACTACAGGCTTATATATCTATTAAATCCAGATGTTTTATCCGATGAGGCATTTGCGCCTTCTGTATTAATAGAAATACCGTCCTCGCAACCACAAGCTGTAAAGGCTTTTAAACCACTGACTATCTAAATAACGAAACCCCTAATTAACCAGTAGGATTAAAGTTCCATAATAACCGTGATTCGATATCAGTTTTGGATAATTAATCTGATTCAGCGTAGGTAAGAAATGACGATGATTCTGTAGATAACGGCTAGTCCACACGGGCATATTAATACTCCTCAAGAACGGTCGCAAATTCTGGAAAATACTGACATCGTCACAACTTTTGAAAAGTTTGCAGATAATGTAGTCTGCGCTAGCAATAAAGGTTATGAAACACCACCAAGGGAGTTACAAGCAGTACATAGAAATTACTTCTCTCCAAAATCGTCCACTTTTTTCGCAGTTGCCAGTAAACATCCAATAATTTATAGCTTAAAATCTGAAACATTAATAGAAACAAATACTGATCATCAGATAACTCAGCTGCTGTTGAGATTTTCTTACACCCAAAGAATTATATATTCTTCTGAAGAGTAAAAATAGTCGTGTATAATCCAGATGATGACATACCACCAAGGAATATAAGTCTCCTTTTTAAAAGCTGTTATCGACACCTAACTAGGCTGTAATAAAGAATAAACCAAGAAGAATGGCGTTTAATTACATACGCCAGGGAATTACTAAGGAATTACTATTACTAAGTAATTACTACTACCTATGTTTGAGGCTTGGAGGAATAAGGGAAAGAAAATAAAAAAAACCAAAGATAACAGGAAAAACTGATAACAAAGTAGTGTAACGTTTGAGTTTTCACCCCCGTTACAAATGTTCTCCTTCGTATTGGTTGATTCCCAATCTCCGGCGGACCTTACTCATTTTCTGATTATATTCGCATGGGCGGCGATCTTTCTTACCCATTTCAGGAAACACGCCGTCCATTGTGCAGATTCCATCATTCCTATCATTTCCAAAATTCTTTTTTCGACCTTATTATTTGTCTCGGTACGACTAATGCTACCTCTGACAATTAACCGGTCATTTTGTAATCTGTCTGTCAGCGACTAGCAGCGTGGCGTGCTCCCTTCTTCATTACTACCTACTACCACGCTAAGATTTCTATACTTCAAGGCTCTTTTTGCAATTCTATATGTTGTTCCATTGTACAGGGTCTATTCTGCTTCTAAGTACATGTCTATTTCTGTTTCTAAGTCGACGCCTATATCCAATTCTATTCCACCTCGACGTCCATTTCTACGTCTACGTCAGTTTCTGCTTCGGCTTCTGCTTCTGCTTCTGCTACTTCTACCTCTGCAAGCCAATTATAACAGCCACACCACCGAGGCTGCCGCAGTATCTAAAGCTCATTTAGAGAAACAATGATTGCACATCAAAATCTGTGACGCACTCACGTTACAATGTTGCCACATCAACACCAAAATTCCCAGACTTTGGCATTTGTATGATTGATAAAACTGTAAATGAAAAAGTAACACGAAAAGTTTTTTGTTTAAAAGTTTTAATCAAAAACCTGTTTCGACACTTCTGCTTGTCAACATAGGGGCTTTTCATTTAGTTCACACAAAGTTTAGTTATTCTGTGTCACTAAAACAACTTTCAGCATCTGAATCGCTGTTCAAGTAAATTATTAAAGGATTAACTTCTAGTCTATCAAATATTCTTTCGCGATTCGTCCATCTTTGACACTTATTTATAACATAACTTTAATGGCTCCTAAGTATTACGTGTAGCACTCACCTTTTTCCATCAACTTTTGTAGTCTTTACACTTCTCTTGTTATCATCTTGCCACGAGTGACTCAAGGTACCATTTTGAAATATCCATGTTTCATACAAATAAACAAAATCAAACAGAGATTCGTCTTTGATATTTTGATACATCTTCAAAAATTGAATTCGTTTAAAGGCAATATCTGGAAGTTCCATCAGGCCCCTACGTGGATTATCTTTACTCCATTTGAAACCAATTTCTTTTAGAAGTGTATGAAGCTAAGTTCTACGTCCATCAATGAGCTGCATGTTCTTTAGTTTTTCGTGAATACTTTCAAGAATAACCGTTTGTTCTGAAATAATTCAATAAAATTTGATAAAAATACAATATTAACGTGTAATTCTACTAATTTTTTTCATACATTTCATAGATTTAATTGCGAATTGAGCCCACATCAAGATGATCTAGATTAGTTACTCGTTTTGGAGGTTGACGCTTTTTCTTCGGTGATTTTAACATTTTGTTATTCTTCAACTTTTTCGAAATTGCACTAACTGTACCAATACTAATATTTAGTGCAGCTGAAACTCGCTAAAAAAATCCAATTAACCAGGAGACCTACTAAGTTATTAATACATATCTCTCTCACAGCGTTTACTGGCAAAAGAGGAGCCCCATTATCTCGTTCCTGTTCAAAATAACTGATAAGTGACGAGACAAGCTGCTTACACTGATCGTTTAACGGTTTTGGCATTACAGAACTCACTAAAACAGAAACTAAACCAGAAAATAGCTAAACCAACAAAGAATACAGTAAAAATAATTCAGAAACGTTTGAAGGCACAACTCAAAAACGATCTAAACATGAAAATGACAGACTCTACGAAAAACTTGTGTAAGGTCGGCAATACTGTCCACAACCACAAACCTAAATGTTATCTTGACAGCGAATTCACAGAATGCAAATCCGCCGGCTCACCGTATTTTTATCCTATTCTAACAGGATTAGCGGAAGAAGGAAACAGAGTGCTTTGAACTTTAAATGAGTTTTTCTTTCTTATGGATTTAAATTGGCAATAGATTTGTCTAGATTGATGACGTGCAACTATTGTTTCTTTGAATGAGCTATAGATATTAGGCATATATCTATCGTAGTTGGTATTAGCCGCGACTGGCGCCCAACTTCCATTAAATGGCCATCAGGCATAGTATTCATTTAGATATTTGTTTTGCGATTTATTCTTTTATTTATTATGGGTAAGTATTTTTTTTATATACTAGTAATTGTATTTAGCTGTTAGATTAATATATAGGTATAATTATCCATCACCACTTGTTTCTATATAAGACCAAAAACCTTGCTCGCACGCCCAGCCCCGACATTATGGGTTAGTCAGGCATTGTTGAACGTTACAGCAGCAAACAAGGATACTAAAGATTTCAAGAAAAGTCAGAGATTTTATAAACCTAAAGGAAAAGGAAAGATGACTAAAATCTCGGCAGAAGCTGCTTGAGATTGTCAAGGAAGAACATTTATCAGACATGCGACAGTGTGGCAAATGTGGTAAATGATACCACGAGGAGTTTATGGAACTAACAAAAGAAGTTAAGGAAGTGTTTTTTACCCTCATTGTGATTAGACTTCCTAAACTTATCTTTTTTCCTTTATTTGGGTTTTTCGCCACTATCTAAAACTCAAAAAATATCAAAAATACCTGTTTTTATTTAAAGAAAGAATCGCTGGGTAAAAACAAAAAACCAAACGGCGACAAATTTCTCAGTGATTCTTTTTTGTAATAAATTTGCCTAACGAACAAAATTTTAAATATATAAAAATGTTATAAATAATTTTACAAACTTTTAACGTTAACGTTTCGGAGGGTGCTTTCCCCCCGTTTTCAAAATTAAACTAAAAAATAAATTATATTAATTTGTAATATATAAAGTAACGAGTGAAAGTATAGGTTGATGCATAATTAAGTTCGTTTTTTTTTCAACAAATTTTATTCAACAAAAACAATAAAAATATTTAACCAAACCATGTTTAAATGATTATTCTGGAGTGTATTCACCATCGACTTCAAGAACTGCTTCCCATTTGCTTGGCAGTTGGTCGATTCACGATTCTTGGAGGCGATCCACGCCTTAACATCGGCAACCAAGTTATCCAAATGGTCGTAGACTTTGTTCCTTTGCCAATTTTTCAGCGACGTGTTGACGTGGTAGTCCGTAGGTGCTTCAGTCGGTGAATATGGTGGATGTGGTTCTTTTTGCGCGTTCTTTTCGCCTCGATTGCAGCATGAAGGCGGTTAAGTTGAGCCAGATAGACGTCGCTGTTAATGTTGAACTGCCGCTTGCCATTTTTGTCCGGACGCTCGTTTGCAAAAAAACAAAAAATGGGAGAAAAAAATTGAAAAAACCACTAACCATTCTCTTTCCACCAATAGCAAATGCCATTTGAGATGATCTCCCAGTGGATGATTCCGCTTCTGTCCCACCAAACGCACCACATTGCCTTCTTACAGTAGACATCTTTCGGTATGCCTGGTCGAAACACCTGGCGATACGCAAACCTTCTTTCTTTTGATGTTTTTGATGAGGAGCCAAGATTCGTCTCCAGTGACGAGGTTCTTCAGAAATGGTGTTTGTTCGTTTCGCTGCAGCAAAACGGTAAAAATTCGAACGCGATCGGCTTTGTTGTCATCGGAGAGCTCATGAGGGACCCATCCAGCCAGTTTCCACACCTTTCCGAGCTTTTTGAGACGACGGACAATCGTTGACTGATTGACATTAAAATCGTCTGCCAGCATTCGTGTTGTCAAGTTTTCGTCCTCTTCCACTGCTGCCAGAAGTGCCTGATCATCGAAATCCGATGGTGGACCTCTTCCTTCTTCATCTTTAAGCGATGTATCACCATCCTTGAAACGCTTAAACCATTTTTGGACCATTCTCTCACCAATTATTCTTTCACCAAACAGTTCATTTATATCGCGCGCGGACTCTTTTGCTTTCCATCCTTTCTCGAAGTGGTAGAGCATAATATGGCGTAAATGTTCATGATTTTCAACACGCATTATAACAATACTCTAAACCTGAAAGATAAGTTTATAAAAAAAATTTAATAAAAAATGCAAATTCCAACAAGTTAAAAGTAAAAATAAACAGCGAACTTAATTATGCATCAACCCAATAAATATATTTTTTTTGTGTATGTCAACGATACTTACATTGACAACAATTGACAACAACAACAAAAAAAAAAATCACTGAGAAATTTGTCTTCGTTTGGTTTTTTGTTTTTACCCGGTGATTCTTTCTCTAAATAAGAACAGGTATTTTTGATATTTTCTGAGTTTTAGATAGTGGCGAAAAACCCAAATAAAGGAAAAAAAATATGAACACGCCACAATCATTCAGACATTACTTAGATTCCTAGACTTAGTCATTAGAAGTAATGTTCTTAGATAGTATTACGATTGTTATTTTATTTTTGTTACAAAGAATGAAGACTGTTTTAGTTTGCTCTATTCTAATTGAGAATTTTATAACTCAACTTGTTGACTGGCCTTACATGCAGATGGTAAAAAAGGGCCAGTATAAGTTTATTGAATTTTTATTAAAAAATATCTAATTTTGTTGATTTTCTTAGTCTAAGCAAGTCTAAAGGGAAATATTCCGATTATTAGTATTTTAGAAAGTGCATTTTTGTTTTATGGCCTTATTACAAAACGGAGGTTTAATAAGGCCCACGGAAACGGTTTTAAAAAACTAAAGTATTTTTTTAAATAATTTGGTGATAATTTTTTTATTTTTTTAGATGTGCAAATAAATAGAATTTACTGAAAACTTGTCTTTATAGTTCAATATAGTTTTATTCGATTTTTTAAATTAGGTGGGCTTTATATGCCCCTGGTACCTTACAGGAAATTCAAATTTGTTCATATGTCGGTGACTTGTCATGTAGAGTGTATGTCTTTTTATGTACATGTAGACACTTCATTTATATCTGGGCCAATATACCACGTGTCCCATTAAGGATGGATCGCGGCCGTATCTTGAAAACTATTTATCCCACAGCTTTGGGGGAAAAAAAATTGTACTAAAAATGATCATGAGAAATTCACCAAAAATATTTTTAAGCTTCTAAAAAGACCGCAAGAGGGCGTAACGAGCTAAACATTTTTAAAAATAATTTTTTTGTGTATTTTCAAGTGTTAACCGAGTAAGAAAAATTCTCAATTATAATTAGTAAACTGTCTCCTACAACTTTGTTTTATGACATTTTGTCGTAACTTCGCGAATAAAGAAGTGGGGGTGAGTTTTACCTATTTAGATAAAAAGTCGTCTAATGTCCGTTTGCCTAAACCGATTTTCCTCAATTTGGATTCATTTAAAAGGCAATTGCTGGAACAATCAGATAATCTGGAAGATAAATTATTTAGTTTATAAATGAAACCGCGAGGTGGCGTTACATTCAACAATAGTTTTTTTGAAGTTTTGTTCAGTTTTTTCAAATGGAATGGTACAGCTTTTTCTACATGGCAAGAAAGGTAATTTAAAGAGGAATCATCCAGTGAAAACCCGAAATCGATATCTCTGACATGTCAAGAGATATTTGGATTTTTCTGAAAAAATCAGTTATTATTTCACTACTACCTGCATTAAGTTAAAAAATATTAACCTAATGTTTGCCTTCCTTCACACTTTACCCAGGTTTAGGACTGGTCCAAATTCTTCGTGCCATATTAATTTGGAGCGTGTTTAAAGGCCTCGTTATTCGTAAAAGGCATTGTTAGATATTATTATAATAATTATTAATAATCAATAAATGCAATATTGAAAATGTATTGGAAATGCATTTCAAAATTGACAAGTTAATTTGACTGTTTTTGTTTGTTTCCATGGTTCCCTTCTTACACTCTTTGTGTAATGTACCTAAGGATTGCATGCGTTTATCTGGAAACGCGAAAACGCATAATTTCATTCATCCATTCATTTAGTTTAAAAGAAAGAGTAGGTATATTTATTAATGACATTTCAATATTCTGTCAAATAGTATTTAAGCATCACAAAAGAGAAAATGCAACAATTGGGGAAAGGCATTTTTTCCGCTTATGTAATTAAATTAGAAAATATTATCAAGGTCAGGATTAGAACATTTATGATGATTGATACTGAATAGATAAATTTATTTTTTAAATACAATTGCTGCGATTGCGATTGCGACCTAAATATTAAGACCAATTTTTAACTTAATATTACGGTAAAAATTAAAACTAACTGTTTTTTTTCAGAAAAATCGAAATATCTCTTGACATGTCAGAGATATCGATTTCGGGTTTTCACTGGACGATTCCTCTTTAAATTACCTTTCTTGCCATGTAGTAAAAGCTGTACCATTCCATTTGAAAAAACTGAACAAAACTTCAAAAAACTATTGTTGAATGTAACGCCACCTCGCGGTTTCATTTATAAACTAAATAATGTATCTCCCAGATTATCTGATTGTCCCAGCAATTGCCTTTTAAATGAATCCAAATTGAGGAAAATCGGTTTAGGCAAACGGACATTAGACGACTTTTTATCTCAATAGATAAAACTCCTTCCCACCCCTCTATTCGTGAAATTACAACAAAATATCATAAAACAAAGTTGTAGGAGACAGTTTGCTAATTGTAAATGAGAATTTTTCTTACTCGGTTAACACTTGAAAATATACAAAAAAAAGATTTTTAAAATGTTTAGCTCGTCACGCCCTCTTGCGGTCGTTTTAGAGGCTTCAACATATTTTTGGTGAATTTCTCATGATCATTATTAGTACCATTTTTTTTGCCCCAAAGCTGTGGGATAAATAGTTTTCAAGATACGGCCGCGATCCATCCTTAATGGGACACGTGGTACAATAAACTATAACAAAAACAGATTTTCCAAGAATCAACTTTAATATTTCAAGTAAATACGATGTGTGCACATAAAATAATGAGGCTGGAAGCGTAATATCCGATCTGTTGACTTGTTGGTCCTTAACGATCCTCGTCGTGAATCCGATTTTTCTATTGAGTGACAACAATTTCGGGCAGCGGTGTGCTATCGAGTTTTGTTTCGAACTTGGGCACAGTGCGACTAAAATTTATTCAAAACTTTAACGGGCCTATGGAAACTTGGTTTTCTCAAAGATATAGGTTTTTCAGTGGTTTAAAACACTTTTAAAAGGCCAAGACTCGATGTAAAATGAACCTCGAAGCCAAATGTTTTTACCAGCAACTGAAGAAAATGTGGAACAAAACCATGATCTTAGAAAGTGTCCAAAGAATCATAATGGTCGGGAAAGAGTTGAACTTGGCTCACATAATTGTTTATCAGGTTTGACCATTGAACTGGGGATTGAGGAACTGGGGAAAATGATTTCGAAAAACCTTTCGTAGGATCAAATGCAGGAGGGAAACCTATGTTGACGTGTTTGGATGTGTTGAAAATGACCGTCATTGTCGGGAACGTGTCATGTCATCACAAGTGACATGTATTCGATTTTTGAATACGATTTGGAAACGCGGACCCAGAATGGACAAAAAGAATTTCACAACAAAGTTTTACAGAAGTTTCCCTTGTAATGTACACAAGACTGAAACAAACTTGTTGGCGCATCGTTGCTCAAAATTATCGTCACTCGTTTTCAGAACGCTCTAAAAAAATCCGGCTCACAAATAGAATTGCAGTCTCTAAATCATTCCATATTTCTTGATTTGTTCACGACTGCTCCCATTTCAGATTAGGAATAGTTTAAAGTATACTACTATTAAAGATATATAAGCATTAAAAAGACATTACTTTTTATTCGACTTAATATAAAATAATCTTTAGAAAAAATACCATTCCGACACTCTCTTTTTGAGATTTTCTGGTTCTTGAAACAAAATCACATAAGTCTAACTTAATTTCCCTGGGGCACACCGCTTTATAAAAAGAAAAGAAAACCACAGAGGTTATAAATCTAATAAAAAATCAACAAAAGGTAAAGAAAAGAAAAAAACTGTTTAAACGTTTTGTTTGAACGATTTGGCAACATTCAATTAGGGTGATGTTTCGCCCCCCGGTCGAATATAAATCTACGTTTGCCTCATAATGTACGTTTAAAGATTTACGAGGCTACGAAACCTGGAAATCTCCTTTTATCTCAACAGATCTTGAATTTTTTGCTTTTTCGTATATTTAAAGAAATTATTAGAATATACGGGAATATTATAGCTCGAATTCTTGTAATTATAATAATTGTACGTCACTATAAATTCGTATACATCATAAGGAGTAAGCTCCAGCCCTACCTGGATTTTTTATGGATATATATCGAGATCTGGTTTTAAAGTATGCTGTAGAGACTCTCGTTTTATTTTCAGTCAAGCAGAGCGCCACCGGGTTGATTGATCCCGAAGCTTCGTCAACCTAAGCGTAAAAGTTT
This sequence comes from Cosmopolites sordidus, assembly GCA_031761425.1. NCBI lineage: Eukaryota > Metazoa > Arthropoda > Insecta > Coleoptera > Curculionidae > Cosmopolites > Cosmopolites sordidus. The sequence goes on from JARFXV010001988.1 coordinate 134,164, forward strand.
ATGGGTAACTCCAGGCGAACTATTGACATCGACTACTAGGCCAAATCAATATGGACGGAAGATAATGCTCTGTGTTTGGTGGGATCAGAACGGTGTGATCTATTATGAGCTACTAAAACCTGGCGAAACCAGTTTTACTGAACGCTACCAACAACAACAACATGTACTATCACACACAGCAAAACTGGTCAAGGAAACGATTAAGACGTTTAGTTGGGAAATAATATCCTATGCGGCTTACTCACCAGACTCCGTCCGATTGCTATTTATTTGTATCGATGGGACATGCACTTGCTAAGCAGTTCGCGGAGCGATAACTATGGAGCAGTAAAAACAATATAATCTACTACATTTTGAATGTTAACAGTGTTATTTTTTAAAATAAAAAATATTCAAAATAGTGCAGTCATTAAATTCATGGTAAAAAAAATTAAAGTAAATGAAAATTCATATTGAAATGGTAAATGTATTAGAGGAATCTGCTCCTATACAAGCCTGGATGATGATCCTCGTTATGGATAACACACAATAGACTTTGTGTAAGAAATTGCTAAGGCCATGAACATCTTAACTGAATGGTTGTTTCAAAAGGCGTTTTGTTAATTGATTACCTTCAAACTGGTAAAACAATAACAGAACAATATTACACAAACCTTTTGTATCAATTGGTTGCAAAAATTCGTGAGAAAAGACCTGACTTAGCGAAGAAAAAAATCATTTTTTATCAAGACAATGCACCGGCTCACAGAGGTGTTCTTGCAATGACCAAATTAAACGAGTTACACTACGAATTGTTGGCGCATCCACCTTATTCGCCACCCTCTGACTTTCATCTGCTCTCAAATCTCAAAAAATTCCTACGTGACAAGCGTTCTTCATCAAATGAAGACGTTATAGCTGCCGTAGATGAGTATTTTGAAAGACTTCCTGAAACTCACTTCAGAGATGGAATAAATGAATTGCAGAACCGCTGGAAAAAATATATTGAGCTTAAGGAAGAATAAAGCCATTTTTTCAACTATAATTTTGTTTTATCATTTCCGCCGCGCGAACTTTTCAATTAGCCTAGTAGAAAACATGAAACTACATTAAATTAATTTCTTGGTCATTGATATCGCGATTTCTCCAGCCTCCAGATATATGAAACAAACTAGAAACATGGGTACAATGTGCCTGACCCTTACCACAGCAAGATATAAACCAACAAATTCTGTCCATACCTCGCAGTGTTGAAGAAAAATCTACTCATTTTTTTGCAAGTAAAGTTTCTGGATTTTTTGTTGCTTTTGCGATAGTACCATCTCAATCTTCTCGACATTGACTCCCGAACTTTTTCAAACACACCAGGGTCGTTTCTAATTGAGTTACACCCAGCAATTATTCGATTTTGCAAATCATCCAAATTCTTCAATAGGGTAACGTAAACTAATGACATCAGATATCCCCAGAAGAAATAATCCAGGGGGTTTAAGTCCGGGGATCGAGCAGGTCATGCGTGTGGCCCACTTCGACCAATCCAGCGATATCCGTATGTTGCTGTTAAAAAATCACGAGCAACCAAACTGAAATGTGGTGGCGCACCATCGTGTATAAACCACATTTCATGCCTTAATGCCAATGGTACATCTTCCAGAAACTCAGGCAGCGTTGCTTCCAAAAAGTTGCGATACACCTCGCCAGTAAGTCTTTGTGATAGAAATACCGGTCCAATTAGATAGTCACCTACAATTCCAACCCAAACATTCAACGAGAACTGATGTTGAAAACTATCTTCGCATACCTCATGCGGATTTTCATCTGCCCACACATGGTTATTATGAAAATTCCTTATTGCGTTTCTTGCGAAAGTGGCTTCATCGGTAAAAAGAATTTGTATCAGGAATAGAGTGATGCGAAGTAAAGTTTCCAATATCCATTGACATAATGCAATACGTGGAGGAAAATCAACAGGTAGTAGTGCCTGAATGCGTTGAATGTGGTATGGATACAACAAATTGTCCTTAAGAATTTTCCAAACCGTCCAGTGACTCACATTCAAACTATTTGCAATTTTTCGCGTAGCACATTCTGTTCCAGTTGTACCGTTCTTACAGTCAGTGATCTTCCTGACCCTCCAGTTCGTTTCAATGTGCCTGTTTCACGAAGACGTCGACGAATGTTTTCGAAGATTTCTCGGTCAGGAAGATTACGGGCTGGAAATCGTTCACTGTACAATAGCCTAGCTTGTAATGCATTGCTATCAGCAAGTCCATACATGAAGTGAATGTCAGTCATCTCGGCGTGTGTATACATTATGATAGAGAACTTCACTCACTATTTCAGACACGTCACTCAATCTACGTAAACAAATGCGACTGATGAAATCCACTTACTAGATAAAACAGCCGTTCCAAGTGATCAAGATCGAAAAAAAAATAGTACTTGATAAACTAATTGACGCACACCCTACTTTTATTTACATTAATGATTTCAACAAATATCGAATATGGTTGTCGCAAATTTTGTTCGCCCTGTATCTTCGAAACAAAGGGGTTTTTCAAAAGTCATCATAGGACCAAATATTCTTAGAATAGGACAAGGAATAACCCCTTGCATTTTTGCCGCATGTTTACCTAATACCCTGTATAAGATAATATATAAAAGGTATTCTAATCCTGCAAGGGGAAAAAAAATATTAATATTATTATATATTAATATTATAAATATGAAAATATAAAAAAATATAACAATAGTGAGGCTTTGAACTTTAAATTGTAAGTTGTCATGCTATAAAAAGTTTAAATTGATGCCTCGGACACACTTGAGATGGCGCTATCGCTTGCAATATTTCCCATCGTCCCATACAGGATTAAAATATTTTCTTATATATTATCTTAGCCCTATATATGTTGGTTTGACAGTATGTGATAAGATATTGTTTGGGTGACAAACATTTTCGCTTTATGGTTGTGTTGTTAATACTACATACTTAACATTGGGATTATAAAGTCAAACTACAGATCAACTTATTTCAGCAAGAATCGGTCAAAATTTATACCACTTAAACCGTCCTAGTAATGTTTAATAACTTAATTTTTTATACGATTTGCTTCAGTTAACAGGAATTTAACGTCCTAAGCGCAGTAAAAAAATTAAACTTGCATAATAATCTTCTATGAATTATTTCTTGCTTTTGGTGTTTATAGTTTTTGTTCATATTTTAATAGATGGCTGAGCCATTTTAAATAATCTCACTTTCATATGCGGATGAGTATGATATTTTTTAAGTCGTAATTATTTTCAGTAAATTTCTTTTATCTCTCCTAAGAAACTTTACTAAAACATTTCGTTTTAATTTACATCCTATATATAATGGTCGATTAAAATGAAGTAATCACTTTTTGTGTTAGTTTAATTAACTATGTATCATTAGACTAACAGACTAATGAAAAATATGGTGTAGGAATTAGTTCTAAGATAAAGCAAATCAATTATATTATAAAAAGCTATTTGAATGGCTGCGTGTTGTGAACTAAGAGATCAAAAACAAATTGAAGTGATGAATATCATTTATACAAATATTGTTTTAATAATTTTCTAACAAAAGGCAAACATAATTTATAGATTTTTTACACACTGAAAATTATAACGTTTAGTTATTTGATAAATTAAAAATGCTTTTCTTCTTTTTCAGGTAAGTTTATAAGGATGAATCGAGCCGGATATGAAATATAATTACGAAGAAAACTGTGAGTATACCATAGAGATAGACCATACTGATATAATAGCATATATGGATATATATATATATATATATATATATATATATATATATATATATATATATATATATATCGAATTTTATGAAAATAGGAGTAGAGCTAAAGTAGAATAATTAAATGGATTGCTGCAATTAAAGAGGACCTAAGAACAGCAAATATTACACAAAGTGAAATTCAGGATAGAGGCTGTTTCAGACACAAGGTTGACGTTTGGAAAGTTGGCCAGAGAGAAAAATGTAGGAAGACTGGAACAACTTGGTCTGACGAAACGAAAAAACTCAACGATAGAATGAAATTAGTATGGGTGCAAAGGAAGGCTAACAACAACAAACACCTCTAATTGTACTTCGCGTGATCCACCAGGGCCCACACATGAATAATAATAATAATATATATATATATATATATATATATATATATATATATATATATATATATATATATATATATATATATATATATATATATATATATATATATATATATATATATATATATATATATATATATATATATATATATATATATAATATATATATATATATATATATATATATATATATATATATATATATATATATATATATATATATATATATATACATACAGGTAATTCAGACTCACAGCTATTTGAACCCATCCAAGTTCTAATCGTGCCCAACATTGTATAATTTCAATTATCTAATATTTGACGAAATGAAATTTTTGCGTATTTTGAAGAATTAATATATTATGTAGATTATGCCTCAAAATATCAATATATTTTTCAGCATTCATCGGCTATCAATGCTGCAAAATTTCAGCCATTTCAAGCCATTCAACGCCAAACCTTTGGCAACAGAGTTCTTTACAGTAAATTTTCTTATTATATATATATATATATATATATATATATATATATATATATATATATATATATATATATATATATGTATATATATATATATATATATATATATATATATATATATATATATATATATATATATATATATATATATATGTATATATATATATATATATACAGAAAAATTGACAGCTGAATGGAAATGATAAAACTGGAGTATGCCAAGGAGATGGATTATCCCCACTGCTCTTCAATCTGGTCCTGGACAAAGTCATAAGGGAATGGGAAAAAGAACTGAAAAATCAAGGACACTGGAAACTAATACGACTCGGACGATCCAAAAACAACATAGAAATATCATGCCTGGCCTTCGCAGACCCCCTAGCCATACCCGCAGACAATGAAAAAAGGGCAACCAAACAGATCGAAGTCCTCAAGGAATGTGCAGAGAAAGTCGGCCTACAAATCTCCTTTCAAAAAACCGAGTTCTTCTACACAAAATTAGACATCCAAAATTGGAACACCAAATACGGCAAAATAAATAGGGTCACTCACTTCAAATACCTCGGCGAGATCCTCGAATCCACAGGAGGAGAGAAGATAGCACAGAAGACTCGATTACAGAAGATGAAGAGGGCATACAGCAAGACACGCAATATCTACAATAAGAAATGGCTATCCACACACGCAAAAATAAGACATTACAATACGGTAACAAACCAGAGGTACTATATGCAAGTGAGACACTTACACTTCATACAAAAAGCGACATAATAAATTCTCGACCCAAAACTGACACAGGAAGGATACAGACCACATTCTCGAAAGACCTCAGAGAAAATGTCCAACGTAGCGGCGGACATTATAAAAGGAAGGTTGACATTCTATGGACATATTAGTAGACTCCCACCGTCAAGACTCACCAACAGAATTCTTACGTACATACAAGGAGTCAAGTCAACAGTACCGTGGATCGCACAAGTCAGAACTGATATGAGAAAGGCACAAATGGGTCCGACAAAGATTGAGGATAGAAGAACGTTCAGAAACAAAATACATATGTGGAACGTTGCATCGAAGCTAAGTTTCGAGGAGATCGGGAACAAAGTGGACGGAGGAGAGAAAGAGAATCCACGGAGAAAGGATGAGAAAGCTGTTGAGCATCAGACAGAACACTCGAAAATGAATCAGAATGCTTTGCGTGATCCAACCGGGTCTATACGCACCTAATAACAATATATATATATATATATATATATATATATATATATATATATATATATATATATATATATATATATATATATATATATATATATATATATATATATATATATATATATATATATATATATATATAGTATAAATAAAATAGACTTGATGAGAAATCAATTAATTTTTCAACACAATGTAGCAATTATTTTTAAACTTTTAACCGTACACAAAGTACGGCTTATCGAACTATGCAAAATAGTCCTCTGTATCAGCGATGATCGTTTTGTTTCACAAATTTTACAACTAGTGTGTCAAATACACACTAAATTAAACAAACAGTAAAAAAAACAGTTACTACCTAAAGATATTAATTTACCCAAAAAATCTAAACTAATTTCTTTCGTTGTATAAAATGTATTCCCTAGTATACCACCATACGAGAGTAATGAGATTAGTGGAAAAATTACTAATTAAAAATGACGTTAATTCAATCATAAAACAAGAAATTTTACACCTACTATCAATTACTTTGGATCAGAATTATTTTCAGGTTGATAACAGATTTTATTTTTCGACAGAAGGTTTGATAATGGGGAACCCTTTAAGTCCTTTACTGGCGGAAATTTTTATGGATAATTTAGAAGATAAGATATGTCAACATCAGCTATTCAAATCATCACTTTACTGGTATAGATATGTTGATGACATTATAATTTGTTTTACGGGTACTGACAGAGAATTAAATCAATTCCTAACTTATATAAACTCTTTACATAAAAACATTAATTTTACAGTTGAAGAAGAACAAAACAACAGTATTAACTTTTTAGATTTAACAGTGACAAGAAAAGAGAATAAACATGATTTTGCAATTTATCATAAGCCATCTCACACAGATTTAGTTATACATAACAAGTCTTGTCATCCTTATTCTCAAAAAATGGCAGCATTTAATTCATTCATACACAGATTAATAAATACCCCAATGTCAATAGATAACTATAACAAAGAATTGAGTATCATCAAACAGATCGCAGTGAATAATGATTATGACCCAAACATTATAAATAAAATAATTAATAAAAAATGTTATAATAATACCATTAATTTAATATATCCTGTCAATAAAGTCAAGAACACTGCATACAAAACAATTACATATACAGGAAAAGTCACTAAATTAATTTCTAAACATTTGTCAAAAACAAGCGATATAAATATTGCATTCAGAACAAACCATAGTCTTGGACGCTTAATAAAAAACAATAAAAGTCAAACAAATAAACTTCATAAATCAGGAGTTTATTTAATTGAGTGCGGTTCTTGTTCAAAAGTCTATGTTGGACAAACAGGAAGATCCTTTTCCAGCACGCTTAATGAACATATATATTAGAAGAGAAGTTATATTAAAGAACAGAATAATCTCTAATAACTAATATAAATATCATTATGCCAATCACTTAATGTTAGAAAATCACACTTTCAACGATAATTTCAAAATGTTGCACAACGAAAATAAATCTAAAAAACTAAATCTTTTAGAGAGCCTAGAAATTAATAAAAGAAAAAATTTGGGTATTTTACTTAATGATCAGGTAGACTTGAATGATTCACCCTTGTTAAACTTATATTACTCTAGACATTGAGACGCGGGACTCCCACTATCATCATTTATAGTTTTATTAGATTATTTTAGGTAGTAACTGCTTTTCTTACGGTTAGTGTAATTTAGTGTGTATTTGAAAAAGACACTGTGTGTCGAAACAATTATCATACGCACAAGTTTTAAATATAGTTGAAATTTAGATATTAATCTTGGTTTTTATTTATTAACTAATAACCAATTATAATTTGCAAAATATGCTTTTATACATATTTGCTTAAAATAATAATCCTAATCATAGAATTTTTAACTTGTGATTTAATGCTTTACATTTTTTATCTAGGACACCCTTATCTCTCGGACGTAGATAATTTAATTATGTTTCTATACCTGAAAAGTGCTTTAAAAACTATACGAATCAATACTTTACCGACAGGAGTTGTGGAAAAGCTGAATGACGTCAAAAGATAAATATTTCAAAAATTCTATGCTTGCGGGTTAATTCGCGTCCCTTTTTTTAATATTTTGAATAAACTAAAAAAAAAATCCAAAACGAGAATTAAATCCCATCAGATATCCTACGACAAGAATAAAACTCGAAAAGTTGACGCCAATATCGCTGATCTCTTGCGAAACGAGGAGAAACAGTAATTGTTATACTCGTAAAGTTTTGGGAAGTAACGATATGCAAACAGAATCAATCTGTTTAAAGTAGCTGCAGCGATGTGCTCGTCATGATTTCGAATATAATGACGAGAGTTTCTTAAATAAATTAAATATTGATTTTTTAGCGAACATTAATTTAAAAATTAATGTTCCCTAAAAAATTTAAAAAAAACTTTTTTTTTTCCTGAAGATGGGTATTAATTCATGCGGTGTAAAAAAATCGAAATGTTTTAAAACTGCACACAAAGGTTATTAAAAAATTATCGTGTTTGCTCTACGTTACTTTTATAAAAAAATCCGATACCTTTAATCACATTTATATTAATTCTATTTATGATTTCAAATTATATTTACTCAACTTGGAAAAGCGTTTCATCAAAGCTATTAGAAAATTGGTTTTATAAAAGAGTTCCAGAATTGATTAGTATATATATATATATATATATATATATATATATATATATATATATATATATATATATATATATATATATATATATATATATAGTGCAAAGATCAGCCGAGTTTTATATCAATTGAAGAAAGTTAAAAAATACTAGGGGGAAGGGGGGTAGTGCGTTTAACAGGATAGTAAAATAAATTTCAACAGAATGCTAAAGCTTCTTAGCAATAGTTCTTAGTAACAGCGACAACACTGCTTAAAATATGTATAAGAATATATATATATATATATATATATATATATATATATATATATATATATATATATATATATATATATATATATATATATATATATAGTTAGGGACGGCAATACCAACGGAAAAACAAATGCTAGATATCCTAGTGGAGGAAGTAACAAATGTGATAGAATTGATGAAGAACGGCAAGGTTCCAAGAAAGGATAGTGTAACTGTCGAAATGCTAAAAGCTGGTGGTCGGACGTTACATAAAACACTGACAAAATTATACTCAAAATGCCTCAAAGAACAAAAAGTACCTGACTTATGGAAAAATGCAGAAGTGATGCTTTTACATAAAAAAAGGAGCACAGGAAGATTTAAAGAACTACCGTCCAATAAGCCTCCTATCAGTGATCATTTAAAACAAACTACTAAAGAACATTTAAAAAACCGAATGACGCACAACCAAGAGAACAAGCAGGATTCAGAAGTGGATTCAGTACAATGGATCACATCCAGGTTGTACAGCAGGTCATAGAAAGGTACAACGAATACACCATGCCACTGTGCTTGGCTTTTATCGACTACGAAAAAGCATTTGATTCCATCTCAAAGCATGCGGTAATGGATGCACTGCTTAGCCAAGATGTAGAGAGAGCCTATGTAAGCCTATTAGAATCGATATATGATGGAGGTACAGCCCCAATTCATCTTGATGATCTTGAAGTGTTCTTAGTAACAATAGTTCTTAGTAACAGCGACAACACTGCTTAAAATATGTATAAGACTATATATATATATATATATATATATATATATATATATATATATATATATATATATATATATATATATATATAGTCAGGGACGGCAATACCCACGGAAAAACAAATGCTAGATATCCTAGTGGAGGAAGTAACAAATGCTATAGAATTGATGAAGAACGGCAAGGCTCCAGGAAAGGATAGTGTAACTGTCGAAATGCTAAAAGCTGGTGGTCGGACGTTACATAAAACACTGGCAAAATTATACTCAAAATGCCTCAAAGAACAAAAAGTACCTGACTTATGGAAAAATGCAGAAGTGATCCTTTTATATAAAAGGGGAGCACAGGAAGATTTAAAGAAATACCGTCCAATAAGCCTTCTATCAGTAATGTACAAAGTTTTCACTAAGATAATTTCCAAAAGAATATTAAAAAAACTGAATGACGCACAACCGAGAGAACAAGCAGGATTCAGAAGTGGATTCAGTACAATGGATCACATCCAGGTTGTACAGCAGCTCATAGAAAGGCACAACGAATACACCATGCCACTGTGTTTGGCTTTTATCGACTACGATAAAGCATGTGATTCCATCTCAAAGCATGCGATAATGGATGCACTGCTTAGCCAAGGTGTAGAGAGAGCCTATGTAAGCCTATTAGAATCGATATATGATGGAGCTACAGCCCCAATTCACCTTGATGATCTTGAAGTGGGAATTAATATAGAACGAGGTGTACGGCAGGGTGACGCAATATCGCCTATTCTTTTCTCGGCTGGCCTTGAAGAAGTATACCGTAAACTGGATTGGAAACAGGATGGTGTAAAGATCAATGGTGCAAATTTAAACCATCGTAGATTTGCGTATGATATTAGTCTCATTTCACAAGACCCAGAGGAGCTGCAAAGACGCATACAGGAACTGCAAAGGGCTGGCGAACCATTTGGCTTGAAAATAAACCTGAAAAAGAGCCAGGTTATGTTCAATAACTTCGCTCAGGACAGAAGAATTTCAGTTTTAGGAAGAGATTTAGAGATTGTGGACAGCTTTATATATCTTGGTTAGATGATTTCAATGGAGGGGAATACCGCCCGGGACGTGGAACAGCGTGTTAAATGTGGCTGGCAGGCATTTGGTAGGCTCAACATAGTGTTTAAGAGCAGACTCCTACTTTGCCTGAAAAGAAAAGTTTTCGATCAGTGTGTTCTACCCGTTATGACATACATACGGAAGTGAAACTTGGACACTCACATCGCAATCAAATCAAAAACTTCGGTGGCACAGAGGGGAATGGAAAGATGTATGCGTAGCATTACAAGACGAGGCAGAAAGTCCTGCACATGGATCAGGGAACAAATAAAAGTCTGTGACATCATTGGAAGAGTAAATCAATTGAAATGGAGATGGGCAGGCCATATAGCGAGGCGATGGGACGACAGATGGACCAAGGCAATCCTGGAGTAGATATTGCTTGATCGCAAACGTCCGCGAAGAAGACCGAAAGCACGATGGATTGATGACATCGTTAAGTATATTGGACCCGAGTGGCAGAAGAAAGCCCAGGACCGTGAAAGTTGGAAGAATGCTGAAGAGGCCTTCATCCTGCAGTGGATCGATACAGGCTGATGATGATCATGATGATGATGATGATGATTGAAAAATTGCGTGGACAATAGTAAAAACAACACTTTTCTTTTCACATAAAAACTAGCTGTCTAACAATTGACGTAAATTGTCAACGTCAATCTAAACAAAACAAATGCGCGTTTGAATTATGTATGGTATACATTCTAGTTGATTAGACTGTATGAATATCAATTTATGCATATGAAAAAAATAATCAAAGACAATATTATAGTAATGTTGTAAAATAGTATATTATAATAATATTATAGTGATAGTGTAATTAAAAATTAATTATTCTGTGCGTGACGGTTCTTTTTATACTTTCACTTCTCTTGAAAACCAATTGTATGTTCTGTGTGATTACGTTTAGACCCATGCCGCAAAACGTGGGCGCAGTAATTTGGGTCGAAGAGCTAGAAATGCTATAAACCAAGCAAACTGTCAATCTAATCGGACTACAGAAAACGTGAAGAGCGAAATGAAATTGAAAGGATTAGGTTACGTGCAACGCGTCGTCTTCGAACTGCTTTAAATATTTCGAGCAGTTTTCAGTTACGATGTTTCAATTGACTACAGTTCCTATGAATGCGTTGCTATTAAACCTATGAACTTAGTTTGCCCATATTGTAAGGCATTGAAATACAAAAATTAAGCAAATGGATTGTGTTGCGCAAATGGAAAAGTGAAATTAGTGCCATTGGTTCCACCACCAGAGCCATTATACTCATTGGTTTCAGGAACTGGAACTGATTCCATACATTTCCTTACAAACATACAAAAATATAACAACTGCTTTCAAATGACTTCTTTTGGGGCAACAAATATAATTTGTAACAATTTCATGCAAACTTTTAAGGTAACACGACTTTTTTTTGGTTTTTGTCTACAAACTATAACTTTCGTTGTAATTTATGTTTTTGATTACAAGCTATAACTATAATTTTGGTTTAATTTAAAGATACAAGGACAAATATATCACAAAGCAGGATCGCTGTTGCCGGTACCGGATGGCGACTACAAATTTTTGCACATTTATTTCATGGGAAATGCAACAGAGGAAATTGACCAGCGTTGTGCAAATAACAGATCAGCTTTTTTGATTTTATTGATTTTAGCAACAATTCGCTCACAAAATGAAATTGCACTCGCACTTGCTTCATCTGGTATTGCAGCCACATTATTGGAAGGAGGTCGAAAATTACCATTGAATATTCAAAGCAATAAAACTCCGACCTGCAACATTTTGAAGAACTCAGCAATGGCAAAGGTTTTGCAGCAATGTAAGTTGATAGTGTGGGATGAATGCACGATGGCACATAAAAACTCTGTGGAGGCATTAGACAGAACTATGAAAGATCTGCGAAACAATCAAAACCGATTTGGTGGAGCGATGATTTTATTACCAGGAGATTTCCGTCAAACATTACCAGTGATTCCACGGTCAACGCCAGCAGATGAACTGAATGCATGTTTAAAGTCCTCCATTTTGTGGAAATACGTCAAGATACTAAATTTAAGTAATAATATGAGTGTCGAATTGCACAATAATCGATCTGGAGAAATATTTTCTAAACAACTCATTAACCTTGGTAATGGAAAAATCTCTTTTGATGATTCGACTGGCTGCATTACATTTCCTGTCGATTTTTGTCAGTTTACTGAAACACCCACCGAGCTCATACAAAAGGTGTTCCCAAACGTCGCTCACAATTTCAAAGATCAATTTTGGTTGAGCGAACGTGTTATATTAGCTGCCAAAAACACGGATGTAAATGAAATAAACTAAAGACATATAAATCAGTTGATTGCTGCGCAACTAATCAATATGATGTCCTCAACTATCCAGCAGAATTTTTAAACTCATTGGATTTGCCAGGATTGCCACCACATAATCTTCAATTGAAAGTAGGATCGGTAGTCATAATGTTACGAAATATTAACCCACCGCGTCTTTGTAACGGCACACGGCTATCAGTGAAAAATTTAGTTAACAATGTAATCAAAGCAACAATTCTAAAAAGAAAATATAAGGGAGAAGAAGTGTTGATACCCCGCATCCCAATGATACCAACTGACGTACTATTTGAATTTAAACGACTGCTATTTCCAGTGCGGCTTGTTTTCGCAATGACCATAAATAAATCTCAGGGTCAGTCATTAAGTATTTTTGGCGTTAAACTTGAAAACCCATGCTTCTCTCATGGGCAGTTGTATGTTGCCTGCTCTCGCATTGGGAGACCGTCAGCTTTATTTGTTTACGCGCCAAGTAACCAAACAAAAAATATTGTGTACCATAAAGCATTAGAATGTCGTCGTTTATTGTGGAGACATAAATAACGTGATCACTCGGGAATACTTTAATTTTTACTATTAACTTTTGACAGAACGAAGTCTGTCCGGGCAGCTAGTATATATATATATATATATATATATATATATATATATATATATATATATATATATATATATATATATATATATATATATATATATATATATATATATATATATATATATATATATATATATATATATATATATATATATATATATATATATATATATATATATATATATATATATATATATATATATATATATATATATATATATATATATATATATATATATATATATATATGTATATATATACGTATATATATATATATATATATATATATATATATATATATATATATATATATATATATATATATGTATATATATACATCCCCTTTGGAGTTGTCTTCTATGTCCAAGTCGTCTCAAATTATTTCACTTCTAATTCTGTCCTTTCTTGTTACTCCATTCACTTTCCTTAGGTATTTCATATATTTCCTTCTTATTTCATTTTTCTCATATTCATTGATTACCCAGAACTCACATCCGTATGTTAAGATAGGTCTATATATTGTTTAATAGATTTTCATTTTTGTTTGTCTTATTACTTCTTTCTTGTTTATGAAGCCTCTTCTCAAGGTATTATATAGTCTATGCGTTTTCTCTATTCTTCCACTCAAGTCAATTTCGTATTTTCCGATCTTTTCTAACATTACACTTAAGTATAAATGTATAAATGTAATAAAAAATATACATGCCTGTCATTGCATTAAACGATTTATTCACTTATCTTATATAGGAAGTCCGGCCACTAGTAAAACTTTAACAGGTATTTTAGATATACCTAGGTTTACTAGAATCGAAAAAAAAAATTGCGTTGAGGAGTTTGTTAAGGTTTGTTTAATGGATGTTCTATATATTCAAGTTTTATTAGACCAATCCCAGCATTTTGTGATTCGAACAATATATTTCCGAAACAATACAATAAATATGAATAAATATTAATATTACGAATCGCTCGATCGAATATTTTTGTTTCAGATTTATTGTCGACATAAAAATTTTAGATTTGAATTGAATATATTGGCGATATACCGACGTCATATCTAACGATTTTTACGATCGCAGGGGCACGCGGTAAAATGTACAAATAAAAACCTGCCTCCCGATTTTTTTCCAAAGGTCGTAAATCCAGTCGCAATGAAAACTGAGTAATAACGTCAGGCAACATATTTACGATACCATTTATCAATGGGGCTTATGAGAATGAACGAGAATCAATATGGATGGTCTTTAGGGAAAAATCCCATTGGTCTCTGGTTGTGACAAATATTTTCGTGTTCGGGTCGAAGTTAATTGTAAGGCCGTTTATATTATGGCAGCTTTTAACGTTGAATTTAACTTTTCCATGTGGGGAAGACGAAATACAAAAAAAATATAGTAGTCCCCTACCCTCCCTCTAAAAAAAATAACTTAAAACAATAACAGTAAACTTAAAAAAAAACAAGACAATTATAGTTAATTGGTCGCTAAAGTGATTAAGGACTTTATATACCTGGTTGCGAGAATATCAAACACAGCTGCGAATATGAAATAAGAACAATCGCTATGGGAAAAAGTGTCGTTAAAAAAATGACACGCATATGGAAAGACCATGGTATAAGCAAAAACACCAAAATAAGGCTGGCGAGGACACTCATATTTCCCACGGTAACATATGCCGCCGTGTCTTGGACAGTAGAAACAGCCGATAGAAGACGTATTGATACCTTCAAAATGTTCGCATGTTCATTCAGGATCCCAATAGCTGGAAATCGCACTAATGAATCTATTTTGGTCGCATTCAGCATCACTGAAAGACTCAACAAAACAATTGAAAAATCGATATTCTAAGTATTCACATCAAGCGAAGAGATAATGATTCCCTTAAAAATCTGGCTGAGGAGGAAAAAATAGAAGCAAAAGTGCCTCGAGGAAGAACACCCACGCGTTAGACTGCCAAATCTCTGTATAGCAGTGCATACGAACGGCTGAAGACCAATAAGAATGACGACTTCCAGCATATATAATAATTTACATATTGCACTTTCACGATACTCGGAAAGGAAGACGATGTATATATATATATATATATATATATATATATATATATATATATATATATATATATATATATATATATATATATATATATATATATATATATATATATATATATATATTTATATATGTTACATCTAATATTTTCACGGATGGTAGATAATGTTTCTAAATCATACCGGGTGTCGATCCGTTGATCTTGTGAAGAGTCACGACGTTTCGCCAAAATCGCATTTGGCATTTTCAAGTGTTGTCCGCTTCGACTGAAGAGCCCAACTGACGTGCACGGGTCGTTGGACATACTGGCAAGCCTGGACATTGTCTCACGTCAAGTATCCCCATAGACAAGGCCCTGAACCTAATTTCAATGAACGAAGACTTTCCACCACATGTGGGGGAACTCTCCGAACACTGCTTGAAGAATACATATTTTTCCTTCAACCAGCAGATCTACAGAGAGACCGACGGTACCCCAATGGGATCATAGCCAATCTGTTCATGACCGACTTCGAAACAAAGGCATTAACCAACGCTCCTTTAAAACCTAAACTTCGGAAACGCTACGTAGATGATATCTTTATAATATGGCCTCACGGAAACGAACTTCTAAACAACTTCCTAACTCAGTTAAACAAAATCCACCCCAGAATACAGTTCACTCTGGAAGTCGAACAGGATAGAAAACTGCCGTTTTTAGATCTCCTTATCACAAGGAAACATTCTGGAACACTCGAATACACAGTGTATAGGAAACCAACTCACACCGATCGATACCTCAACGCTAAATCCCATCATCATCCTGCTCAAATCCAAGGAGAACCGAACACCTTGATTTCCAGATCCTTCCGACTGACACTACCAGATACACCAAGCGAGGAACTACCAAAAATTTCCACATCCCTTAGACAAAATGGATATTCCGAAAATTGTATCAAGGAGGTCATTCGTCGTCAAGAAACCCAAACACGAGGAACAATAGGAGACAATGAACCAAATACACTAAAGGTCCTGCTACCATACGTAAAAGGAAACACAGATAGGATAGGCAGACTACTAAGGAAACATAAGATCAGAACAGCCTACAAGCCACATAAAACTGTTGCTAACATTCTAAAAAACTCCAAGGGCAAAGTTAGACTGGAAAATCATGGGGTGTATAGTATATTTTGTTCTGACTGCAACAGAGCATACATAGAACAAACAAACAGACGAATATCGGCCAGAATACAAGAACATAAAAACGACTTAAAAAACAAACAAACCACTTCCATTTTGTTCCAGCACCATCTACATACAGGACATGAAATCAATTTTGAAGGAGCCAAAGAAATAGCGAATATTGAAAACTACAAGGTCCGAACAATCAGAGAAGCCCTTGAAATAGAAGAATGAGGTGAGCTGAATACGCGAAAGGACGCAACATTTCTAAAGTATGGAAATCTCTTCTGAAAAAAGAAAAAACGTGACAACGTTTCCACGAGGTAGAAAAATCAATAAACGGTCGCCCGGCAGCGTTGGCGAGCTCCGCAAATGCTCCCGAATTACCCCGATATAATCTGCGCAGTCGCTTTTTGTGACCGACCAGCAGCATATATATATATATATATATATATATATATATATATATATATATATATATATATATATATATATATATATATATATATATATATATACAGTGTAATTTTTTATGTTATGTCACCCTGTTATTAGGTCACTGCAGATACATCATTAATCTATACTGACAAATATATTAGTAACGCCATTTCTTAGCAAAAATCGTCATTATTAACCGAAAACCCTATTAATAAATTGTTTTTTATTTTTTTTTTATGGAAATCTTTTTGATCAACACCCGTAGTATATTTGGCGGGTGTTCTAATCCACTACGGTTTTTATTCTGTATATGTAGGGGAAACAAAAAAATCCTTTATTCTTTACTTTCACTCCCACGTAATGGATGAACACTTTTTGTCAAAGCCTCCATCCAAGTTTTTACTGGTTGTAGCTCCATAATGACAATTATGACAGCGAACAAAAAAAAAAGGCAAGCGCGCTAAAAACACGACCCGTCTCGTTTAATAATTCCTTCCGGTTTCGAATTCCGGCTTATTTATATCGGATACGAACGCAGTAAACGTTGCGAGCTTTTAATCGGTTTAATTTTTGTCGGTCCGCAAAAGCTCTGGCCTTGTCATGTTACTGGCAGCCGGTGTGGATTGAAGGTGATGTTATTTTTTCAGATATATGCGTGTATATTTTATAAATAATGCATGGGAATTTTGCACGATCATGCTGATGGATTTTTAAGGGATAGATTATGGATAAAATGGATGGAGAGGTGTGTAAAAAAGTAAACACAATAGGTGTGGGGGAATTTTGTGTAATAGGGTGACTAATCTGATCTTTAGGAGCTTCCTGGATGTTTTAGTCGAATATTATAAAGAGTAGTATAAAAAAAATTATCGACCCGTTGCTATTGTAGTAATTCAAATGTGTTGAAATTGATAACCGATACATAGTTCCTTATAATCCATTTCTTTTGGTATATTTTCAAGCTCATATTAATGTTGAACTGTGTGCAAGTATTCATAGTATAAAGTATATACGCAAATACAAGGTGACACAAAAATGGGAACTTTTTAATAGTCCAATAAAACCAAGATTGATGGAAGAAAAACATTTTATTCATAGTAATTGAAACCTTAAAATTTGCCATTTAAGAAACATTAATAGAATTCATCATTTTATAAAAATTACGTCGTTCAGATGCCGTCCTCCTGTACGAATGCATGCTTGAAATTTGCTTTTGAGCTTTCTCATTGACCGCTACAACATCTCAGCTGGGATACTGTAAATTTCATCTTGAATTATCTGTTCTGACTCATCCAGAGTTCTTAGTCGAATTGTGTACACTTTACCCTTGAGATAGCCCCACAAGAAAAAATCACAAGCAGACAAATCTGATGATCTAGGGGCTAGGGAACGTTACCGAATTTTGAGATCATACGGTTACCGAACAATTCTCGCACAGCTTCGATTGATTGCCGCGCAGTGTATGATGTTGCTCCATCCTATTGAAGCCATGTTTCTTGAACGTGTGGAAAATTTTTCAATTCAGGTGTAACGAAAGATTGTAACATTTACACGTAACGGTCCGCTTTAACAGTTACTGTGATCCTCTGTTCATTTTCAAAGAAATAAGGTCCCGTGGTTCCATATAATGAAACAGCATGCCGTACTGTCACCTAGCTAGCGTGTAAAGGGCTCTCATGAACTTCATTAGGATTTGTGATGAATGGAATGAAGAATTCTGCGAACACTCTCCTGGAACATTTCAACTGCAGCTGCTTGCTTATGAATTGAACGCCATGGGCTCCGTAAGATAAATTCGTGTACAATATCAATGTTCTGTGGAGTACGATCACTTCTTGGTCATCCTCTTGGTTTCTTCTTTAAGACAAATCCAGTCTTTTCAAAGCTATTAATCGTGAGGTCCTAAGTTGTATAAACGTCGATACACCCTCTGCGCAGCTTACAAACTATCACTGTTTTTATACAAATTACTAATGTTGAAAAATAGTATATGTATATATATATATATATATATATATATATATATATATATATATATATATATATATGTGTGTGTGTATGTGTGTTTGTGCGTACTGTTTCACGGATGAAAAAACATGTATTGGGTTTTTTTTTGGGAGTACATCCGGTTGTCGATTCGGTCCCTGTCTGGACCTTGCAGACGTTTCGCCAAAATCTCATTTGGCATCTTCGGTGCTTACTATCGCGAGGTTCGTGAATGTCTGAGAGAGATCGACTACTACGTCTTCTTTCCTGGTTTTCAAGTTGAACTCTGGGGCCCTTACTTTTGTTCCATTGTTGCGACCTACCATCCGTTTCGCGTCAGACTTGATCGGTAAAATTTTTAGACGCCGTCCTTTGGGCGTGGTTAACCATGTTTCCACGGTGTTACATCGAGATTAATCGATTATGATGGAAAAAGGTGATACTGCTCCGAGACCGACCCGCGAGGATCGGAAACGGTGGAAGTTTATTCTTAATTATTGTTCGTGTTCTTCGTGGCTGGCGTGAAGTCGCTTGATGAATGTTGAAAGAGATGGCATGTTTCTCGGTTCTTATTCTGTTGATGTTGTTGTGGCGTATTCTCTTTATTTGTTGATGTTATTCTGGTGTTGATTGTTGTTATGCGATATTGATGGTGTTATTCTGATGTTTAGTAGCTCGGGATGGATGTATTAGATGGTGCTGCCAATCCCAGTGCGTCGATGCTTCTCCAGATTCGGGGCTAAGGCTAATTCTCTTGGGTAGGTTTGAAACGCCGCCCGGCACTGACAACGTTTCAGGGGTGCCCGTTCCCTAGGTCATGTCAGACCTTCGCTGTAGTCTGCCACCATGATGACCAGCGCGCTCGCTAACGCGTTCGATCACCTCGGCAAAGAACGCGTTCTTAGACCAGCAGACCCGATCTCTCTCAGACAGTCACGAACCTCGCGACAGTAAGCACCGAAGATGCCAAATGAGATTTTGGCCGAAACGTCTAGAAGAAAACGACTTATTAGTTAGCATGACGTCACTTTCCTGTTCACGCAAGTGCCGGTTACCGAGGCCCTGTCGATCATAAAGAAGAAGTACAAGCTGCCTGAACATGTCATCAGTCTTTCGAACCACTGCCTTGCAAACACCTACCTCATCTACGCAGGCCTTCAAACAAATTGAAGGAGTACCGATGGGCTCCCCACTCTCTCCAGCGTTGGCGAATCTATACATGGAGGACTTCGAAACCCGAGCACTGCAAACGTGTATACGTAAACCGAAAATATAGTTACGTTATGTCGATGATACGTTGATGGTGGAGGATAATCCGAACAAAAAAATCCATGGAGAGGATAATCCGAACAAATTCCTGGAACACCTGAACCAAATTTATCCAAAAATCAAGTTCACGATGGAAAAAGAACTTCCATTTCTAGATATCTTAATAAAAAGGAAGATGCCAAATGAGATTTTGGCCGAAACGTCTGCAAGCTCCCGGGGACCAACTCGACAACCGGATGTACTCCCGGAAAAAACTAAGGCATATATATCCTTATATAGTTGATTTTGCTGAAGGACAAGAACTATATATTATGAATTCATTCTATAAGAAAAATATCAGCAGAAAATGGACATGGAAAAGTCCATCTGGGCTCACAAGCGAAATTGACTACATCATGACCAACAATAAAACAATATTTACCAATTGTACTGTCCTTGGCAGGGTCGAGCACACTGAGCTCTGCAAAACTATAAGAAAACATATCAGAGAGGACACGCGCCGATTAAATATGCAGCTAGTGCAAAAAACCCTGGAAGAAAACAAAGGAATTAACAAAGCTAAACAGAAGCTGAGAATCAAAAGAACGCAAATATATGCTTTAAAGCGTGAGGATGGCACAGTGTGCAGGGCGCGTACCCAAATGTTAGAGATTGTCAGAAGGTTTTATTCCCAGTTATATGAAGATCAGAGCCAGTCAGGGACCGCAATACCCACGGAAGAACAATATATAATGCCAGATATTCTAGTGGAGGAAGTAACAAATGCTATAGAATTGATGAAGAACGGCAAGGCTCCAGGAAAGGATAGTGTAACTGTTGAAATGCTAAAAGCTGGTGGTCGGACGTTACATAAAACACTGGCAAAATTATACTCAAAATGCCTCAAAGAACAAAAAGTACCTGACTTATGGAAAAATGCAGAAGTGATACTTTTACATAAAAAAGGAGCATCAGTGATGTACAAAGTTTTCACTAAGATAATTTCTAAAAGAATATTAAAAAAAAACTGAATGACGCACAACCAAGAGAACAAGCAGGATTCAGAAGTGGATTCAGTACAATGGATCCCATCCAGGTTGTACAGCAGGTCATAGAAAGGCACAACGAATACACCATGCCACTGTGCTTGGCTTTTATCGACTACAAAAAAGCATTTGATTCCATCTCAAAGCATGCGATAATGGATGCACTGCTTAGCCAAGGTGTAGAGAGAGCCTATGTAAACCTATTAGAATCGATATATGATGGAGCTGCAGCCACAATTCACCTTGATGATCTTGAAATGGGAATTAATATAGAACGAGGCGTACGGCAGGGTGACGCAATATCGCCTATTCTTTTCTCGGCTGGCCTTGAAGAAGTATTCCGTAAACTGGATTGGGAACAGGATGGTGTAAAGATCAATGGTGCAAACTTAAAGCATCTTAGATTTGCAGACGATATTATTCTCATTTCACAAGACCCAGAGGAGCTGCAAAGACGCAAACAAGAACTACAAAGGGCTGGCGAACCATTTGGCTTGAAAATAAACCTGAAAAAGAGTCAGGTTATGTTCAATAACTTCGCTCAGGACAGAAGAATTTCAGTTTTCGGAAGGGATTTAGAGATTGTGGACAGCTTTGTATATTGGGCAGAGGATTTCAATGGAGGGGAATACCGCCCGGGAGGTGGAACGGCGTGTTAAATGTGGCTGGCAGGCATTTGGTAGGCTCAACATAGTGCTTAAGAGCAGACTCCCACTTTGCCTGAAAAGAAAAGTATTCGATCAGTGCGTTCTACCCGTTATGACATACGGAAGTGAAACCTGGACACTCACATCGCAATCAATTCAAAAACTTCGGGTGGCACAGAGGGGAATGGAAAGATGTATGCTTGGCATTACAACAGAAAGACGTGAGACAGAAAGTCCTGCGCATGGATCAGGGAACAAACAAAAGTCTGTGACATCATTGGAAGAGTAAAATAATTGAAATGGAGATGGGCAGGCCATATAGCGAGGCGATGGGACGACAGATGGACCAAGGCAATCCTGGAGTGGATACCGCTTGATCGCAAACGTCCGCGAAGAAGACCGAAAGCACGATGGATTGATGACATCGTTAAGTATATTGGACCCTAGTGGCAGAGGAAAGCCCAGGACCATGAAAGTGGGAATCATGCTGAAGAGGCTTTCATCCTGCAGTGGATCGATACGGGCTGATGATGATATCCTTATATATATATATATATATATATATATATATATATATATATATATATATATATATATATATATATATATATATATATATATATATAGGGATATAATATATATCCCCCGTCCAACTGACGTGCACGGGTCCTTGTGTTCGCTTTTATAGCCGGCCGGCCACAAAAGCGACTGCGCAGATTATATCGGGGTAGTTCGGGAGCATTTGCGGCGCTCGGCAACGCTGTCGGGTGTCCGTTTATCGATTTTTCTACCTCGGGGCCACGTTTTTTCTTTTTTCGGAAGGGATTTCCATACTTTTGGAATGTTGCGAGCGTCGTTTCGCTTATTCAGCTCACCTCTTTCTTCTATTTCAAGGGCTTGTCTATTGTTCGACCATGTAGTTTTCAATATTCACTATTTCTTAGACTCCTTAAGCCTATTAGGATTAAGCCTATGATGATTTGGTAATTAGATTTAAAATACTGGCTCCTGAAATGCTCAGCTGGTTTAAATTTTAAGTTATTCAATTTTTTTTTTCTAAAAATTGTTGGGCCATGAAGTGAGTTTTACAGATAATTATTTTTATATAATACTTACATTTGATATTTACTTTTTCGTTTTGGTTCAATCTTCCTTTCGATTTTAAGAACAAAAAATAATGAATATCCTTAAAAACTCATCAAGGCTCAGTTACAAATATTTTTTTGCGTCGAATTTTGATGGGTTCAAGCTAGTTATATTTTATTTCACCTGACAACTTCAATTTTCGATGAAACATTCGCACAAGAAAAATAGTAATAGTTATAAT
>JARFXV010001989.1:0-241392 GCA_031761425.1 Cosmopolites sordidus
TAGTGAGTCCCTATCCACAGTCAATAACCCATACTTTCGCCGACCTCCCGTCGGATGGCGTATATATGCAGTGTTCGAATTCTTTGGACTGCGTCCAATGATACCACAGTGCTGAATGTAATCATACACTCAACTGCTGAATTCAACATGGTATTTCAATGACAGTACAACTTACAAGGGGCAACTACCTATAGCAACAGGAAGACCTTCCCCAAAGCAAATGGTGCAAGTGGATGCTAAGAATCACCGGATTTGATCAGGCTGCCATTGGACTTTAAACATTGCTATGCTTAATATACGGACAATGAAAACGGATATCTGACTGCAAGTACTGTTGAGCGAACTTGATAACATACGTTGGGATATTATTGGGCTATGTGAAACCCGAAGAAAAAGCGTAGGGCTAATCCATTTGGATCCTGAATCCAATTACTGTCCAATATTAACTATTTAAAGAACTACCGTCCAATAAGCCTCCTATTAGTGGTGTACAAAATTTTCAGCAAGATAATATCTAAAAAATATTACGAAACCTTAATGACGGCCGGTCGCGTTGGTGCTGTGCCGAAACCGCACTGGAGCGGTAGTTGGCTCGATTCCAGCCCTCGGATGGTTGTTTTTCTTTCTTTCTTCTGTCTGTTTACTTCCTAAATGTTTGTGATTGTTTCTAGGCAAGAGTGTAAAATCCTACTACGAATTACCCCTCAGTCACGCCAGTTAAAGGCTGGGTAAGGCCGGATGCCTTCTGAGAAGTGTTCTACGTTGGTCACTCACCAGTGGGTAGGTTTGCTGATAGACTTATGGGTAGGTACATATCCAAGGGTTTATAGCCCGAGGGGGGGTGCTGGTCTGGGTTTGTCGGAAGCTGATGACCGTGGTTCGGAACCCACGTTAAACTGTAGATCCAGTCGCTAAATAGCCTAGTTGCTGATGCGCCTCTAACGCTAACACTTTACCTTTACCTTAATGACGCACAACCAAAAGAGCAGGCAGGATTCACAAGTGGATTTATTACAATGGATCACATCCAGGTTCTACAGCAGGTTATAGAAAGACACAACGAATACACTATATCACTGTGTTTGGCTTTTATCGGATCGAATATCAATGGTGCATACTTAAACCATCTTAGATTTGCAGATGATATCGTTCTTCTTTTAAAAGACCCAGAGGAGCTGCAATATATGTCTATAGACATATAGAAGAACTGGAAAGAGCTGAAGAACGATTTCGCTTAAAAATAAACCAGAAGAAAAGTCAGACCATGTTCAATAAATTTGCTGAATACAAAAGAATATTTATTTTAGGAATGGATTTGGAAGTTGTGGATTACTATATATACATATATATATATATATATATATATATATATATATATATATATATATATATATATATATATATATATATATATATATATATATATATATATATATATATATATATATATATCTTGAGCGGAGGATTTCAATGGAAGGAGATACCGCCTACGAGGTGGTTTAGAACAAACATAGTATTTAAGAAAAAACTATCACTTTACCTGAAAAGAAAAGTCTTTGATTGATGTACCCTGCCAGTTATGACATATGGAAGTGAAATCTGGACACTCACAACGCAGTTAATTCAAACTTCGGGTATACAGAGGAGAATGGAAATATGTATGCTTGGCATGACTAGCCAGGATAAGAAAACTTGCACATGGATCAGGGGACAAACGAAAGTGAATGACATAATTGGAAGAATAAAGGAACTGAAATGGAGGTGGGCAAGCCATGTAGCTGAGTCTGAGTGGAACGAAAGCTCCACGACCAGGGCGATTCTGCCCATGGAGAAGACCGAAAACACGATGGATTGATGACATCATAAAGTATACTGGACCCGAATGGTAGAGCAAAGCTCAGGACCGCGAGAGTTGGAAGCATGACATATGGAAGTTGCAGTGGATTGATACGGGCCAATGATGATGATGATGATATATGTTTGTTAAGGACTGTTTTCTGAAGGACTTCCCTTTCCCACATTTTCTGTGATTGCTTATTTCTTTATCAATATTCATGTCTCGCTTGAAAATGTTACTACAAGGCAGATCATTGCGTTTATACAAATTTATTTTTAGTATTTTTGACATTTTTATTTTGAAACACTGTACTGACAGATTATATATTTGTTTAAAAAATCAACAATTTAAACCACACAACCAAAAAGCTTCCAAATATTTGTCATTGTAAGGAGCAGATCTTAATAAAAACATACTTTCCTATAAAACAAACGTGGTTTAGATTTCCACCCAACTTTTATATAGAATGCGAAGGCTGTCAACTCGAGACCTGGACGTGGCATGGATCTATGTATGACCTCAGCCATGGCTATTCATTTTGTTAAGCCATTGTTGAATAATTGTGGGTTCTATAGTGGCTCAAATTACCCATAAAAATCTGATCTTTGATCCAACTGACAAATGCACGACGTTTTAAATGATCCATTGGCTTTAGTTCCTCTATGATTTGAACCTTATATGCCTTCTGAGCTAAATCCTTTCGTAAAATACGCCATGTTGTGTTGTTGTCCAAATTGCTATGAACATCGACTAATTGAAATTTCTGGGTCTTCTTCAGTAACACTTACACGTATCAAATCAATATGCTCTTGTGAACGACAACTACGAAACTAAAACTTGAAAATTTATACTTGATACATATATAGTTCAGTGTCTCATTTTTTTGTTCGTCTGTATATATATAATAAAGCGTTATCTTTGTTGTCGTTCATTTTATACATTCGAGCCAATGGTTGAAGTTACTGTAAATGCTTATTGCGAGAATTCCAGGTAGTAATCTAAGAAGCCGCACCAAATCTCGTTTAATATCAGTGCGGGCTCCTAATACGCAAGTCCATAGGAAAAAAAGGTTTGATCTAAAGCCGGCTAGGGATTTGAAAAAAGTACAATTGCCAACGGTTAGTAGGGGAAAACCCGATTTAGACTGAAAGTCTCCTCCCATCTGGGCTGGCGGTATCATTTCTCTTGCCGTCGCGGATATTTTTCCAACAGTAATATATATATATATATATATATATATATATATATATATATATATATATATATATATATATATATATATATATATATATATGTATATATATATATATATATATATATATATATATATATATATATATATATATATATATATATATATATATATAATATATGTATATATATATATATTATATATATATATATATATATATATATATATATATATATATATATATATATATATATATAATGTTAGTTCCAGTGTTAATATTATTAGTATTATCATAGTTTTAATAAATTTTCGGTCATAATATATTCCTAATACCCAGTAATTGATTGACAGTAAGCGGCGAAACCTGACAGTGAAAGATTATATATCAAAGGCGACACACAAAAACAAAAGAGGGATGTAACGATGATAATAGACGTTTTTTTGACGAGCGCATAGTGTCGAGTTTGACGAAATACCGTGACTCTATGCGAAGATCGTAATAGACACCCTGCAGTTAGGAGTGCGATTGACGAACGTATTAAGTGACGAAGAATATGTAAGAGATGTGAAGGTATAATTTGTTTTAGTGACAATAATAAAATACAGACTAATGTACTAGTGAAGCAACGACGTGTGTGTTAGTTGAGTTAAAAACATTCAGAGCTTCGTTGGCGAGGCTTAAGTTATTAGTGATTGAAAACTGTAAATTGTATATTGCAAATATATTATAGGTGACATTTTAGACGTTTAATATTTATTAAACCCCTAGACATTTGGAGAAGAAAACCCCAAAGAGAAAAAAGCATATATATATATATATATATATATATATATATTATATATATATATATATATATATATATATATATCAGCAATGGTTAGTTGCTTGACCGGACCGGACCGGACTTCGTTGGACGTAGTACAAAGAAGTTAAAAATTCCATATATATATATATATATATATATATATATATATATATATATATATATATATATATATATGTATATATATATATATATATATATATATATATATTATATATATATATATATATAATATATATATATATATAATATATATATATATATATATATATATATATATATATATATATACATATATATATATATAATATATATATATATATATATATATATATATATACGAAGGATTTCTATAGGACTTTCGCAAGAGGAATCCGTGGATACACACCACAAAATCTTTACTTCAGAAAGCGGAATGGGAGATTAGCGCTAACCAATCAGGAGAATTGTCAGGAACTGGCACACTATTTCTCTGATCTCCTGAATTTCCCCGAATACGACACAAAATTCCCCAAGGAAAATTGTATTTATATCCACTCAGAATCACCACCAACACAGGAAGAGATCCACAAGCACATACACCAACTGAAGAATAACAGGACATCCTGCGAAGATGGTATCACCGG
This sequence comes from Cosmopolites sordidus, assembly GCA_031761425.1. Lineage (NCBI taxonomy): Eukaryota > Metazoa > Arthropoda > Insecta > Coleoptera > Curculionidae > Cosmopolites > Cosmopolites sordidus. The sequence continues at coordinate 4,480 of JARFXV010001989.1, forward strand.
GGAATTTTTGAAAAAACTGGGACCAAACTCACTGTAGGAATTCACGCAAATTATCACAAACATCTGGCAAACAGAAAAATTACTAGATGAATAGAAATGTGCTTATCCACCCGTTGTACAAGAAAGGAGACAGAACAGATGTGAACAACTACAGAGAAATTTCCTTATTACAAGTCACCTACAAAATACTATGCTATCCTCTGCAGAGAAATCCTCTTCACAGAACACAAGAACAACTATAAAACCGAATTGAGGAGTACCAGGCAGGCTTTCACCTTGGTCGCTCATGCACTGAACAAATATTTACCTTAAAAACAATACTGAAATATAAAGGCATTACAAACGTCCCAATCATCTGCACGTTCGTGGATTCAAGAAAGCATACCACTGCATCGATCGAAAATATTTGTTCAACATCCTAGAAGAACAAGGACTCGAATCCAAAACACTACGATTGATCAAGCAGACACTGTCTGACACAACCTCTAAAGTGAAATTTATGGGAGAAATTTCCGAACCATTCCTGATCAAAGCCAAGGAGATGGGTTATCCCACTCCTCTTCAACCTACCTCTTCCTGGATAAAGTTATAAGAGAATGGGAAAATAACTGAAAAATCAAGGACACTGGAAACCAATATGACTCCGACGACCCAAAACAACATAGACTTCTCATGACTAGCCTTCGCAGACGACCTAGCCATACTCACAGATAATGAAACAAGGACTACCAAACAGATAAAAGTCCTCAAGGAAAGCGCAGAGAAGGTGGACCTACAAATCTCCTTTCAAAAAACCGAATGCTTCTGCTCAAAATTAGATGTCCAAAATTGGAACACAAAATACGGCAATATAAATCACACATTTCAAATACCTGGGGGAGATCCTCGAATCCACAGGAGGAGAGAAGATAGCACAGAAGATGAAGAGGGCCTATGGTACTAACTAACAGAGGAAGGATACAAACTACATTCCAGGAAGACCATAGAGAGAATATCCAACGTAGCGACGGACATAAGAAAAAGAATGTTGCAATTCTATGGACATATCAGTAGACCACCGATAAGACCCAACGACAAGATTCACCAACAGAATACTTGCATACATACAAGGGGTCAAGTCAACAATACCATGGATTGCACAATTCGTAACCGATCTGGCACAAATGGATCCGACAGAGATTGAGGACAGAAGCACGTACAGGAACAAGATACATATGTGGAATATCGCGTCAGAGAGCGAAGTTTCAGGAGATCGGGGACAAGGTGGACGGAGGAGAGAAAGAGAATCCACGGAGAAAGCATGAGAAAGGTGCAGAAGATCAGAAGGAGCACTCAAAAATGAGTCAGAATGCTTTGCGTGATCCAACCGGGTCTATACGCACCGTCTAAATCATTCCGGGTGTCGATTCGTTTATATTTTAAATATGAATGTACCAAGTTTTGGTTTTAGATCTTTTCACAAATGCAGATTCAGCAGAATCATTAAATTTAGAAGGGGAACACGTAGAACTCATAACTAACCAAGAAGTAAAATTTAGAAATGGATACTAAGAGTTCTGGTTTCAAAAGTCTGTACCAGCTCTCTACCCTGGATGGTGGGCAATAGTATAGAGATTTTTAATTACATTTCCTTCATTGTATTTGACTGAGCGTGAATTCAGTGCAGTAGTAAATTTACCGTTAAGAAAAAGAACGGACTGTACGTTACTGAATCCGATATTAAAAAATTGTTATAACTCCACCAGCCTCAACCATCCGTTTCATTTTTTGAAGTCTCGACATGAGTATGACACGGCATACGACCCATCACGGCATTTAATATTTACGGAAGTTTTGGGGGTTCTTAGTTCACATTGGTGAATTAATGTCTCCGAGAGGGCTCAAAGGACCATCGATGAGACTAGGTTCATCGTATTTGCGGAATAGAAATACTGATAATTTATCAACTTTTAAAGATCAAGGAAAGAAAGCTAATGAATTAGTAAATACAGTAAAATAAATATCTTGGAAGGAGTTGGGGGAAATAATGGAGATAGATTGAAAACAGTGTATTAAAATAACTTAGAAACGAAAAGCAATACGGGTGCATTAAATTAAAGGAATATAGAGATTAATTCTTCTATTGAAACCTTTGGTGTGAAACACTATATTTGAAGAGATAAACTTGACTGATAGACGTTTAGTTGAGTTGTGTTAAATATTGAATAGTGGCTGCCATTGTATTTTCAGCGGATAATTACCATAAGTGCTTCATTTTTAAGCCAGTGGCTGTACTTCGCTCTTTTGAAAGCCAGATCATAGTGGAAAACAATGACAACCAGACTGTCACAACCAGAGGTGTATGGTACTGGAACAACACACCGGCTGCCCGCCATGTGGCTTTTCAATTGTATATTGCCTGTCATTAGACTCTCCCTTGATCCAGCTAATTTTTCCTGATCAAAGGTAAGATTTAATGTATTTATTTTAATACATTTTTGATTGAAACATGTACGTGCCATTTTTTTCGTTCACTCCAGGGTTATAGGCACATGGCTGTGTCTGTCTAAAACGACTATTTTAGAAGCCAATAATTATAACTTGTTACGTCTGGCCTTACTTTCATTAAGAGAGTAACTTACTCAACTAAATATAAGTTCTATTGCTTGCTTAAATGTATATTCTTTAAATCTGTCTGTTCTAATCAGATTAGTCATTTTGATTTGATTCCACCAATCCAATTCTATACCAGTGAATTGGAATGGACTCGGTTCAAAAATCTATTTCAGGAGATTCTGCAAGACTTACCAATGTACGTTATATGTTTCCATTAGTTAATGTAATACACCGTATCTGCCTTTAACATATCATTTTATTATTAGTAGTAATGTTCTAAATATAATTACAAATAACAGAATGTCTCTTTTTTCCTCTTTCCCAATTTATCCTCCTCAACATCCTTGCCTTTAAATATTCTATCAATCATGTGTTAATTGGTTCGGGTTGGTTCGCAAATTTTCGAGATATTGCATGAAGACATGTTTGACGGTAACATATTCCCTCGTTTATTCCCATACTATGCAATAGATCAGACATATATCTAATTTTATTAACAGAAATAATGCAATGCAGGTTTAGATTAGATAATTATTAAATTCATTTGAATAACCATTGTCGAGCCTTATAAAACTATCAAATCAGCAATAAACTGTTAACAACCCCTGTCGTAACGAAACCCGGCAAAGTTGCAAAAAAACGTAAACAGGGCCGGGCTTAATAAAATAACAGGTAAAAAGGTAAAATTAATTTTATATATGGTTTAATAGTTTCGAAATATTTTAGTTTAGTTGTGCAAATGTGTTTTAAATCTGCTAAAAATGTGGCGTTCTTACCAAGATAATGATCATTGTGCCTCCGGTAGTGCTAGTTTTAAAAGAATACATTTATCGTCCGATGCTAAGCAAATAGTTTAAAATGTGCATGTTTCTTTATTGAATAGGGAGCTTAATGTAAATACAGCCGCAGCAGAAACGTCTTCATTAACGAAAACGTCGTTGTCTACAGTTAAGTTATTGTGACGAAGCCAATTAAAGTCAAAAAAGTTCCTAGTGATTCTGGTAAAAGCAAATGTGTTGACGAAAGCGACTAAGACTTAATTCGAAGCAAAATTTATGCTATGCATGAAGAGCAAACTGTCCCTGCATTGCATTCATTGCAACAGCGACTAAGGAAAGATGAAACCAACATTCTTTGTAGCAGAACTAGCCCCCGGAGAATATTATCTCTAATGGGTTTTGCGTATCGGACTATTAATAAAAGACAAATATTAATGGAATCACAATGATTATGACGATGGCGGTTTGACTACTTAAACTCTATAAAAAAACAGATTAGAAAATCATCCCTTTATCTACCTTGATGAAACATGGTTCGATACACACTTGCCACATTGTTCGTAAGGTACTAAGCTGAACTGCTTTCTCATCTTGGCATTGTAAACCCGACCAGCCTAGGCTGAGATGATCGATGAATCATGTTTGTGATAATAATTTAACAATATTTTACTTTTTCCAAAATTATTCTGAAGTTAAACCACTCCGACTCTGGCGCCTTTGAAGAAACTAGAAATATTTTTATTGTAATTTATTGGAGCAATTAACATTTTGCTGAAAGGTAGCGAACTATCTTGACCCGGACTATACCTTTAACGTTATTACGAATAAACCACAGATGTTCCGATTGAAATTTTTTTTGTACTGGGATATTTCATTCATAATTCAGTCAGGGACTTTTACCATTGGGCGGATTGTATAAAATAAACGAGAAAAAATGACGATTGGGTTGATGCAAACGTTCGTCCCTTTTTGGCGTTAGATGGCATTGCATCTCAGGACCTAAGTCTTGCCTACTTCACATGTAAAGTTTTGATGTTGTTTGACAGAAGGATTTGCAGAGTGAACTTGAGAAAAAATGTGTGTTATTTAAGTATTTTTAAATTTTTGTTAAACATTAAAAATGGCAAAAAAGCATTTTTGGCTTCACACAGATTCAAAAGCACTTGCTGTAAGCGCAACGAAATATATGCATTTTAATCTGGATGGTTACAAGTGATGGAAAATGAATTGTCCACCCACTGTACTCGCCCGACCTTGCGGTCTCGATTAACAATTATTTAGATCGCTTCGAATTAGGAAGACTTGAAAAATCACCTGTATCAGTTCACTAGTCAGAAACCTCAGAACTTCTATGAGTGCGGGATAATGAAGCACCGGAGAGATGGAGAAAGATCATCGAACAGAATGGCACATGAATATTGATTAAATGAAATAACATTTTTCTACGAACTTTTTCATCAACCCTAAACACTAAATATGACTAATAAAGCTAAATGAGCTAGTGCGATCCTCTGCAGTCAGATAATATCTTCGGACCTCCTGACTACTGAACATGTAATTACTTATTTTAAGATTTCCTAATCGTGGTCCTTTTCGAGACCAAAATCTCGGAAAACCAATCCGAACTTGCAATTTGAACGAAGAAGGACTTAGCAGAGCTAAGAGTGAGTACATTTCTAAGCTCTTGCTGGACCAAAATGTTGACATGGCTATTATCCAGGAAACCCATATAGAAAGTTAATAATATCAATGTCGCAAAGGTAAAATTTATAGTCTCGACCTGCTTGGAGCCACCTACCACCGTTCATATGTAGTTGCAACCTACGTTGGTAAAGACATTGAAAATGCTGTATTATTAAATTCTACAGTAAACTCAAATATCCATCAAGTATTAACAAAACCTGCTGATACCACCGTCGACAATATCTATAAGACACCTCAAAAATCCTGGCCTGACAACGTACTAGATGTTTACCCACACCCTGCAATATACGCGGCGACTTCAACAGCCACCACACTGCCTGGATATACCGTACCACTGATGGAAATGGTGATCGTGTTGCGAACTGGGGAGACTTCTACGGCCTTCACTAGATCTTTGCCGCCAAAGAACACATTGAAACAAATCCAGACCTCTGCTTTGTATCAGAGGTTACCAAAAAAACGCACTATCCCAATATCAAGGAAAGTCTTAGACGACTTCCAACACAACAAATACCGCCCGTTGTTCTCAAAACTGGAATTAAAATCCCGATAATTCATTTCACGCCCAGGCCTAAGTGGAATTTTGAAAAGGCCCAATGGGATAATTTTGCTGTGCAGCTAGACAAGGTCATTAGATTTATCCCTCCTAAGAGCAGCAATTATGGCAGATTTGTAAAAGCTGTCATAGCAACAGCAAAAAAGTATATACATCGTGGTTTTCGGAAGGCCTACGTTCCAGAAGGGAATAAACAGATGAAACTGCTCTGTCAAGAATTCCAGAACAGTGGAGACTGAGATAGCGGACGAGCTCTTTAATCGTCTGGACACAGAGCGTCGCAAAAAAATGGGGAAAAACGACAGGTAACACAGACTTCAAAAAATCTGGCAGAAAAGCCTGGAGCCTCCTGAGGAAACTAGGTAGTTGTAACCCACACGCTCGTGACCCACCGGAAGTATCGGCGGACCAAATCGCTGCATGAGCCATAGCTGTCTTTAAAGTCCCGAGTAGCAAACAACATAACGCAGACATTAAGAAACAACCGACAATCCGTCGACAAATAACTGCAGTCCATCCTGATTACTCCAGACCATTCACCGCGAAGAGGCAGATAAAGCATCGGTGGACAGTAGATCTGATAAGGCTCCTTGTTTCGATGGAATTCACTCCGAATTCCTCAAAAACTGCGGGAAACACACAAGAATGTGGTTAAGTAAATTCTACTCCGACATCCTACTAACAGGACATATCCCAGTGGAGCTCAAGAAATCCAAAATAATCGCAGTCCCAAAACCAAACAAACCCAAGAACTTGCCTGAGAGCTACCGCCCGAAAGCTCTATTAAGTTCATGTTATAAACTTCTAGGGAGATTGCTACTGGACCGACTAGACCCACTGATATTGGAACAAACTCCTGTTGAACAGGCTGGATTCAGGCCCCATTGTAACGTGTAGACCAGGTACTCAGCTTAATAACCCATATTGAGGCAGAGTTTCAAGAATGGCTGAAGACTGCTGTGTTGTATGTTAACTTGACTGCAGTACATGACACGATTTGGAGAGAAGGTCTTCTATACAAATTCCTCAACGTGACACCCTGCAGCCGGGTAACAACTTTATTAAACAACATGCTCTGCGACAGTTCCTTCCAAGTAATAACAGGAAAGAGCAAGAGCAAGAGCAAGATGAGACACCTTAATTTACAGATACTTTTTAAATGAGAGACCATAATTTGGATACGCTGACGACCTAGCTCTTAGTAATGTCTGAATGATTGTGGCGTGTTCATATATTTTTTCCTTTATTTGGGTTTTTCGCCAATTTTTTTTTCGTTTTTTTTGGTGGCGAAAAACCCAAATAAAGGAAAAAAAGACCTAGCTCTTGCTCTCCGTAGTAAAACCATAGAAGAAGCTAATAACATATTATCAGAAGACCTATCTGTATTGGGAAAATATTTCGCCTACTAGAGATTAATCCCAAACATAAATAACACTGAAATGTCGAGCTTCTACCTCAATAACAAACAAGCACGCCCGGAGTCCCAAGTATGCTTCAATAACAGGCCGCTACGTTACAATTCCTATCCAAAATACCTAGGAGTAACGATGGATTGAAAACTTTCGTATAAATATGATCTGGAGAATATCGCAGATAAAATAAACACCGGAAATAATATAAGTCACAAATTTTGTGATACCACGTGGGGCGCAAACGCATATACCCTTAAAACATCAGCCTGGTTAACTACTACCAAGTGGTTACAACTACTTGGTTGCTTAATACTGCGCCCCAGTCTGGCTAAACAGCTACCACGTAAAGGTGATTGACATCAAACTAAACGAGACAATGAGAATAATTAATGGCTGTTTAAAAACCACACCTCCCACTATCCGAAGAGAGGAAAGGCTAGTCAGGGAATATAATAAAATACTATCAAACAATTCCCATCTCCCAATACACAATGATTTACCTGTTGTTTTTATATTTTATATATTTTTTGTGTTTTACACTTTACATTTTTTTATTTTAAATATTATTTATCTTTTTGTTTTTTTATATTTTATATTTTATATTTTTTATATTTTAGTTTTATATTATATAGTTTATTTAATATTTTATATATTTTTTGTGTTTTACAATTTAATCTGTTTATGTGTTATATTTTAATGTATATACCTGATGCTGAACTTTATTATATATATTGTTTATTTATAGCTTATCATTTTGTTTTTTATATTTTTTATATCTTATATATTTTTATAGTTTATTTTATATTTTATATATTTTGTGTGTTTTACAATTTAATCTGTTTATGTACCTGATTCAAATCCATGTGAGCCATACGCTAAATAAATACATAAGTGTGTTCGAATCATCTTTTTTACTTAAAATTCTTTATTTATAGATAGACCCTCCTTTAAAATTTAATAAAACCCATAAGTTGACTACTACCAAATCTATTTACTTATAGACTTGGAAAACAACAGCACTTTACAAATTACAATGCCCTCTTTATGTTAGTATTTTTATGTAAACACAATTCTTTGAACACTAAAATAACAATAAACCTATTTTTACTATTACATAAATATACAGTACTGAATTATATTTAATAAAATATATAAAAGATATTTTCGGTTCTGCTCTCGTATATGCCATTGACGTACAGCGCCATCTATTGATAAAGCGAAATGACATGATATCAACTAGGAATTAAAAGAGTATATATATATATATATATATATATATATATATATATATATATATATATATATATATATATATATATATATATATATATATATATATTCATAAATAATTTTCAAATATTTTAAAGTTTATGGTAAATTTCTATATGCTCGGCGTCTTTGAAATATAACAATCAGAATTGCATGCCTTAAAACGGATGCCGCCGTTGTTTTTTGATCGACACGGTCCTGAAATCCCCGGATATGAAAACGTTGGGTGTTTTATTTTGTGAATTTTGGGACCATTGTTATTTTTGGTTTCAGTCTATTGTTTGATGCATGTGGTATATTGGAAGTGATAAAAGTAAGTATTTATATAAATATTATTTGTTTATATTTGCGAATTATTCGTCTGATTATTATATAATTATGTGCTTTTATTATATAGGAGGGAGTAAATAATTATGTAATGATGATGATGTAATGATGTAATAGGGGGGTAAATGTACATAAAGCTATGTATCGAAAATATATATTCTGCTTTTGTTTAGTTAGAGCATTGTTTACGTTATATTGGTTGTGCTTAAATTTATTGAGTTTGCATAAATTCAGTTGCTTGGGGTATATATCGAGTATATTGGGGCCCATTTAGGTGTTCCGAAAATCAAAAATGAGGTTATATTGTCTAAAATGTAGGATGTTAATCCGAAATCGACACAGTTTGAATATTTACGAATGAACCAAAGTTTCTTTTTATAATTTCGTATTTATCTCTTAACCTCTCTCTTAACCATTATTTACTTAATTCATAATGCTTGCGATTTTTTATCTGCTTGACTTTGTTCACTGAATGGCATTTGTTCGATATAATTTTTAATTTATTATGTTATGTGTTTATTAACTTCATAAGCATCAAATTTTTAGTCGCTTCTTCCACTGTTTTTCTCTCAAGCTCAAACTTCTTCAGTTTTCAATTTTTTGTTATTTTAGGCTCTCCAAATTGGCTGTCTTATGGCCAGAGTAGATTTTCTCTAGTTTTTGCCACCGATCTCCGTTCTGCGAAGTTTGCTTCCAATTTAGTCCGCATATTCTTTTGAGATCATTGCATCATCTCATCTGCGGCAGTCCTGTTGTTCGGTGTCCTTTACATGGTTTACAATCTTGGATAGTTGTATTCTTTTTCTCTCTGTTTTGTGTTTTGTCTGATTTATTTTGTCATGTTTTTGGATTTGCCCTTTTATATACTATACCCGATCACTAAGCATCAAATCGCTTTTTTTTACCTTCTCGACCTGCGTTTCTGTAGCCATATTAGCATCATCATGAGATGATTCAATCTGAATGAATTGATGGAACGCGAGTCGAGGAGTTTCTCAGAGAGAAGCGATCTCATCGAGTTTAGTGTTTCACACTGAAAGTTCCATTAGCAGAAATGAACTGGATCTATTGATCTATATCTAGTGATGTATTTATACTTCTTGTTTTTTGAAATTTTGGTCTTTCTGGAAATTCGGTTTTAGTCTTATTTTACCTAAGGCTTCTGCTAGATCGATCCAAGAGTGCAGTTTTTTAAATTGCATCATTCGTAAACCTTATATACTGTAGTATTCCGCTGTTAATTTTTAGTCTTGGCTCTTAGTTCTAATGATCTAACCATATCTAGTTTTTTTCTGTACGTCTGTTTTCATTGTTGCTTATTTATGGATATTATGTACAGTCAAAGATCCTTCTTTGGGGGGGGGGGGGGATGGTGGGGTTGGCGATCTATGGAATAATGTTGGGGGGGATATACGGTTAAATGTAATATGGAAATGGAATGAATCCATGATTACAAAATAAAAAGAAGCAATATATAATAAAATCAATTTAATGAGGTATTTTTAATTGATTAATTTTTTTTTTGGATTAAAGAATACAGTATTTTTTCTCATTTTGCAGCTTTTAAAAGGTCTTTCAATTCGGACTGATATTCGGCTGTGGCATTAACAATTTGCCTTTTAAAAACAAGACTTCTTTCCATAGATCAAGTTTTATCAATATTTATTTTAAGAAATCACAAAGTTCATTGGTCATTTCAAACTCTCACTAAGTTTATTGTTTAATTTAATGTCACCTTTTCAGTGGTCGTTGATGCATCCTCTTCAAATGGAATGGGGATTAAGCATCCTCCAAGTCGGTTTTAGACAAATCATTATCTTATGATTCAAGCAATTCTTGAATATCATTTGATTTTATCTGTTCGAAACCATCTCGTCCTATACCATTCGCCACTTGAGCCATGTTTTCAGTTAATATTTTAATTTGTACGGATATGCAAATTGATTATCTAGTCTGATTTTAAAGGTTTGTCTAATGTAATAGAGCTTAAAGGCCTGGATTATTCCTTGGTGTATAGGTTGGGGTAGGCAAAATATAGGTTTTTAGGTTCGATATTTTTGTTATCATAGAAAACAGTGAATTTTATGTGCTGATTAAACAGTAGTTTTTGCATGAAATAACCATTGGCAGTTGGAAAATTATTATGGGGGCTGTGCCATTTCCCAATTCATAGTTCATAAGCTGTTAACCAGGCACCGAAAAGGCTGTTTTGCTGCGACAATATACCTGCCCATTCGCCCGTTATTGCATAAGCGAAAATAAACTTAACTGATAAGTTATTAAAGAATAAAATGGCTCTTAAGATTTTTTCTCCTTGTAATGGAACGAGGCATAGTTCGTCTAGACTACTGTTTTGCAAAGTGTGTACCGCGGCATACTGGTGTACAGTGGTCATTAGTTGGGATGCCGCGGAAGTTTTCAAGTTTTGTCAGAAAGTTATGAAGATAATACACCCACACATAGCTGAGAGTTATGCGAGCGAGGCGCTTTGTTGCGCGAGGAGCGGGACAGCCTCACCCTCGCCACGCCTCGCGCACAAGCTATCACCCGCCCCGCTTAGTCATCGTTGTCGCGCACCGTTAACTAGCTGCTAGTCTGTGATTGTGTCGTCGCGAACTTAATTGACTTGTTTAATTACAAATAAGTAGGTTAATATAAAATAGACCATAATACGTGAATATAAAGGATAAATTCGTTAAGCGTACCACAAGTTTGTCAAGTGAAACTAATGATTCCCAAGAAGCAGAATCAACGAAGAAAAAACCTACGCTTGTTAATCGAAAATATGATGAGAGCTATGTAACTTATGGTTTTATGTACTGCAAATCATGCCCAATTCCAAAATGCCTTTCTGTGGAGAAACTTTGGGTAATAATTCGATGGTGCCCTGTAAACTTTTACGACATTTAACTACTAAACATCCATCGGTGGCCCAAAAAGACAAAGCCTTTTTTCAACGTGTGAAAGACCAGTCCAGATGAAACAGATAACTCTCATGAGTTCGTCTTTCAAAACATCAGACAAGGCGCAAAAAGCAAGCTAATATGCTAGTTAAATCCAAGAAGCCTCATTCGGTACACTCGCTTAAAGTATTTGAAAATAGTGTATATTATGCAGGGGCTAAATTCTATAATAGCTTGCCAGACAGGCTCAAGAATGTTGTAGAAAACAAAGTCTTTAGAAGGCTGATGTGGGACTTTCTTGTGCGCGCAGCCTTTTATAGCTTGGAGGAGTATTTTACCAAGTGTTGATAATATTATAGGCTTTGAAGAATTGTTTTTTTTGTTGTTTTATTATTGTTATTATTTTGAATATCTGTATTACCGTTCAATGCTATGTATTGTTTATTTGACTTAATCTATACATTTTCTTAATCTTTTAGATTTAATAAATATTATTATTATCACAAACATGATTCATCGATCATCTCAGCCTAGGCTGGTCGGGTTTACAATGCCAGAATGAGAAAGCAGTTCAGCTCCTCCCATTCAGCTTAGTACCTTACGAACAATGTGGCAAGTTTGTAAGAGAACTGCTCGTCCTACTGTGGTAATCGATTTTGAAACACCAAGAATTTCCAGCTTTTTGGAAAAGTTTTTGCTTACTAGGCCTTCGGCGGATATAACAAAAGGTAACACCTCTATTTTCTGGAGTTTCCATTGATTTTTCAGATCAATTGCAAGATTTTCGTACTTCATGACCTTTTCCATTTCAGTTTTTCTGATGTTATGAGAGAGTGGTATCGCAATGTCAATTATGAAAGCTCTCCTCTGCTTTTTGTTAATTAGAACAATATCCGGCCTATTATAGTCAACCGTTCGATCTGTTCTAATTGGTCTATCCCAGTAAAGAATTGTATCGGCTGACTCAAGTACGGGGGAAGGCGTGTACTTGTAATATGGTGGAGGCATCTTATCAAATAGCGAGTGCTTTTAAGCGATTTGCTGGTGTATAATTTTCGCCAACTGATTATGCCTGCCTAGGTAAGCATTAGGGGCAAGGACTGGACACCCTCCAATAAGGTGTTCAATTGTTTCTCCTACACCGCCGCACTTCCTGCACTTGTCGACAACATCCATGTGTAGAATATGTCTTTCATAATTTTTTGTCCTTACTACTTTATCTTGAATAGCTGTCGCAAAGCCTTGTGTTTCTGGATATAATAGTCCATCGGTAAGCTAGTTTAGAGACAAATATTTGTCAATGGAGTCATCCTGAAGTGATTTAGGAAATCTCCCATGTAATGTCTGTTGTTTCCATTCTTGAACGATATCCTTCAGTGCCGTTCTACTATCAACACGATTTTGTTTATTTAGATTTAGTGGGGTGAAACCCTGGTCCTTAACAACCAGTTTCATTAGTGTGCTATGTGAACTAATGAAGCGTTCTCTCATCCTATTCTCCTGATTGAGACAAAGATTCTTGACATTCACAAGCCCTCTGCATCCCAACTTTCTTGGAATATATAGCCTTTTTGTGGACGAATTGGTTCATCAAGATCTGCTTCAGACCATTTAACAATGCCAAAAGAATATGCCAGAGTTGGCACCGCCCAGCAATTGATCGCTTTAATGAGGTTTCCACCGTTCAGTTTGGTGTTTAAGAGTTTTGTCAGTCGTTTTTGGTACAAAGTGGAAAAATTCTTCTTTAATAGGCTATGATCAAATTTATGATTTTGAAGCATTCCTAAATATTTGTATGAGTCTTCTGATGCTAGTTCTTGTATACCGCAGACTGTTGAATGTTGTTCTTTTATTATTCCCTTTTGTATGCTGATAGTGGAGCATTTCTCGAGTCCGAATGATATTTTGATATCCTTACTAAAAATTTCGACTGTTTTTATTAATGAATTTAGTTTCTATCTTGTTTCTCCATAGAGTTTTAAGTCGGAAAATGAATCTCCCTGAAATATTCCTCTCTCGATATTTGTTGTTCCAATGTACTTTTGGTGGAGAAATAAATTAGTCTTCCATTTACTCATGAGATACCTTAAAGAGTTTGTAATCTGCGGACAAATTTTGTAGATGTTCAAAACTTCTAATAACTAGTCATGTGGGACACTATCGAAAGCCTTCTTGTAATCTATATAGCACATATTCAAATTGCGCTTTTTGTCCGGGCTTGCGCAAGAACTACAGCATCAATCGTCAGTTGCTCCTTACATCCCATACTTGCCCTAATACACCCTTTCTGCTCATCTTCTATGTTATTATAGTCACAATGTTGGTAATTTTTTTCATTGAGCAGGGCTGTGAATAATTTATACAACACGGATAAACATGTTATCGGTCTATAGTTACTGGGTTGGTTAGCATCACCCTTTTTATATAACAAATATGTATTTCCCTTCATCAGAAAGTCGGATAAAGTATCAGGATTCACCATTATTTCTTTAAATGCATCAGCAAGTACCTGGTAAACAGCTGTGAAGTTTTTGATCCAGAAGTTGTGTAATCCATCTGTCCCAGGTGTCTTCCAGTTTTGAGTTATCTTGATGGCAGTGCAGATGTCAATCGCTTCAAGACCGTTGAATTCCATTTGTGGAAGTGCATCAGTCTGTTTTCGAATTGTTACAACCCACGGAGCCATTTTTTCATAACCATCAGATCTTTTCCAGACAGATTTCCAGTATTTCTCAAAGGTATATACATTCACATTTTCATGTTTTGACTGGTTACCCTGAGCTTCTAGTTCTCTATAAAACTTCTTCTGGCTATTTTGAAACATTGCATTTTGGTGTTTTCGTTTTTCTGTCTCATTGTATCTGGCTAGTCTAGCTCCCTTCGTTTTAGCCTTCTGTCTAAATCGATCTTTCAGGTCTAATAATTTCTCGCGAAAGTTTGACTCTTCAAATCCAATGCCAGATTTTTTAGCAATTATTTTCGTTTTTTTCGTCACTTTGCTAGATGTATTTCCAGCAAGATACTCAGAAATAATGTCAACCTTCGCTCGAAAATCATTGATATTCATTGATATAGTTTCCAGGCGCTTTTTCCAGGCAGGTGTATCTTTTTGGATATTACGACTTGTCGCATTGCGGGTGTAAGTTTTTTGACCTGAAACCTCGATTACAGTTACTGCTGCACAGTACAACGCAAGATGTATGTCACTAAGGTTCATTAATTTTCAATGCATTTCATTCAATGCGGGATTTTGCAATGTTGCGCAGAATCGGTATTTTTGGCCTATTTAGTGGATTTGAGCCAGTAAAATGAGCCAATAGACTGTAAAATCTTCCTCGTATGTTAAAAAAGTTTCCATTCATGACTGTTTCTTCATTTTGAGTTGATGATACTTCTGTTGTTAGGATTGGAGTTTGTACTACCGGTTGGTTCTCTGTGTTCAAGTTAAGGATATCCATGTTATTTTCTTGAGGTGGGTCATATGTAATGCTTTGGTGTAATTTATTACCGACTTCTCTCTTGATGTTCATTAATTCTGTTTCGGTAAGATATTTTTTTCTTAATATAAGATTTTTACGGTCTGCTATGTTTTGTTCCGATAACTGTGTTTCAGCAAACCTCTTCTTATATTCTTGGTGAAGTGCACTTCTCCATCCAGGTAGCGGTATATCTGCACACTGGTTCACGTAATAATAGGCACTCATTACTTCAATATTCATTTCACGTGTCCATCTAATACGTGGAGTGCGCTCGGTCCTGCTGACAGCCCTCCTTATGGGGGGCGAGCCAGCCGGTACCTGATTATTAGCTCCTGCTTTTTGTTGGGTTTATATTGAAGTCTCTGGTGTTGATTAACTGTTATATTCTAATTGTGGATGGATTTTTTCAGTTGCCTTGTTCATTGCCATTCTTGTGGTGCCATAGAGTTGGGAGTTGCCACTCGCTCCAGACTCACCAACCACGGACAAATCCTCCCGACGGTTCCAAAGGGTTCTTGTCCGCAAAACCCTACCGCCTTGTATAATATCATTATATGTTTCAATCTCCGTAAAATTTTTTTTTGGGTTCAAGGGAAAAAACGGTCACCCAAGGCAGAGCCCCGATTTACCATGGGAAACCTATTTACTACCGGAGGGCGCTAGGTATCCGGAGACATTGTTAGAGACACTTTAACCCTGTGCCATTCAGCTCCTCGGCACGATGGATTTCCACCATGAGCTTGGGGTTTTTTTTCCAGAGGTGTACTCCTCTCAGCTCGGGATGGTGGTGGCGCCACTCACCAAGCGGTCTATCCGCCCCCTGCCTTTTATTTATTATTATTATTATTATTATTATTATTATTCTCTGGGTGAAACTTTAATTTACTTGTGCGCACAGATGTTGTCAAGATTATGATTAGCCAAGAAGCCTCCAATGAAATCGAAAAAATACCTACGTCATCAGATACAAACTCACGTCGCATTAATGATATTTCTAGCGAAATTGAATCAACGTTAATTGAAAAATTATGACTTAGTGGAGTTTTTGCGCTACAAGTCGACGAGTCTACTGATATTACTGGTTACGCACATCTCATCCCAAATGTGAGGTACACTGACGAATATGAAATAAAAGAGGAATTTTCATTTTATCTGCCACTACCTGGTTATACCACTGGAAAAAAGATATTCAAAGTAACAAACCAGTACTTCAGTGAGCATAATATGGAAAGATACAACTGTATAAGCATTTGCACGGACGGAGCAGCAGCTATGACGCGAAAAATTAGGGGCTTCTGAAAAAAGCCTAATATTAAAAATTTATATTGCTTTTTGTATTGGGAAGCACTGCTGACAAGGTCTCTGCCCGATGAATTGTTGTCTGTCCTACAAGAAGTCGCCAAAATTGTCAATTACATCAAGTCGCAACCACTGAACTCTCGCCTGTTTAATGCAATGTATCAGAAAATGGGAGCAGATCATCAGTCACTTCTGTTTCATACAGAAGTACGATGGATTTCTCGCGAAAAAGTGCTTTCTCTAATTTACGAGCTAAAACTGAGACTCAGACTTTTTTAGAGGCTCAGGATTCAGATTTTGCCTCTCTGTTTAAAACAGAAGAATGGGTAGCAAAACTTGCTTATCCGGCGGACTTATTCGCTCATTTAAATGAGCTGAACCAAAAAATGCCAGGCAGGAATTCTAATATTTGAACGTCATCTGACAAGATTTAAAGTTTTCGCACTAAGATGGTGTTATAGATCGACCACACTACTAATAGTAGTAATGAAATGTTCCCAAATGTCATGGCTACTGATTCAGGAAAAAAAATGCTGGCTTTGATAGTGAAAC
Source organism: Cosmopolites sordidus (assembly GCA_031761425.1). Lineage (NCBI taxonomy): Eukaryota > Metazoa > Arthropoda > Insecta > Coleoptera > Curculionidae > Cosmopolites > Cosmopolites sordidus. The sequence continues at coordinate 21,355 of JARFXV010001989.1, forward strand.
ACTGGAACCTATTAGGAGAAAAAAATAACTCTTTTTTTCGTAAATGTGAGCTTCAACCTATGGACTGGGTAAGAAATCCATTATCAGAGAGTATTTCCCTTGGACACTGACCTATAAACAAGCAGAAAGAATTCATGGCTGCTATCAGAAGAATTCATATCCACTGCTTTCAAAGCGTACTATTGCAATCCTCTTACCATTTTCCACGACCTACTTATGCGAATTGGGGTTTTCAGATCTCACTACGATTAAATCAAGTAAAAAGAGAACGCCTGAGGACGATCAACGAAGAGATGAGAGCAGCCTTATCAACGATTGCTCCAAATTTTGATCGCCTCTGCTCAGTTGAGCAGGCTCACATTTCTCATTAAACATCTTTTCATATTATATTGATTTTAATATGAAATAATCATTGGTTTTTTCTTTGGTGTACCTCTAAAATTTCTTGGTTTAGTGGGTGTAATTTGAACACAAAAAGTTTGTGGAAGAGTGGTTTGAACACTTAATTATTGTATATTAATTATTATTACAATCAAGTAGACAGAAGTCTGCTTCTCATTTATCTATTGTGATTATGCATAAATATTCTGTTGTGGATCCTTTTCACAACACCCATATAAAGTGTCAGAATTTGGTTTCATCATCTCTGCAAACCAATAATTTGGTGCTTCATAGAAAATATCTTTTTAATTCGGTTATCATGCAAGAATTTCGAAAGGATTGAAGCAATAATTGAAAACTTGTCAACAAGCTATATTTTGATTAATATTGGGGAAAATAAGGATTACCGTCATATCGCCCACGATGAAAATAAAAATTTATAGCAGCATCTTAAACGATGCAAACAATCCTGACCTGAAGGCCTGAAGAAGCTATGGAAGAGGAATTTTCTCAAACACAAGGTGATTTTTTATGTCAAATCTAATAGCGAATTTTTGAAATTATATCCTCTATTTAGGAAAAGGTGATTGATTCAAAATATAATATATGATATTTTATTTTCATAGTTTGGAGCCAAATAATCTGAATATGCAGGTGGATCTAGCATCGCGGATTTTTTTTATATCGATAAATCCTCTTTACAACTTTTCTTGTTTCACAAAATTTCCGTATAAATGAGATCTGTGCTTTACTCCGAAATGCTAGTGAGCTTTTCGATAAGCCGGGTTATACAGATGTTTACATGAAATATTTCATTATTTCATTTACATCGGGTTTACGGAAGTTTGGATTGTTATAAACTTTCTATGGTACTGTTAACTAACTTAACAACAGTTGCATTAAGGATGGAATGTTACTTACGCGAAAATTCAGCCAGTCACCTTTTCCAAAGGGTAGCCTCTGTACTGTTAGATTTCATTAATAATTCACGTTGCAGAACTTCAAGGCAATTATAAAGTTACACCTCTGATTCAAATAAGGAAGCCTAGTCACGGAAAAAATATTGAAGAAATACTTGCTCAAAGAGAAGATACTTTAAATAGACAATCATGTGTTAATTATGATAAAACAATCAATGATCATGTTACAAGCGATACAATCAGTTACAAAGCTACATCTTCGAAGGAGATGAAGAAGAAGATGAAGAAGAAGATGATGAAGAAGAAGGTCTATTAATAATAATAATTGCCCTTCGCCAAAATGTTAATTGCCTCAATAAATCACAAACCTCAATTCTTAAAAGGCGCCAGAGCCGGAGTGGTTTAACTTCTGAATAATTTTGGGAAAAATAAAATATTGTTAAATTATGATTACATTTTCATTATTTAAACTTTAACTAAACTTTAAATAAAACTTTATTTATTGGTTTGTGTCTTTTCAATTTATTAGTACAATAAAAATAAATAAATAAATTCATCTATTAGTACAATAAAAATTATAACTTAAATTTAATTCGGCTTCGTTCTCACTCTCTCTCTCTCTCTTCTTCATCATATTCTTCATCATCTTCTTCTTCATCTTCTTCTTCATCTTCTTCTTCATCTCCTTCGAAGATGTAGCTTTGTAACTGATTGTATCGCTTGTAACATGATCATTGATTGTTTTATCATAATTAACACATGATTATCTATTTAAAGTATCTTCTCTTTGAGCAAGTATTTCTTCAATATTTTTTCCGTGACTAGGCTTCCTTATTTGAATCAGAGGTGTAACTTTATAATTGCCTTGAAGTTCTGCAACGTGAATTATTAATGAAATCTAATAGTACAGAGGCTACCCTTTGGAAAAGGTGACTGGCTGAATTTTCGCGTAAGTAACATTCCATCCTTAATGCAACTGTTGTTAAGTTAGTTAACAGTACCATAGAAAGTTTATAACAATCCAAACTTCCGTAAACCCGATGTAAATGAAATAATGAAATATTTCATGTAAACATCTGTATAACCCGGGTTATCGAAAAGCTCACTAGCATTTCGGAGTAAAGCACAGATCTCATTTATACGGAAATTTTGAGAAACAAGAAAAGTTGTAAAGAGGATTTATCGATATAAAAAAAATCCGCGATGCTAGATCCACCTGCATATTCAGATTATTTGGCTCCAAACTATGAAAATAAAATGTCATATATTATATTTTGAATCAATCACCTTTTCCTAAATAGAGGATATAATTTCAAAAATTCGCTATTAGATTTGACATAAAAAATCACCTTGTGTTTGAGAAAATTCCTCTTCCATAGCTTCTTCAGGCACTGAACTATCTAGAATAAAGCGCGTTAATGCAGACAGGTCAGGATTGTTTGCATCGTTTAAGATGCTGTTATAAATTTTTATTTTCATCGTGGGCGATATGACGGTAATCCTTATTTTCCCCAATATTAATCAAAATATAGCCTGTTGACAAGTTTTCAATTATTGCTTCAATCCTTTCGAAATTCTTGCATGATAACCGAATTAAAAAGATATTTTCTATGAAGCACCAAATTAATTGTTTGCAGAGATGATGAAACCAAATTCTGACATTTTATATGGGTGTTGTGAAAAGGATCCACAACAGAATATTTATGCTTAATCACAATAGATAAATGAGAAGCAGACTTCTGTCTACTTGATTGTATTAATAATTAATATACAATAATTAAGTGTTCAGACCACTCTTCCACAAACTTTTTGTGTTCAAAGTACACCCACTAAACCAAGAAATTTTAGAGGTACACCAAAGAAAAAACCAATGATTATTTCATATTAAAATCAATATAATATGAAAAGATGTTTAATGATAAATGTGAGCCTGCTCAACTGAGCAGAGGCGATCAAAATTTGGAGCAATCGTTGATAAGGCTGCTCTCATCTCTTCGTTGATCGTCCTCAGGCGTTCTCTTTTTACTTGATTTAATCGTAGTGAGATCTGAAAACCCCAATTCGCATAAGTAGGTCGAGGAAAATGGTAAGAGGATTGCAATAGTACGCTTTGAAAGCAGTGGATATGAATTCTTCTGATAGCAGCTCCATGAATTCTTTCTGCTTGTTTATCGGTCAGTGTCCAAGGGAAATACTCTCTGATAATGGATTTCTTACCCAGTCCATAGGTTGAAGCTCACATTTACGAAAAAAAGAGTTATTTTTTTCTCCTAATATGTTCCAGTGTTTCACTATCAAAGCCAGCATTTTTTTTTCCTGAATCGGTAGCCATGACATTTGGGAACATTTCATTACTACTATTAGTAGTGTGGTCGATCTATAACACCAACTTAGCGCGAAAACTTTAAATCTTGTCAGATGACGTTCAAATATTAGAATTCCTGCCTGGCATTTTTTGGTTCAGCTCATTTAAATGAGCGAATAAGTCCGCCGGATAAGCAAGTTTTGCTACCCATTCTTCTATTTTAAACAGAGAGGCAAAATCTGAACCCTGAGCCTCTAAAAAAGTCTGAGTCTCAGTTTTAGCTCGTAAATCAGAGAAAGCACTTTTTCGCGAGAAATCTATCGTACTTCTGTATGAAACAGAAGTGACTGATGATCTGCTCCCATTTTCTGATACATTGCATTAAACAGGCGAGAGTTCAGTGGTTGCGACTTGATGTAATTGACAATTTTAGCGACTTCTTGTAGGACAGACAACAATTCATCGGGCAGAGACTTTGTCAGCAGTGCTTCCCTGTATAAAAAGCAATATAAATTTTTAATATTAGGCTTTTTTCAGAAGCCCCTAATTTTTCGCGTCATAGCTGCTGTTCCGTCCGTGCAAATGTTTATACAGTTGTATCTTTCCATATTATGCTCACTGAAGTACTGGTTTGTTACTTTGAATATTTTTTTTCCAGTGGTATAACCAGGTAGTGGCAGATAAAATGAAAATTCCTCTTTTATTTCATATTCGTCAGTGTACCTCACATTTGGGATGAGATGTGCGTAACCAGTAATATCAGTAGACTCGTCGACTTGTAGCGCAAAAACTCCACTAAGTCATAATTTTTCAATTAACGTTGATTCAATGTCTCTAGAAATATCATTAATGCGACGTGAGTTTGTATCTGATGACGTAGGTATTTTTTCGATTTCATTGGAGGCTTCTTGGCTAATCATAATCTTGACAACATCTGTGCGCACAAGTAAATTAAAGTTTCACCCAGAGAATAATAATAATAATAATAATAATAATAATAATAATAATAATAATAATAAATAAAAGGCAGGGGTCGGATAGACCGCTTGGTGAGTGGCGCCACCACCTTCCCGAGCTGAGAGGAGTACACCTCTGGAAAAAAAACCCCAAGCTCAAGGTGGAAATCCATCGTGCCGAGGAGCTGAATGGCACAGGGTTAAAGTGTCTCTAACAATGTCTCCGGATACCTAGCGCCCTCCGGTAGTAAATAGGTTTCCCATGGTAAATCGGGGCTCTGCCTTGGGTGACCGTTTTTTTCCCTTGAACCCAAAAAGAAATTTTATGGAGATTGAAACATATAATGATATTATACAAGGCGGTAGGGTTTTGCGGACAAGAACCCTTCGGAACCGTCGGGAGGATTTGTCCGTGGTTGGTGAGTCTGGAGCGAGTGGCAACTCCCAACTCTATGGCACCACAAGAATGGCAATGAACAAGGCAACTGAAAAAATCCATCCACAATTAGAATATAATAGTTAATCAACACCAGAGACTTCAATACAAACCCAACAAAAAGCAGGAGCTAATAATCAGGTACCGGCTGGCTCGCCCCCCATAAGGAGGGCTGTCAGCAGGACCGAGCGCACTCCACGTATTAGATGGACACGTGAAATGAATATTGAAGTAATGAGTGCCTATTATTACGTGAACCAGTGTGCAGATATACCGCTACCTGGATGGAGAAGTGCACTTCACCAAGAATATAAGAAGAGGTTTGCTGAAACACAGTTATCGGAACAAAACATAGCAGACCGTAAAAATCTTATATTAAGAAAAAAATATCTTACCGAAACAGAATTAATGAACATCAAGAGAGAAGTCGGTAATAAATTACACCAAAGCATTACATATGACCCACCTCAAGAAAATAACATGGATATCCTTAACTGGAACACAGAGAACCAACCGGTAGTACAAACTCCAATCCTAACAACAGAAGTATCATCAACTCAAAATGAAGAAACAGTCATGAATGGAAACTTTTTTAACATACGAGAAAGATTTTACAGTCTATTGGCTCATTTTACTGGCTCAAATCCACTAAATAGGCCAAAAATACCGATTCTGCGCAACATTGCAAAATCCCGCATTACTATAATGCAGGTCAGTAAAGTTTTGGAATCGCATTTATCGAGGATAATGAACCTTAGTGACATACATCTTGCGTTGTACTGTGCAGCAGTAACTGTAATCGAGGTTTCAGGTCAAAAAACTTACGAGATAGAGATGTAGTATCCCCCCGAGGAGTGGGGAAATTGTTTAGTGGTAAATCTCTTCGACTGTAAAAAGCTATTACCAGATTTTTTCATGTAGGGGAGCGGGGGGCTAGTTTTTTTGATGGAGTTCTTAGTTTTTTAGCAACTTACTCAACTCAACTTACTACAACTCTTAGGACAAGTTGTAACTGACGTGGGGTAAGTAGTAACAACATAATAAAACAACATATTTGTATGATTTTTAGGCATTTATTGTTGATTTACAATATGAAAAGTATTACTTACAAAGTATTTATAACAAAGTAATGAAGTTTAGACTGTTTCTTTATCAACATTTAGAGATCTTTCTTGTCGCTTAGTATCTATTTAGTCTTTTAAACAAAATAACAACATTTCTATCAACAGTCCAAATAATTTTTGATAGCTTAACATAATTTTTGGTCATTGAACTTGCATAGTTTTAAAATATACCTAAATCAAATGGCTTGTCTAAACTTTTGCTGGTTAAAAATCATCATTAACTAGTTTTAAAACTAAATTATCACAATCAACGTGGCAAGCTAGTCTAGCTTCATGCAATATAGCATATTAAATGCAAATTCAGTCTTCATCAGAATCACAGTTCAACAACGTATGATACACTATCGCCTTTTACACATTTAACCTGTGACCACAATTTTCAAATCAAACATTCGACCCAGTCTTCTCCGTCAGATCTGCTGTATTTCTTCTCCGCAAATCACAAATTGCTTCTCCGCAAATCACACAGAACCATTCTGTTTTTCTGAATCTGATTCGTCATTCAAAATCCTTTGCTTCACTTTAAAAATCTTTTATTTTTCGGTCGATTTTCCTTTTGCCCATCCTTTACGCTTTCCCTTACCTTTTCCTTGCTTTTTTTTCTTTATCGCCTTGCTTTTGTTTCTTTTTCATTTTCTCTTCGAATTCTTTTTCTAAAGCTTCTTTTTCTGGAGTATCAGTCAATATAGCCCATTTTCGCTCTGATAGATTTTTTCTAGGTGGAGCCTTTTTCTAGGTTAGGTAGTGGTCTGATTTTTGAGGGTGAAAAACCGATCGATTTATTTTGGATGCCTGACGGTCCTGGAATTGGTTCACTATATTTTTCACCTGTGAACTGGTTAATAACAACTGGTAACACTGGTTAATAGCAACAAGGGATGTTTTTAACGCCAATAGCTACAGCGCACTGGAAAGCTAGCTTTTTCACTTCTAATGGAAGCAATCCGAAGTAGATAATTTACTACATTAATTTTATTACATTTAAGCAGATACGCGGAGATTTTCTCTTCTTCCTCTGGCGTAAATACTAATCTTAGTTTGGCGTATCCAACAGAAAGAAGCTCGTTGTTTTCCTTCTTTTTGATGTATCTAAACAGCGATACATGACAAAGGTCCAACATTGCAACAGCTTTTCGAATTTTTGTTTGCTTTTCTAAAACTTCCCTTGTGGCTAGTTCGTAGATGTCTTGAGATTTAGCGGCCCTTTCTGATTTTGTATTATAATTTCTCATCTTAAGACATAAAAAGAAATTTGATTAAGATAAATCTGTTAGGTCTGCAATAGGTAAGGCCTTTGCCCACCAGTGGAATATGTACATGCTATTAACATGAAAACATGAAGGGGCAAGTTGTAACATGTCACAATGTGCCCCGAAATTTCGCTACAACTTGCCCCATGATAAAATTTTGAACATTTTTGTTAAAAAAAAAAGTTTATGTTATTATCAAATGAAGGTAGTTACATATGGTAGCTTAATATATTGACTACACAAATTAATAGATACTCATTTCAAAAAGACGTTGCAGTAACTTTGAATCAAACTTTGCGAACTTAATTTTATGTTACCTGGTGAAAATGGCGTGCCTGTTCACAAACACTCACTGCGCTCTCTCGCGTCTCACTGGCTGTGCTTACGTCATAGGCTTCGTTATAAGAAGCCAATTAAGAGTAAATTTAAAACACAATATTGGAAACCTGCTGAGAGTAATTAAGCTGTTACTACTAGCCCCCCGCTTCAGTACATGTTGTACGACGAAATGACTAAAATGTCTTCACATCCTTCTACACTTCTGTAGCTAACAAAACTATGTGCTTGTGCAAAGGTCTAAAATGTCTTCACATCCTTCTATAGTTAACAAAACTAAGTGCTCGTGCGTAAGGCTGGTGCTTAAACCATTTTATTCTTATCGTCATAACAGTAGTTACACAAAGGTCCAATCGGCCTACTGTTTTCCAAAAATGTATATCTCTTTCTTTCATACTAATAGCTCAATTGTTTGAAAAGACTTGGTGTACGAAATTGTGGTATTTTTGTACTTTTAAGCTATCATGACCAATATATCTATAGGCATTAATCATATCGGATCATATTGTGATGGTAAACTTACCACGACCTATGCAAACTATTGGGTTGATGCAAAAGTTTGTTTATTTTTTGAGGAAAATTTTAAGGCCTATTTTATTAACTAAAAATTACATTTAATGAATCAATCAATCAATATTGTATGGGCCGTTTTGTTTCGTGGCCTTTCTCCACTTCTCCGATAGCCTTATAATTCCGCGTTCATAGAACTTTTGATGTTTCTGGCTAAAGAAGTGATTCAGGTGATTTTTCTAGTTTTTCAAAGAAATAAACATTTTTCCATCTAAGGCTCCTGACTTTTAACTTGACTTTTAACATGACTTCTGTTTTTCATGTCTGTTTTGTCTGATTTAATTTAAGGTTGCTGAGGTTTCTGGTTAATGAATTGAGCCTAGTGATTTTTAAGTCATCCAAGGAAGTAAAGATGTTACCATCAAAGCTGTTTTGACGCGATTTAAATGATAGTCCTGGGGCGCAAGGCCAGAAGAGTACGAATGGATGGACTAAAACATTCCCAGTCAAGTTTATGTTGTTTAATACACTTAGTTGTGAACAGTATTTACCCGAATTGATGGTAGGGTTGTCAGGTAAGAGCTGATAATAAAAGATTCCCTTGCAGTTTTATCAAATGCATAGCATAAGCTCCTTCTGATGTAAACTGGCTTTTGCGCTAGTTGAAGGGACATCTCTGCCCGAGTTACATTACGATTTTTTAGGTTAATATTATACGCATTAAATTTTATATCACCTGTAGTTCCTCTTTTAAAATAGATCGATATCTCCTACTACTTACGTTATACATCTTCTGTATCTTTTACAGTTTCTTGATTTCCTGAGTCGTAATTGTATGTATGCTTGGATAAGATAATAATCAATTCCATGGACAGGTTCCCCAATTCGTTCATCCCAAAGTAACGAGCGGAGTCTAACACTTACGATAATAAAGTTCAAAGTTACTAAGTCCTTGCCAGATGGGTTTCGCAATGAGGGTTCGCGAGTTGAGGTTTCTGAGAATGTTGAAATTGGGTATTATCTGTAATCGTAGTGCCCATTTCAAAACTAGACACGTAGAGTATGAACGTTCTGATGGTACCATCTACAGCCAATTCAATATAGGTATGTATCGAATTATGCTCTTTACTGGCCTTCCATTTACCATAAAACACATTCTCGCTTCTTTCCTCCCACCGCCAAGGTGAAGATGTAACGCCATTACGCTCAAGAAATTCCTAACTTTGTTAGGTACAATACCTCTGTATAAAAGACTGTTTAAGTTTGGTCGAAATCAATTCTCCTACTGGAACATTCGGTATCAAATGCCTATTGAAATGACGAAACACAATCTCCTAATATCGAAACAACGACACAATATCCAGAAGGTGCTAATAAGGTTAGCGAAACGCACATCGAGAAGAAGATTTGGCGTTTATTGGACCATCCCCTTCAAGTTCGTAGGTTGAAATGTTGACAAATAATCTTTTATTACCATTCAGCTTATCAGATGCTGGACAAATAGTATTTCTAAATAGTATTTTTGGAAGAAGATTAGGCAGGGAAAACGTTCTTTATTAATGAGAAATATTCGGGTATAACATCTACACAAATGACAAACTGTTGATCAATGCGTATGAACCCGAAAGTAAACAGCAATCGATTATATGGTTCTTTCAAAATGAGCCAAACTCAACCAAAGTTGTTCGCTAGAGAATCGTAGAACGATCAATTTTGAATGGAACACAACCAGTTGTTTACCAGAAGTCTTTGAAGAAATAAGAAAAAACAACCAGCGACGCAGGATCATTCTTCACCATAAAAATGTGCGCTGTCACACAACGGCCCGAACAACTCAATATTTGACAGGCCAAAACGCCAAATTGATGGGTCATCTGCCGTAATATTTTAGTAAATTCAGTTTGGTACCCTTATTTTCTATGTGTAAGATTTTAAAGTTATTATTAAACGTATGTTTTTCTTTAATAAGACGTTCTGCGTATATTGAGTCAATTTTATTGTTTAGATAGCTGCGATTGTGTTAGAGATACCGGAAAATTCAAAACGTGTTTCTTTTGATGTCCAAGATGTATTTCCAAGCATACCTGCAGAAGACACGATCAACCTAGTGAAGAATTTATTACTTAAGAACAAAGTAAACCTGGTAGTTACAGCAGATATAATGAGCTTGTTAAGAACGTGTCTTAATCAAAATTACTTTTCTTTTGAAAACAAAATATACAGCAGTAAAAAAGGCTTAATTATGGGCAGCCCACTAAGCGCTTTACTTTTAAATTAAACGCTTAAATTTTTGTGAACAACATTGAAGAGAAAATTTTTTAAAACAAAATTAGTCAACAATGTTTAAATTGGTACCGATACGTTGATGAAATTTTGACATGTTTTACGGGTGGATGCTTTGTTATTATATCTAAATTCACTGCATATAAACATCATATTTACAGTCGAAATGGAGATCAACAGTTCAATAAACTTTTTGGATCTAATGATTTCTAAAAATTCGAATAAGCACTCGTTTTCGATTTAGCATAAACATTCCCACGATTCGCAATACATCCAACCACCCACAACATCATAAACGGGCAGCCTACAATATCATGATTCCAGTCCAAGACAAAGTCCAAACAAATACAAAATAGAAATAAATGTAATTAAGCAAATTGCGGTTAATAACGGCTATCCAGTTTCAATAGTTGATAAAATAGTCTCTAAAAAATAGAAAAATAAAGCTCTTTCACAAGCCTACCTTAAGATCAAAATTAAAGAATTTTGATTTAAAACTATTTCTTAAAAATGAGGAAACACAATAAATCAGGCGTCTACCAAATGGATTGCGGCTCTTGCAATAAATTTTATATAGGACAACCAGGTAGATCATTTAAATCTAGAATGGCAGAACTCAAGCGCAGCTATCGAAATAATCAAATGAATTCAAAATTCAAATAACATCTTATTAAAGAAAAACATATATTTAATAATGATTTTAAAATCTTACACATAGAAAATAAGGATACCAAACTGAATTTACTAGGATGTTTGGAAATAAACTGTCACAAATACACAGATGTCCTTCTTAACGACCAAATAGACCTCAATCATTCTCCGCTATTAAGTATGTGAAAAAAACGGTCTGAGTAAGGGTTTTGGGAATTACCACAAATTATTTAATTTAATTTAATTATTTAATTACTTAGTACCTAACTTTGTTTTGTTTATACAATTTCGAAACTCCATGAAGTTGAGTTATAATACATTTTTTTATGATGGCCGTAAAAACGTCAGACGCTTTCGAGGCGGCAGTCAAAATGCAACTTTCTCATTAGAAGGGCGTACCTGCAAGCTTGTCTAAATATTATTTAAAAGCGAGGGAGGGCCTACATCGTGCTCCTCAGCTTTCCACATCTCATTCCAGTAAGATAAGGCTAATCCATATACAGCTCGTTAAACAATGCTGACTATAGAAATGTCTGTATCAGGTAACCGATGAGATCTCCAGATTTATGGCCGATGGAATGACCAATGCTCTCTCATATAAAGTATGGGAAAGCATTGATCGAAACTTCGAAAGCTCCCATCCTAAATCTTTCCATTATTATTAGGTGCAAATAGTTACATAAAACAGTAATTTTGAATGATTAATTGTTAAAAAATGCTATTAGATGTCCATCCAATCAATCAGATGACGCATCCAATTTATATATCATTCAGATTATATTTAATTAGATGTTGTTCCTATTAAAGCATTATTATTCCAAATTAACGTGGATATATGTCTGCTCTATCGCATCGTATGGGAATAATTTTGCTAAGATATCGACGCCACAGATTCCCTTATTATTACTTAACCAATATATCGGGTTAATGTATTAACCAATATGTATGGTTAATGTAAAATAAGAAAAAAGATTTTCAAGAGGCAACGAAATATAATAAGACGGGATCATAAATACATTTATTGTGTTAAATGTAACCTTACTTAGAACATTAATAATAATAATAATACATAGATAAGCAAAGCAAATTAAAGAGAGATATATTGTATTGAGTAATCTAGTGGAAACATACAACGTGTATTGGTAAATCATTCAGAATCTCCCTAAGTAAAGCTCTGACCTGAGTCCATTCCAATGACGAAACGACGGTCAGGAACGTGGTTGTTGGAATCGCCAAATGGGTAATCTGGTTGAAAATACAGATTAAAATAAATTTTAACAACGAATATAACTTACACCAGGTACAGTAATACATCATCTTAATGACAATAATGCCAGGCGTATCGTGTTGTAATCGGTGGGCTCGGAAAATGTTATTTTAGTAAGGAGATAAAAAATATAATTTCCCGGGTACATGGGCCAATATACCACCCCGCCCAAACTGATCTTCTCAATTCTGTGTTCATCTGGAATGAACAATCTGAACGAAAATGACATGTCGATGTTTTTGTTAAAAAAGTAATAATATGCATAAGTTAAACATTACATTTGTTTAGGACAAATTTGCTGCATCAGGGCAGAATCCAGGGATACACAATACACAACGGAATATCCACATGACTCGCATCCGATGCGTTCATCAAATATCATTGATCGGGATAAAGTTAAATTATTTGAGAATCCTGTTGCCATCGCTTCCCGAATACTACTATTTGCCTTTTACTGGCAGAAAAATTAAATCCTTATGATAATGCCCCCACAAATACAAAAACTACACCTGATAGACACTCCAGACCAGATAACATTAAAACAATGTCGTTGGCGTTTGTGTTGGTCAGTGTTACCACAATATTTTTTCTGAGACTCTAAAACCACTAGAAAGTCACCAGCGCTCTTTCGAAGCTGAAATAAAGAAATAAATAATTCAAAAAAAATAATGATAAACTATTTTATTAACTTTTCAAACTATTGTTAATTTTTTGCATGTACCTTTATTATAAATATTTTATATAGTATTTTTAATCATAATGAACACAGACAAAGCACCAACCTTTAATAATGGATCTTGAAGTCAATAATTGCTGATGATACTAAGGCTTAATAAAAGCTATAGTTTTAATTCTAGCCACTAAAAAAAAACTAGGGGAAGATTAAATTCACTAAAGTCTATTCACCGAAGACAGTCGACATAAACAACGACTAGCGCGTTATCAGCACCTAATATTTTAGCCAGAAACGCCAAGCGCCCCTGCTATTGGAGGGAATCGGTCGAACCAATTTAAACCACCAATAAAAATCCAAACGATAGACAGGTTGCCGATCAACAGAAACACAGGGTTGGTGGCAGTAACTCATACACTGCCGTGAGTTTTTTCATTTATCGAGTTGCATTCGATTTATTAATAATTGTATTTTGTTTCCATAAAATGTCTGATACGGACACAGCTGATGAAGTTGTCGATATTAGCTATACCCCACCCAAAAAGAGGACAGTTCTTAGTGCGGTCCTGTAACGATCACGTTCAATATGCGTGAATATGTTTGGATTTAGTTTCTTTCTTCAATAAATAGGTTATAGTTTTTAGTAGTAAAAATATTACGTTGCCAGCATTGATATCGGTTTAGAGGGAGTCTGAGCGTGTGTTAATAGAGAAGGTGGAAATTTTCATGGGTTTAGCGGTTATTTTGAAATCATGTCTTTGTTAGAGGTAACTTGATTTAGCATTACCTCAGTTTCTACCAATATAATAACAATTGGGAATTTACAGTATTATACATAAGTTTGGTTTTATTCTTATATTCAGTTTAATATACTGAACATATTTAAAATTTATTATAAATTAAAAAAAAATGAAAAACTGCAGACTAAAAAAGTTTTCAATACTTTTGATGACAAAATAATCAATAAATTATCCAACACATACATTCATTAAAAAACTATGTAGGTCGACCACAGTGGTATGGACCAAATTTGATGATGTGTCTTCTTATGGCAATATATTCATTTATGCACCCAATACCATAATGTTTTATCGAGGATACATCTAAAAATTTTGCGGGACAGTTAATTGTCATTATCAGACTCTTCTAAAAAATGTGCTGTTTGAGAAACTCCATGGTTAGATTGAGACAAATTTGCAGATCCAGCCTAATACCGACTGCAATAAAATTTGCTAACTCCGTAACAAAGCTTCCTTCGCCCAAAAGTGGTTGAGGCTTGTGTATTGTATTCATGCACAAATCTTTTCTATTTAATGATTTTTTTTTACATTGTTCAGCTTTGTTAATTGTTCGCTAAACACTTTGTTATTAAGTGGTATGTCTTCCTAGTCGTTTCCTTTAACTTTTTCTAGTATGTTTTTGTTTGTAATATTCCCTTTAGTTGCCTCTAGTCATCCATACATAGTGTGCGACTAAACCATTTTTCATGACTTTTTTCATTTTGTTTTTAATTCTGTCTGGTAATGTCTTTAATCGCTCCAAGGTAATTCTTTTCTCTCGCTTATAGTATGCTTTTTATTGTAGTATTATTATCCAATTTTCATTATCATATATAAGTATTAGATAGTAGCTTACATTGGAAGCCAGCAGATTACCAGCAAATCAATTGGAAACCTTCTATGTGTGTGGTAAATGCCATCATCTGCCCCGTGCAGCTTAGACTTTTCTTGAATTCAGCTGATGTTTTGGTGTAATTTTTCTCAAACAGTTTGTATGTTAATGGAGTGGGATATAGACCTATAGGGAGCCGCTACGCTATCGTCCTTACCAATTTTCAGAACGGCTACTACTTACCCTTAAGCAGCTTTGGGATATGGCATGTGGTCAGCATTTAATTAAACATTGCGGTTAGCCATTCTTTAGCTTTCCGACCAAGAACTCAGAATATATATTGTCACACCCTGCAGCTTACCCAGTCTATAAATTTTTCAAAGCATCCTTCAGTACATCTATCGTCAGAGCTACTTTTTTGGCATAATTGTTTTTTCAAGGCAGGCAAATGTTTGTTAGAAAGTTTTACTTGAAGCCGTTTTTGATCAGAATTTAATAACAGAATTCAACAATTTAACAAATGGCCTTAGCAATTTCACTCAAAGTCAATTGTCTGTCATCTATAACCATATCATGTATAGAATTAATTATTTGTTCATCAGTTGCGCTTATTCGACGTCCAGATCGAGGATCATCATCCAGGCTTGTACGACAACGTTGAAATTCACCTGTCCACTTACAAACCATTGTTTTTAATGGAGCAGACTTCCCTAATACATTTACCTTTTCACTATGAATTTCTATTCCCTTTAAACTGTTCTTTACAAAGAATTTAATCATTGCACGATTTTCAATATTTTAAAAAATAACACTGATACGTTTAGTTTTAGCTGCTGTTTTTGTACGAATAAATTGACAGATCGACTTGAAACTTCATATACGTTCATATGAAAGGTGAGACTTTACAGTGAGGTAGATTATATACTTCTTTTACTCTATAGGTATCGCTCCGGAACTTTTAGTTATTAGTCTTATTAACTCTACATTATTTCTTCCTCCAATGTTTTTCATAATTTCTAGTAATGATATTTTTTTACAGCTGTATCTAGTATTAGAATTACAAGGTTCTCGGGTAGAAAAGCGTTTTAGATTTGTAAAATCTTGACGTTTCAGCTTTAACTTTAAAGCCATTATCAAGAGAATCTAGTTGACTTACTTCGAGGCCTCAATCTGTATACTACCCATAGATCACAACTAGAAAGGAGACTAGACTTCCATGCCAACATTTAGCGTCAAGTTCGCCAAAAAATCACTTCGCTGCAAGTACTTGCTGAGCAAGTGTGACTATTCGGTAGACTAGAGTTTTTAAAAACATATGTGGTAGGTTAGTATTGCTAAAAGCTTGCTATCCGCTTGAGATTTATCGTTTTATTATGAGTAAAATCTTTACCCGAGGTCACGGCTTTTAATGGTTCTAGCTATATATATTTTTATAAGTTAAAGAAAGCTGCATAAACTTTTGAGGCGTGAAGCCCCTCGGACCGCGAGGCCGAAGGCGGTGGACGTAATAAGGGTTTGATATTAATCATTCACATCGATGATTAAGAGTTTAATAATTACATTAGGCCATAAGACTATCTACACAGTATCAACTAACTGTTGCTATATTAATGATTATTTTTAAAATGCTATTTTGAGTCTCGGTCAAAAAGAATAAGTTTAAGATGATTAAAAGTATATTATAACTCAAAAATTTTATCGTACTGAAACAGACCGTCTTATGATGAAATAAGGTAATTATTTTTTGATAGAGAATATATTGAAAAAGGTTCTTAATCTTTGAGGCTCATGTATGCACTCACTGCCTAAATGAGTAAGGCACTATGAGTAAGAGGCACTAATGCCACTAATGTGAGAGACAATAATGAGCAAGGCACTCACTGCCTTATAATCGATCTTTTGCTACAAGACGAGGTACGGACGCACAAGAGCACGATTGTTCAAGAATTACTGCTAGGTTAGAACATCCATACAACATAGTTTGTAGTAGTTCTAGGGGTAGTTGAATGAATTTTAAATTAAGAAGTCTAAAGCAGTGATTCTGTTATGTGGAATTCTACCAATACTTTGTTATTTAAGTGTTCTATATCAGACAGAATATAAAAATGCGATCACATTTTCGCAAAGCTACACAATGTATACAGTTTAAAAGCCAACGTGTACTTTATATAGCAAATATTACAAAAGGAATATTATGGGTTATTTTGTATAAACCCCAATGGGAGCAATAAAACCAGCAAGAGCAGAATCACAAAGCCAGATGGGAGGAGCGTTTTGATCTAATCGGGCCTTCGAACTCCACTTGTTTCATGGCGAGCTCTCTTATTCTACGGACTTGCGCAATGGGACCTCGGACTGAATTTAATGGAGATCCGTCCCGGTTGCGTTGTTCATAAACAGGCGCTCTCTCGATTGTCAATTACAGTAGTGATCTAACAACATCATAAAATACACAGTAAGTCGGAAAAATAATGGTACTTTTTAAATTAAAAAAAAATAGTTACTTTGTCAAAACTAATTATTTTTATTCAAAATACATCCTTTTCGCATCAATTAATTGAAATTAAATAATTGAATTGAAATTTAGACCATTAGAGTCGTAAAAACATATCAATTTTCTCTTCTCTGATGACTTCTGGAACCGCAATTTTTTCAATTTCTGTGAGTGCTACGGGACTTCTGTATAATACTTTGGCACTTGGGTTGTTTTAATAAGGTCCTTGCAATGTTCAACGGAGCAATTTCTTGGTTCCCATTGAAAGCATAAGGAACAAATCAAGGACAGACTTTCCGTTTGCTAAAATACTTTGTCAACATTTTATGAATCATGTCTTTGGTCTTATTTCATTCCTCCACTATCAATCTCACAGTCGAATTCACGTCGTACGCGATCATTACACGCACTTTTTAAATCAACTTATCGCGATTTTTGTTTTTTGGCCGGCCTATCTTGGGGTCGTCTTCTAAAACACCACGACCGGCTTGGAATCGCTTATACCACTTGAACACACGTGTATGGCTCAATTTTTCTATTGGAACCTTTGGTGTGAGTCACTAAACTCAAAGAGATTTACAACTAAATACCGAATAACTTTTTTTTTAAGTTCTCGACTCACGTTTCGCTAACCATGTTAAAAAAAAAGTAAAAGTAATTCTGTGTAAAAAGTAGTAAATCTCTTTGAGTTTAATTGAATAACTGTTTATTATTGTGTTTTTTACTCTCAACTTTCTCAACAGTTGTTTTGTATATTGTTAAATAAATCCATATTGAATTCAAGCATGACATTTTTATGGAATTTCAGAAGTGTTATGTAGTTTCCAGAATTAGTAACGAATTTAATTCTCATTTGTATCGTGGTCTTTTTCGATGAATGTTATTACCTTTGTTTTACAACTATTTTGCATTGAAAGTGACTGTAAACTATTTCGAAAGCTTTCCTACAGGATCTACATAAATTTATATTTTCTCCGTAGTCTGCCATGTATTCTCTGTCAAACTATTAACAGTCTTTCTTTAGCAACAGTCATCTGTAAAATTGGATACTTTTTTTTTGTAACGTTTTACAATCGATTTACACGGAAGTGAGTTTTAAAAATATGTTATAATATAAAATTTCCATTCAATTGCGAATACAATTCAAATACAGTGCAATATAATTAAAACATCAATGAGACATGTTAGCTATAATACATCAAGTCTACAAAACATGTACGTACACCTTACATATACAGAATAAAATATATAGGAAGCATGCGAAAGTGTTTTGAATTCTCTATTAATACCACCAGTTCGAAATTATCAAAAATTGGCACTATATAGCTCACCATTACACTGCCTATTTAATTGAGGCAATTGTTTTAGGAACTACAGCTGGCCAGTTAATAACAAAACCAAATCAGCATATCTTGAAAATAACATGAAAAATCAGTTTTAACCAATGAGGTGCGCAACAGAGATATTATTACATACTGTTTATGGTCTGAAAAGAATCTGATGCGAACGACCGATTATTATTTTCCATAAATTTTTTTTCAACCTGTTATTATAATATGATAGAAATGATAAAATATTAAAATCGCACAAATTCAACCCTGTATTATTTCTCAATTTCGTGGTAGCCGATCCTGTCAGCTGCGTAATCAGCGCCTCCGACGAAAGCCGAGTCAACAACTGATATCACTGCCAAAATTCAAATTTAATACTTTAACATATTTTTAGTGTTGTCTCAGTTTTTCTTCCAGTATATTATAACATCCGAACAACCTAAAAGGTACCAGAAATATGCAAAAGAAAGGTTGTCTTGTTTATAATGTTACAGATAGAGCACACGATAAAAAAGAGAAAAGGGAGGAAACGAAAAAAAGAGACGAACTTTATTCACAGGATTTCAAAGTGAGTTTTATATATCTTGAGCGTAAACTTTAGCTTATCTTCGCAAACTTCATTTGCTGAAAAGGCATCCGTAACACCTCATGGGCGGTATCCAGAAAATACCTCTTAAGGGGATTTTTTGGTGGTAAAATTAATCGTAGTATTAATTCCCCACTTCAACGGTTGAAATGCCTTTTTTCCGGGACATTCCAGGAAAAGGTTTCATTTTTTTGATAAGTTTTGTCAAAGATTTAGGGAGTTTGGAGAATCCTTTCATGCATTTCGGAAAATAACTGGCAAGTTCTACAAATCTTCTCGTGGAAACTCTAAAATAGCTTTAATTTTATTATTACCAGATCGAATTCCTTCGTTTGTTATTTCGCGACTCAAATACTCAATTTTGGTTTGCAGGAACCTGCACATGTCAAGGCCCAATGTCATACCAGATGATCTTTAGAGCGTTAGTAAATCGCAAAGCAGACTTCCAGACCTTGTAAAATACATTTGGACGGGATCAGTACGTCGTCAATGTAAGATCCACATGATCTGGGAACGTCCTGAAAATGAGAGACTTTGCCATGCCAGCCAAACGTGACTGGCATGGCAAGTTCTCTAATATTTTTAAAGGTTGTGGATTTATTCACCCTGATGTCGAAGAAGAATTATCCGCTGCCTTTCTTTTATGATTTCCAAGTATCCAAATTACAAAAAAAAATCAAACTATTACTTCGGGAAAGCAATGTTTTCTTAACAATAATAAAAATAAAGCTGTAGTTTATTTTAATACAATACTATACCCAAAAAGAATAAATCCCAATTCACTTAACACTACGTAGAAAATTATATAAAATGTTTACCCAAACTTAATTTAACTAAAACACAACTTCGTAAAAGCTATGTTTTTTTTTTTATAATTGTTAGCAACGAAGAACTGACACTCAAAGCACTATAGGGCCTTTTAGATTCACCCCACACCTGAACTGTAAACACTCCTGAAAATACACTCCGATATTGAACAAGAAATCAAACCTAAATGATTTGGATCAATTATATATTTAAATTGCATAGACTTACTGAATCACCATATTGATGTTATTAACCAAACAGGGTGACTACACAAGTGTTCAACCCGAACGAACAATATAAGAAATATGGTTGATAGGATTTTTTATATTAATAGCTTTTCGAGGGATAAGAAAATATGAAACAATTATAAACCAGTTTAATTATTTTAAATTTTAGCTTAGTTATAACATTAATAATAATGCATAGATATGCTAAAGGCAGATATACTAAATTAAATGACCTAACTAATGGAAACATACAACGTGTATTGGTAAATCATTCAGAATTTCGACAAGTAGAGCTTTGACCGGAATCCATTGTAATCCGCCTGTTTGGAATGTGTTTACTGGAATCGCCACCTCACTAACCTGGTTAAAAATATAAATAAAAAATATATTTAAACAAAGAATATAACTTACACCTAGATGAGTAATACATGATCTTAATGTCAATAATGCCTGGCGCATCGTGTTGTAATTGACCGGTTCGGAAGAGGTCTTGTTTACAAGGAGATTAAAAACATAAGTTCCAGGATAGAGAGCCCAAGATACCACCCCGCCCAGAGAGAGTTTCTTAATACTATCTTCAACTGGACAGTAGTATCTGAAAAAAAATCACACATTTATGTTTAAATCACCTATAAAAAGTAATCATATATTTAAGTTATATATTACATTTCATAAGGAAACATATCCCAGATCACAGCAGAATCTAGCGGCACACAATACACGACAGATAATCCACATACTTGGTTACTAGTGCATTCATCTAGTACCATAGGACCGATTGAACGTAAATCATATTCAGGTATTGCTGCCATGGCTTTCCGTAATCTATTGCTTTTATTTTACACTGACACAAAAATTAGATAGTTATTATAGACACTACGTTATAAATGCCCGGCATATATTTAATTAAGTTAGGAATTATTATTTAAATACTAACTTCGTACTACTCTGTGGTAATGGAAGTGTTTTTGTTTCATATAATCTGTGGACTGTAACGTCCGCTATACAGCTGACATTTTTCCGCCTAAGGCGTCTTTCGCCAAAGAATTGTACAGGAAATATACAGTGTTTTCGGAGATCCAAATTTTATGACCTTCAAACTAATTTTAGTCATCAGTGCGCATGATTACCAATGAAAGGCGTAGGTAATTTCCATTTAAAATAACCCATAGGCGGCGTCGATTTTTTAAAAATTGAAAATTAAGTTATAAATTTCATTAAAAAAAAGAGGTATTTTATCATTTATAGGTTACCGTAAATGTTAATACCTATGTCTACGGCATTTTATGTTAATTTTAGATAATTTAAAAGTTTTATTTATAATAACATGATGAAGTTTGTTATTTAATCTTGCTAGGCAATGAACGAGAAACTTCTCCCTCAAAGATTGTTAATGTTAAAATTAATTTGAATATAACAAATTGAAAAAGCCATATCTTCAATGAATCGACACTGTCGATCAATTTTATCAAGCAACAGTATCGACCGACAAACTGAAAAGGCTCTGCTTATCCACCTTAGGTGGAGGAAATCGATTTTGACTTAAAACCCACGCTGTTGAATGACAAAGTCCATCGATATTGTTCACCCAGTTAGGACGTACCTTAATATATACAAAATATGCAAAGTAACTTTATGGAACTCGAAGACCTACCAAACTCTTGAAAAATTCCGCCTATTTATTTAATTTATATGCAACGTAGCATGTTTCACTTATTTCATAAATAAGTTACATAAACTTTCGATAAATAAAACACACATAAAATAATGAATATAAATTTTATTATAAAAAATATATAAAAGTAAAATATATAAATATAAAAAAATATATATTACATAAAACACAACAAAATAAAATTAAAATTATTCATAAGCCTTTAGCAACTTGTACATAGAGCGATTGCAATTTCATAGTTTACACTTGTAGAAGAATAAATAATCGTATTAATGCTGATAGATATATTCATACATACTATTTCTGACAGGCTTATGGGTAAGCACATAACCAGAGGTTAATAGTCTGATGGGGGTACTGGTCTGGGTTGTCGGTGGCTGATGACCGTGGTTTGGAACCCACGTTAAGTTCTAGGTCCAGTCGCCAGTCGCCTTGCAGTTGCTGATGCGTCTATAACCTCAATCCTTAAACCTCTAAAAAATTAAACAAACATATTATTACTAAGGCTATAATGCAGTGTAAGAATTTTTTATACAAATTTTATAAACTTAATATGTTGATCAATTCTTAAATTTTTCTTTGGTGTATTTTTATTTGACATGTTTAAGAGCATGACATATTTTCATCCTACAAAGTAATTTTGAAACATACAGTCTTGGAAAATTTGTACAAGGAGGTTCAAATGGAATTTATATAAATAATTTAAGAAATTGCTTGCTAATATGCGGCAAAATTAATGGATTTTCAAAATGTTGAAAGTTAAATTGAAAGTTAGTAATTGACATAATATAAGTGCTAAACTTGAAGAGATTTACCACTAAACACCAAATCACTTTATTGAACTTGTCGACGCACGTTTCGTTAATCATGTTAGCATCATCATGAGATGATTTAATCTTATTCTAAAACTAAACTATGTTCTATTTATATGAAAACCCTACCTAATGAAGCGTGTAAAAATCATGAACAGTGAAGTTTACTAAGCCTTACATTAATAATTGAAAAAGTTGAACGGAATAGATCCTTCATCTCAGTTCATGATTTTCTTACATTTTTCTATTTGAATGCTTTCATATGCATCCAAAGCACTCTTATTATTAACACTTTTAATTAAGCTTAAATTACTAATATTTATACTGTGGTCATGTTCCTATTGCATGTTGGACAGCACAAGATTTTTTATTCCTCCCATATCTAATGTTGTCTAGCCCTCTAGTTAATTGGACATGAAATGGTATTACCATGAATTTATTTGTGTTCTTATCCTTTTGAAAAGTCGAAGATTCTTTCAATGAATTTCTGAACTTATGTTTTTTAATTAATTTATTTACAATCTTCTTATTATAACCATTCAATAAACTATCGTTGTTTTCGAGTTCATGCGTGAATATTATATTCTGGGATTTACTATTTAAGTTTTTAATACAATCGTCTAAGTTTTCATTTTTCGAATAATTGGCAAAAACGTCATCCACATATCTTAACCACACCATAAAGAGCCTATTCCGTTCAGTCAACTTTTTTAATTATTAATGTAAGGCTTAGTAAACTCCACGGTTCATGATTTTTCACAAGAACCAGTCGAAGATACAGCAGCACCATCAACTGCTGCCACGACCAAACCTAAATCAGTAGTCCTGCAGAACAAATCAATATTCCATGATGTCATGTGCATCCTAAATAAATCCAAAATAGTTGTCGGACCAGTTAAAACGAGGCCGAACGGAGTCATTATGATCCCCGAAACGAAATCCGACCGAAAAGCCATCATAGAACTTTTCAATGAGAGAGTGTACCCGTACTTGACACCAACCGGGGCGTGCTAGAAATCATTCCAACTGAGGATGTCAAATCAGAGCTCCAACAATTAACTGTACTTCGTAATGAGGAAAATATCCTGACTACAATGCACTTCCAGCCCTTCAGAGTGGAGTGTTGGTTTCTTTTCAACACTTAACTCCGCTACGAAGACCCAGCCGTTGCAGTGTCACCAAAATCAAACCAAGAAAACCATCCCAACGTCGTCGTTCTCCAAGTCAGAGAGCGCTGGAAAACATTAGAGCTCTGTCAACCAAGCAGAGCAAAATCAACAGCAAGTAAAAGCCATCGCCGAACTTGCGAACAAGCTTCAGAGAGTACTTTCCTCCTGCATCACAGTCAATAAACACCAGAACTAATGTCGACGGAAGAATCTGCAAGATTTAACCATAAAGCTCAATCCACGTCCAGAATGAAACTCAAGAAACGCGAAATCTCTCATACCCGATCTACGGAATTCGATTCGAATTCAATCAACTCGATTCCGAATCACCGAAGATTTTCTCATTAACCTCCGAAATCTACCAAGATTTCAAATAACTACCGATCAAGTCGGTACCTCCAGGGCTACCGAGAAGCCCCCAAACAAACAGCGCCATGAAACAACGCAAAAACAACCTCATTAGAAGGCGCCGCCCCTTCCCATTTTAATACAGTAAACGATTTTTTAGAGCAAAATACCATATTTTATTTCTAGTATAGGGTTTCAATAGCACGAAGAGTAAAAAGGAGGAAGGGCAAAAAAACAAATCAGCGCACTATTTTCTTCTAAGCCCTCCCTCTTTGAAAACCCCCGAGCCGGCAGTACCTAAAATCCTGCTTAATAAGTCGAAGTTGCGGAAAGTCTTGTGTCGAGTGTCGAAGAGAGCGGACGTGTTTCACGGAGCTCTCTGCATGCGCACAAGTGTGCCGCGTTAGTGGTGCGTTTTCGATTACGTAGTTTAATCGTTTAGTTTCGCGAACGGGAAGAACGCGGAATAGAAACGATGGAGAGCTCGGGTAGCGAATCCGAGCTCTTGGTACTCCGAGAGGTGGCCAGAGAAGAACTGGCCAACATTGAAATGGCGAAAATCAGAAGACAGCAGGACCAAACCCTGGCGTTGCTCCAGGAGGAGAAGGAGGCCCGTTTGGCCTCCGAGAAGCTCTTTTCAGAGCTTCGAGAAGAAAACGCCAGGCTGCAAAGGGAAATTGCGGCGTCGGCAAAAAGGAACGAGGAGCTGTTGAGGCAGATGCTAAGCCTCCAGCAGAAAAAGGAAGTCCCGACCGACCCAGGGACGTCCGGAGCCCCCGTGGCGGCGCCGGAAAAGAAGAAGCGACGACACAGGAAGAAGCGGTCAGCATCGCTGCCACACAAGGAGGATTCCGACGAAGAGGAATCCGCGATGGAGGAAGAAAACCTGGGAAACCAGGCGAATATTCCCCAACCAGAACTCGGAGGCCAACCTTCGGCCTCCGATTCCGAGGGTTTTCGCGCTGCGCCCAAGCGCAAGCGAAAAACCTCCCCGCCGCCAGTTGACGACGTGCATTTTCCCGCACGGTCGAAGACACAGGCAGCGGGTACCCGTTCCGACGGGGCATCCGGGTCTCCGACCCAAGCCCCACCCACTCAAGTCCCTGTCGCGGCGGCCAGTCAGAAACCGACATCTTCCGTCGGAAATTCAGACCAGCCAGCCAAGAAATACCGGGTACCGCCGGTCGTGCTACACGACAAAGCGGCGTACCAGCAAGTCGTTCGGCTGTGCAAGCAGCTGAATATTAACCACGGCATCTCCACGACGAAACCCAAGGGGGTTTCGTTCCAGCCGCCCACTTCCAATGATCATCGGGATTTCACCAAATTCCTTGATGATCGGAAGTACCCGTATCATTCATACACGACCCCCGATGAGCGCAATCTCCGCGTTCTGTTCCGTGGCGTCCTCGAGAGTATCCCCATCGAGGACGTCAAAGCCGAACTCGAGTCTTTGGGATATCACCCCACCAACGTCCAACGTTGGTCAAATAAATCAGGCCCTCTGGCCATTATCCAAATCACGGTGCCTAAGACCGAAAAAGGCATCATCAACACCAAATATTTTCTGGACCAGACCATCCGAGTCCAGACCCAAAAGCCCTCGAACCAAGTTGGTCAGTGTTTCAACTGCCAACAATTTGGTCACACGGCACGCAAGTGCCATGCCCCCCCCAAATGTGTGAAATGCTCTGCCGAACACAGGTCTAGGCACTGCCCCAAATCGAAAGACTCCCCGGCCAAGTGCGCTAACTGCGGCGGTGATCACACCGCCAGTTACCGCAACTGCACGGCCCGTCCCGCGCCCCGCACTGCGAAGGCTTCGTCCTCGCAGCGCGCCCAGAAGGCTGCTCCACAGCCAAAAACCGCGAAAATCCCCACATCCACCTTCGTGTGGGGATCTCAGCGCCAAACGGCGCAACCCCAAGCCAAAGTTAACCAGGTTCAATCTGACGTAAGTCAGATTGTCAACCAGTTAACCAGCCAGATTATGGGCCTAGTAATGGCCCAATTAACGTCTGCCTTCCCGAACAATGTCCGTTAAACCGGACTCCCTCAAAATAATTTCATGGAACGCCAACTCCGTACGTGACAAGAAGGAGGAACTTGCTCACGTACTTTCGGCGCACAACATCGATGTCATCCTGATTCAGGAGACATTTCTTAAACCCTCTATCCGCTTCAGCATCCCGAACTATAAAGTTCACAGGGATGACAGAATCGACGGCCGTGGTGGCGGCACGTTGATTCTTGTGAAAAGAAACATCCGGCATTTCAGACTTCCTAAACCAGAGCTTGCCACTCTGGAAGCCACTGCCATTACTGTCGAGCTCAAGGACCGACCTATCATCTTATATTCCGTGTATCAGCGTTTCGGTGAACCTTTGGTTCCGGCTGATTACACCAAAATCTTTGACACAGATGCCGCCATCATCATCGGCGGCGATTTCAACGCACACAACACCAGCTGGGGTTGCAGAACCACGAACGATCGTGGTAGCACCCTAAGCACCGTGTGCGAATCGCTCGGATGCCTCATCGCCTTTCCTGATGAGCCCACCCACTACGCCTATAACCACCCGCAACACGCGGGATCGGTTATAGACTTCTTCATCACGAAGAATTCCTCCAGAGCGATTGCCACGTCGCTCCTGCACGAGCTCGACTCCGACCACCTTCCTGTCCTCCTCGAACTGGGGGACGGCCGGCTCTCGGGCGCTCCGTTCAAGTTGACTTCCAAAGTCACGGATTGGAACGTTTTCCGAGCCCATCTCCGCTCCACGGAGCCGATCCCGACCATTGCTTCCCCGAAGCAGCTCGATCTCGCTGTCGGTAAACTGACAAGGGATATCCAAGAGGCTTTCAGCCTTGCCACGAAGCATCGGACGGTCGACCAGCTTCAGCGAACTTCCGACCTCCCGACGGATCTGAAAAACCAGCTCCGGGCGAAAAATCGCCTGGTCAGGTTGGCCAGATCCACCCTCGATCCCGAGGATAAACGTCGGGCAAACCGGGCGATCAGAGAAGCCAGAGAGGCGATGGCGTCGTACAGAGAGGAAAAGTGGGATTCACTTCTTTTCTCTGTCGACACGTCAAATCCGAGGCAGATCTGGCGTCTGGCAAGGTCCTTGGCGGGGAAGTCCCGACGGGACATTCCCCCCTTGAAGTCGGATGATGGCGTTTCTTTCGCCGTCTCCGACTTGGAAAAAGCTGAAATGCTGGCGGAGTCTTTCAGACTTCAGATGACCAGTCCGAGGCTGACCGAGGCGCAGGCGGAAGAACAGGCAGTCGACCGCGCTTACGCGCGGCTTTCCGACAAGCCTGAACTTTCGTATCTGCAGGATTACCTGATTTCTCCAAAGTCAGTAGTGGCTATCATTCGCAGTTTCGCCCCAAATAAAGCTCCGGGCTGCGACGGTATCACCGTCAAGCAGCTCCGGAAGCTCCACAGTAAGCAAATCGCAGAAATCACGAATATCGTGAATTCCATTCTGCGTTTGCAATACTTCCCCGCTTCCTGGAAACACGCTAATTTAGCGGTAATTCCGAAGAAGAGAGGTGCGAACCTCTCTTCTGATTTCAGGCCCATAAGCCTTCTGAATAATCTCTCCAAGATAGCCGAAAAGGTCATTCTTTCCGCACTAAATGACTTCACCGACAGCAAAGGTATCATACCTAACGAGCAATTCGGGTTCCGAAAGGGACATTCGTCCCTGCAGCAATGCGCAAGGCTTGCTGGCGACATTCATCAGGCTTTTCGATTAACAAAGTACGTTGGCGCTGTGTTTCTCGATATTTCCAAAGCCTTTGACAAAGTATGGCACCGTGGTCTTATTTATAAGACCATGGAATTAGGTTTTCCAAAAGACCTTACCATACTGATCCGCTCTTTCCTGTCAGGCAGATCCTTTCAGGTAAAGATTAATTCGTCTCTTTCAACGAGAAAGCCCATAGAGTCGGGCGTCCCGCAAGGTTCACCCCTTTCTCCGGCTTTGTACAACCTGTACATAGCCAAAATTCCCTGCTTCAGTGACGTTAGATCTGCATTTTTCGCAGACGACACTGCCTTTTTTGTCACGTCACGTCACGCGTCGGCTATTCATAACCGACTGCAAAAGCAACTTAACGTTGCTGTTTCCTGGCTTAAATTCTGGCATCTGCAGGTCAATCCAAAAAAGACCCAGGCGATCATCTTCACCAGAAAACGCCCAAAATGCGCGGCCAGACTGCTGGTTGACAAAGTGCCTATTCCGTGGTTGCAAAAAGCAACCTATCTAGGCTTACATTTCGACCGCTCTCTTCAGTGGTCTAGTCAAATCCAGCTAACTCTAAGCAAGGGGTACGGTATCTTCAAACTCGCGTACCCCTTAATTTCCAGGTCGAGCAAGCTAAACCCTTGCATCAAAGTAAATATTTATAACACTTTAATTAGATCCGTATATCTATACGGTCTAATAGTGTATTTTCGCTTCCTGTCACCGCATTCGGTGCACAGGTTACAAGTTCTTCAGAACAAAACCTTGCGTTTGGCGCTCAACGCTCCATGGTTTGTTCGGAACACCCAAATTCACGCGGAAACCGGAGTACCCACGGTATCGCAATTCTTTGAAAAAGCTTACGAGAAGTTTGTTCTAAAAGCTTCTCTAAGCGAAAACCCGCTCGTCCGGAAAATACCGGAAAATTTACCCGGACCTCCCGGGTAAATCGAGCCGCAAAAATCCCCAATGTCATTGTACGGGCGGCGAGCAGAAGGGAATCGAATCATCGGTTCCTGGCTTGCGTAAGGCCGCTTCGACTATAAATAACAGAATGATGCACACTCCCCGGCGTCGTCGGATGGCGGCCGATCGATCTCTCTTTTCGATCGATCGGACCCCCCATTCGGCGAAAAAACTCCGTCGAATTTTCCGACGGAAGTAAAAATAAAAATAGATAGAAATCTAGCGTTGTTTTTTATATGCTCCTTTTCCTTTCTTGTTAACCTCAAGAAGTTCGCCAGGACTTCTAATAATTGAAATACTATCTTTCCTGTCTTTCTATTAACTTAAATGACAGCCGGAATCTTAAATTCCGGCAGATCAAAGGTCAGCTAGAGACCTCAAAACTTTAAAAAGCGCCCATCTTAGGGTTTGAATTTCATTGAAAACTAGTAAGAGCCTCCGGGCTAACTAAAAAACCTGGCTGAATAAGTCGAAGTCGAAGTCGAAGTTGCGGATAATCTCTCGTTAAAAATGACCTGAACCATATGCACGGGAGCATTGCCTTACTGAAATAAAAAATGATCGACATTTCCTAGTTATGTGTGCCCTAGTTATGTATGAATTATATTTAAGTTATGACTGTTGATTCAGAAATGAAAGCGAAATATTTTTTCATACTTGATTCCCGTCCAACTCATAGAGCTACCATCGGCCCCCACTTGTCTCTTTAAGAAAAACATTTCTTCTTTCCTCAAGTTATGGGCAACATAATTGACACATGTTTTACTATTACTAACACAAAATATTATTTCACTCTAAAATTATAAAATATAGATATTTTTCAAGTGAAATATGGTCTTTATAAGTGATTAAATAGTAGACAGCTAGCGGTGAAGCGAGTTGTTAAATAAGAAAAAATCTAATCCGCGGGAATATTTAAAATCCTGTTAGCGTTTTAAATGTGTTACCAAATGTTTTCCTATTGCGCATGCGTATCCACTGACGGCCGAGCTATTCCCGAAGGTGGTTTTATCGAAAAATTTATAGTTGTTTGTGCATGTTTCTATGTGTTTATTTTACAGAATCTTGTAGTATAAAGATTTCTAATCAAAATGTCCACGACGATTGAAGGACAGTCCGGTAAGTTCATCTAATTATGGGCAAATCTAATTTTAGATATATATTGTGATGTAGATGGATAGTCAACTTTAATTCTAGTGTCAGACGAGGCTCCTGGGAAGCGTGAGCTTGCGCGTCACTTGACCAAAATCGAACCATTTTGATCATCGCGCCACTCAGGAGCCCTTGTCCGACCGTGGCTTAAGAAGGGTGGGATTATAGGGAAAATTATTTTTAAATATAATCTATGTGTTTTTTTGAATTAAGTTGTTTATTATATAAATATTAATATAATTATTCATTGTAAATAAAAATACTGGACTGTTTATTTCCGATTGCAATTTTTTTACAATATACATTTCAAGTAATATTATAAACTTTCAACTGCCATACAATTAATATAATAGAATAAATAATAAAATGTAAGCACTTGTTTCAGCAACGCATTAATAATTTAAAAAATAACTTCTATATGCTAATGTTTATATATTCTTATAACCACAAAGAATAACCTTTATTAATGACTTATAATTGGTTATTTTTTTAACCTAACAGAATCGCCATTGCAAGAACATTCTAAAAAACAAGATTTAGACTTAGACCTAGAAATAGGGGAACGAAAACGACATAGAGATTACTATTTTCGATTAGCCAGTGAAAGTTCAAAAGCTTCTGAAGATGACACAGAAAGTATTTGTAGTTTACAAGATAAAGAAACTGGTAGGAACTCAAGGGACCCATTGTTCAAAAAGGACTAATTGTAATAACTATTTTAGATGTTGTAAGAGATACTTCAGATACAGAATCGCAAAATGATGAATCGCAAATCGACAAAGATGAGGCAGAGCTTGAATATGAAGTTGCTAGCTTATCAGAAAATGATGTTAGAAGATTTCATGTGTCGTCTAGTGATCCCGAAGTAAGATTTTGGTTTGTTAGGGTTGTATTAGTGTTGAATAGTTATATTGATCTGAAAAATAACCTAACTTTTTAACCTCAAATTGTTAAACGAATTAATAATAGTATTATTCTAGTTTGATTTAATATTGAATCTATGACTAGTGTGATCTATTTCAAATTAAATTATAGTGTAAATATTTGTTACATTATTATAGTGTGCAAAGGCTGGTTATAAAACTAATAAATAGGCCCGTTTATTTTTGGGATCAGTTGCGGCTTGTGGGTTTTTAAAGTGGGAGGGCGTAGAAGAAAATAGTGCTGCTGAAGATTTATTTTGTTTTCCCCTTTCTCCTTTTTACTTTTCGTGCTATTGAAACCCCATACAGGAGGTAAACCAGGAAAATGAGTTAAAGGAATGAAACTGAACGGAAATAAAATATGGTATTTTGCTCTAGAAAATTCTTTACTGTGATAAACGCTGGAGGGGCGGCGGCCCAACGCCCTCCCTCACGAGCCACCACTGATTGAATCTATGACTAGTGTGATCTATTTCAAGATAAATTAGTGTAAATATTTGTTACATTATTATAATGTGCAAAGACTGGTTATAAAACTCATAAATAAGGCCTGTTTATTTTTGTATACAGTGTCTCATTAAGGTGTTCTTGTTTTGTAGAATATGGTGTTAACACCAGCATCAGCTATGATATGCCAGAGTGATCTAGAAGTAGAAGTAACTGATTGTGAGAATTCAGAGAGCTCTTCGGGTGAAACGTATTTCGAAAGGACGTGTTTTTCCACATGCGCGCAATGTCGGGTCGAAAACGATAACTCTATGTACAGATATTGCGAAAAGTGTTTCCAGGTAGATATTCGAGATGTGGAAAGTTTGGTGGCAGATCAGTTTGGTTTTGGATGAAAACTATGCTATTTTACTATTCTATACTGTAAAAAACTTTACTGCCTCAAGATGTCCCCCCAAAACTATACAGATCTTCTGCGAAACTCTCCACGTGTAGTGGTGTAAAATCGCCCATTAAAATAATTACTGTTGTGTGGATTTTGCATTATTCTTTAAAAAGAGAGACTAGAAGCCTACCAAGGATTAAACAAATGGCAATTCATGAAGACATTTTTCGAAATTTGACTTTGTGTGTTTCTTAAAATATATAGAATGTGTAGAATAAAAAGGGTTCTTTAAACGACCTCGAGTGTTAAGATACTGGGTCATGTTAATATGGACCATGTTTCAGGGGAATATAGCTGGAAAAATAAAGGTTTCTAGTAATCGTTGTGGGTTCCACATGAGATTGTGGAACCCACAGTTCCCGCAGTTGGGTATATAACATTCAGCTAATGTTGTCTCACTGGACAGTCCAAAAAAATCTAACACGGCATGCATACGCCATTCAGCGGGAAGTCAGCGAAACTATGGGTTGTTGACTATGGATAGGTCTTCCTATTCTTGCCGAGAGTTGCCCTTCGATTGAAGGGATGGGTGGGGCTCGTCTCCAGTCATGCAACTAACAATTATGTATGTTTCGAGGCTTCCGCGGTCGGTGTTGTTAGAAATACTAGGTTCTTGAGTAGAACCGCGTTTTAGATTTGCAAAATCTCGATATTTCGGCTTCCACTTTGAAGCCAGTATAAAGCGAATCTTGTTGTTTTGCCGACGCCTCAATCCGCCTACTTCCCAGGGTTCACATTTAGAAAAGTAGTTGTAAATCAGGCGTGTAAGTAAGTAGTAACTTTTTCTAGTTGTGAACCCTGGGGAGTATTCAAATTTAGGCCACGGGGCAAATCAACTAGATTCTCTTGATAATGGTTTCAAAGTGAAAGCCGAAACGTCGGGTAATTTTGAAATAACGGGTAATTTTGAATTTTGATAGAGTGTCCGAACTTCCGATTATGTATTAAAAAATGAGATATGCAAATCACTTAGTTATTAGGTCTACAAATACATTTTGAGCCTTTTTTCCATAAAATCAATATTTAATTATACAAAATCAACATACACATCAGTCTTGAAAATAATCTTCATCACTTTCGATACATTTCTACCATTTCTTGGGCAGCTGGCTCCCTACTCGGAAAAACGATTGTGGTTCTGATTCCATGAATTCGGTAATAAAATTTTGGACCTTTTCGATATCTCCAAAGTACGTATCACCAAGATAATGCTGCAGAGAACGAAAGAGGTGGAAATCTGAAGGGGCCATAACTGGAGAATAGGCCGCATAAGGGAGAACTTCCCAGCCCAAAGTATCGATAAGTTGTTTGGTTGCTGCACCCTCATGGGGACGTGTGTTATCGAACAACAGTATCACCTGCCGAGTTTCTTTGTCAGTATATGATCATTTTCGTTTGATTTCGTCACTTAAATGCGTCATTGTTCTTGATAACACTCAGAAGTTACACTTTTCCCGGGTTTTAGGAACTCAATGTATAGCACACCTTTCATATTCCACCAAACACACTGCAGTACTTTCTTCGCGTAAATATTCGTCTTTGCAGTTGATGTTGATGGTTCTTCGGGATAAACCCATGCTTTTCTCTTTTTAGGGTTATCGTATATAACCCACTTCTCATCACCTGTCATGGTTTTAAACAGGAAATCCTTCTGTTTGAATTTTATTCCAAAGCAGAACAAGTCATTTCTTTCTCTTCGAGAACACTGCTTTTAGCTGAAAAGCGAACAGAATACAGTGCCTCATGTGGCTGTCGGACGCTTTCGTGCTCACTTGTGACATTTGTAAGGTTATGCCGTGCAGCAAATATTTCCTATACGGTTTTTTGTATGTTAATGATTGGTACTAAGAATTCCCAAAGCAAGATTTGAACTTAAAATAATGTTATAGTTCATTAATTCGGAGAGGCCAGTCTTATTTGTATACCTAATACTTATTGTCTATCTTGTATACATTGTAAGGTTTTTGATTATCGGCCATAAGTAAACACACAGTCTATTTATAACATTTTACAGTTTCTAAGGCAACTTTTACACTGCCATCCGAACTAAGCCGAGCAGAGCTTTGTTCTGCTTTGAGAAACAAACTTATGAATCAGTATGTGGCTATTCACATTGAACGACAAGGGCGTCCAAGCTGGACTGAGTCGTTTCATCTTTCAACTCTACAATTAACTCTGATTCAACAGGAGGATATAAATAATTGACTGTAGCAATAAATGATTTTGTAAGTTTTCTTCTATGTAGTATTTGACCTTAATCGACGTTTGTTTCATTTCAAAATTTAATGGCAAGGGGTTGTTGAACCCGACTGCTTCCTCAGGCCAGCATTACTGTTTTATTTTGAAAACGAATTCCATTTGTTTTGTTACAATAACTTATGTCATCAGTTTCATGATGTAAGAACTTCATTCACTCATTTATTTTGGTTATATCAATGATAACTTGGTAAGAGTTGTTCAGCACCACGGAGTAAATTTTAGTACTGAGCTCCTTAACGTCATATTGGCTTTAACCCTATTAAAACCTGCAACTTCAGTTTATTCCGCCAACATTTAACTCATTCATAAGCGTATTTTTATCCAGGGCATAGTTTATTTATTTGACAATCATTCACTTACCGGTTTGTTATCAGGACCGAAAGAACTTTTACCCACCACGACCTCGCAGGAGGAATCGGAAGAAGAAACCCAGCGTGAATGCACCGCAACACCTCATCAAATCGTCCGCACAGAATTGTTTGAGCGGAATGTCGCAGGATTTTGGTGCAGGATTTAGTCAGCATCCTCAGTTGAACTTAGAGAGCTTTCATGTCCCGGAGGATGCCAGCAGCAGAAAAGGTGAGTGCTGTTTTTTTGCTACACTTTATTTTTCCAATTATGACTATACTATATTAATACAAGCTAATGTATTCAGTTTCGGTTGCTTTTGATAGAATAATGTGTTACATTTGCAATGTCTGAGATCGAGAATTTTCGTCTTTTTTGTACATAAAAATAAACCAGATATTGTTTAAAATCATATATTTTTTTGAATTAAGTTAATGATTAATTGTTTATCCCAGTATGTAATGGTACATACTTTGATAAACAATTACCACAATTATCACAATCACTTCTTTTTTATCCGTCGACGCGCGTTTTTAGAAGCTTTTAATCTCATAGATTAAATTACTTGTTTTTGATGAAGTGGAACAGTCAGAATATAGAGTAAAGAAACTTTTTGAGGAAATTAAAAAGATAAATAAAAATTTAGATATAATTTAAATTAAACATTGAACTTATGTATTAGGCGGTACTATCATTAGCAATAGAATCAAGGTCATTTTTCCAAATGGATTTTTGACAACTCAAATTTTTGGTAATATCTGGATAATATTCTTCAACCCACTGTGCATCCATTTGCCGATGTTGGTGAAAACTTCCATCTCATACACCAC
Source organism: Cosmopolites sordidus (assembly GCA_031761425.1). NCBI lineage: Eukaryota > Metazoa > Arthropoda > Insecta > Coleoptera > Curculionidae > Cosmopolites > Cosmopolites sordidus. Next base: position 56,632 of record JARFXV010001989.1, read on the forward strand.
GACAATGCTCGGCCCCTTACCGTGCGTGTTGTGGCAACCTGGTTAATCAACCAGGGAATTGACGTATTCCCATGGCCAGTACAATCTCCGGACCTGAATCCAATCGAGCTGTGCCTCATCGTTCAATATATAGGGTGGTTTTTTAATGCGTTGTCTGAGTTATTTTGTCTTCCAAGGCGTCAATCAATAGTTGGTGGTTTATCGACATAGACCAAAGATGTAACATAATCAGAAAGAAAATAATATAAAGGTGTTAAATGACATGATCTTAGTGGTCAATTAATAGATTTCTTTGTCAACATTTTGCGGCATTTTCGCAATTTTTTAGACATTTTTCGATATTTTCAACCATTTGCAGGCTTTCTGATGTTAAACATTTCATGGTGATTTGCCATGCTACACTGAAGAATTTTGACACTATTGGCGCACAAACTCACAGTTCGTTTGACAGCGGCTCCTGTCGGAAGTTCGGATATCACCCTTTATAAGAGGATACAAAACAAGAGTTAAAAATATTATATTGCAGTTTCGTGTCGTTTTCATTCTTGTACTTTTGGAAAAAGCGATAATTCTGGAATATGTTTAATCTGACCTTGTAAGAGACAATTAGTATTTTATTCTACACTCATCAGATAGTGTTATTTTTAAAAATGCCTATATATTGAGATCACATTCGGACATGTTTGACATATAGTTCTTTAGAGACGATTTTATTACGCCTTTATATCTGCTTTTTGGACAACGCAAATTTCGTTTCTTGCTTTTTATTAAGCCATAGAGGATCTGCTTCGGCGTCTTAGTGTCCCGCATTATTTGGCAATGATCCAACCATCTCATCTGAGCTTTCACGATCTAAGATTCCATGCTCAAACTGTTGACTTATTCAAATACCTCTATACTGGTCTGATAGTCTTGCAATTTCATTTTAAGGTTTTCCGAAAGCAGCCCTGATAAACTCTCTCAAGTTATTTTATTTGCTTAGAAGTACATGCCCATGATTCAGCTCCATACAGAAGAGTAGGAATTCTTATAGCATTGTAAACACTGTTGTTAGTGTGTTCCCTTAAGCCTCAGTTACTCAATACTCTTCTCACTAGATGTCCATAATTAGCTCCAGTACACTTTATACTATATATAAATTTTTCTTGCAGGTCGACAGAGCAGGACTATACCTACGTCTACGTAGGTACTATGACTACGACCAATAGTCGACTATTCACAAGTACATCAGACGTCTCTCTATCCCTATTTTGATCTTTTTGTTGTAATATTTTCCTCTTTGTTCATTAATTAAGTCCGAACGCACCATAGGCATCAATAAATAAGTCCAGGTGTCGTGCCAGGTTGATTAGGCTCACTCCATTCTATATGACAATCTGCCTCTGACATGATGCAGGACAGCGGTAACAAACATAGAAATAAGTGTCGGGACCATCACACAGCCCTGCTTAACACCGGTTTTAATCTCAAAGATCTCAGTTTAGCCAATTTGTGTCAGAACTTTTGCATTTATGATATTGTGCAGAAGTGTAATCATATATACCAGCTTTGGCGGGCATCCTATGATGTTCAAGAGCTTCTACATTATTTTTATGTCAACGGAGTCAAACGCCTTTGACAAATCTACAAAGGCCATGAATAGGCTTTCATTTTGTTCTCTATATTTTTCTTGCATCTGATATAGCAATAATATCATATCCGCTGTTCTACGACTTGCTGTGAATTCACAACTCTGGCAGTATTGGTTCAACAATACCAATCAGTCTATTTAATATGATTCTAGCAAAAAAAAAATCCTGCAGCAGAGAGCAATGATGTTCCCCGGTAGTTGTTGCAGTCAGCTCTCTATCTAATTTTTTAAAAATAGGTATGCCAGCCTTTCTAAAGTCCGATGGTATTTCCTGCATTCTCCTGCAGAGGCAAATTATTTTGTAGAGTTTATTCACAATCACAGCCAAGGGCTTCCAGTCTTCACAAACCTACCCTCACCGTTACTCATTCATCGTCGCAGGACTTAATAATCCTTCTCCTCGACTTTCGCTGGTTAGACTGAAATCTTAGTAGATTTCGGAAGTTAATGAGAAGCTTCCTTCTGGTTCGCAGGCCCGCTAACTCAGGATTGGGTACGAGAAATACGCGTACCTTGAGTTTGGTGTTCTGGACCTAGATTTATACTGACTCAAAATTTTTTTTGAATTAGACTCAAGATTTTTTGAAGTTTGTTTGCAAGCTTAGCTGTAGCTTCAGCTTGCTGGTGTATTTGCTCTGTCTGGTCGGCAGAGCTCTGGTTTTTTCCTGTGCTTGGCTCAGGAGTTGATTCGGGTATGGCCTTTTTCACTTGATTCTGGTGCGGCGAAGGTTGCTTCTTTGTAGCAGAGCTACGTGTTAGTTTCTTCTGCACCACTACTCTAACGGGCTGAAAGTAGTGATGCTTGGTTTTCAGAATGTTTTTTTCATTGCGAGGTACAGTTACTTGTACGATCACAATGGGCTTCTTCTCTTTAGTCTGCCATCTCGTGGTGGAAGTAGGGTGGAAGCCTAGATGTTGAAGCTCTGTTCTGATTTCATCAATTAGGATTATTTCAAACACTCCCTTGGTAATGGCACAGTGGATGGTGCTGTGGTGCTGCTGTCTCTTTTATTCATTCTTGTGTCATTGGCGGATCATTATGTTTTGTGGGCGAAGTTAACGGTGGGAAGCGATCGGCACTTCCAAAGGCTAACTTGCCATAGAAACTGCTGACTTCTAGATCAGGAGGACATCTGCTGATATCCATCTGTGGCAGAGACTTGATGGTCGTTTCAATCTCGATGAGTGGTGTTTGGATCACTGGGGTTGGTAGTGTGGTGTGGGGAGTCTTTTCTTTTTCTTTCTCTTCAACGCTTGGCATTTTAGGCAAAAAACCAACGTCGTTGACATTATCGCCAGTTTTCCTAGAAATAAACTCTTCAAGATCATTGATTCTGGTTAGCAATTTTTGGATTTCTGCTTTCAATTCTTTGTTTTCGAACATAAGATCCCCAATCTTGTATTGCTGGGTTCGTATTTCTTTCTACGTATAACCTGATTTTTCTGTATCTTTTATATAGGATTTGTGCTTATCCATTGCGAAAAAGCACTATTAACAACTTGACACAATAGGAACACTAAACGATTAGCATACGTTTGCCACATTTAGATCACTACCGGAGAGATGTGTACTCTCTGACAGTTCAATCTAGACTCCTGGGTTTTATTTAGTAAAAGTACATTATTTATAGTGTAACACACATCTGAATTTAATTCTGTTTGGTTCTTTCTGTTAAAAATCTTATTTTATTTTTTTGTCATATAGGTCCAGATCAGAATCATTTTTGTGTAAATTGTAAGATTATTTTATACTGATTGTATTGATAATAATTTAAGATATGTAGTACAATTTTAAGATTTGTTTTATTGAAGGTTATATGGCAGATATTTTCATTGTCTGTTATGTCCGGCAACCGTTTTCTTTATCTCTCTTATATTAGTTAAAATTATGGATTGTTAAATCATTATTTTAATTATTGTTTGGTATAATATAATATGTATGTTAGGACATTTTGTTTATAAATTCCATTGCCATAACATATTTGAAAGCAACTGTTGCTTTTTGGGGTTGAAATGTCAAAATGAAATACAGTTCTGTTTTGTGAAACATAACATTTGGATTAATTCTTGTATTGGAATCTTTGGTATGAAACACTAATCTCAAAAACAAGTTACATATTAGTTATACTAGTTAAAAAGTTAAACATATTGGCATCATCCGGAGATAATGCTAATATGAGTCTTTTTGAACTTAGAAAAAGTTTCTGTTAGTTTAAAAAAAAAATAGATGCATTAGTACTAATGCAAAACTGAAACTGAATATAAATGAAAACCGACTAGTTTACATTGAGTCATCCAGAAAGCAATTTCGTTTTTCATTCTAAACCACAAAATAATTCATGCACTTTTATTTTAAGTTTGTTATAAACAGTAAGTTTAACAAATAGTTTTTCTATGTCATATTTATTACCTTGTTTTTTTCTTTGTTGCAATTCTCCAAATGTATGGATATATATAGTAGATATATAGATAACCACTTTATTAAACTTTTTGGTATAAAGCTTCAAACTGTATATGTATCTGTATATGTATAGATATTTAAACTGAATTAGACCATATATATATGCTAGACTATTAGTCCGGGAGTACATCCGATCGTTTGTGTCCTGTTTGTTGGGAAGGTGCAGACGTTTCGCCAAGGTCACACTTGGCATTCTCAATGCTTGTCTGAAGACTGAAAAAAAATTCAGTCTTCAGTCTGGGCAGTGTAGCGCCATCCAGTGGACTTCAGATATTGTTCACATACTTTCATTTTGGTCATAAATAGTTGGTGCTTCATTTTGCAATGCCGTGTTACTTTAGATAAAGGCGTTTCAGTTCCTGTCTACAAAAGAAAATCTTAATTATATAACCTCTCTTGTTCTACAATTTTTATTTATGTACTGTATTCAACATATCGACGTGATTGATATCTTTTGATTATAACTAATGTCAGTCTTCAACACAAGTTTGAAGATCTGAAGATATACATGAATGAAAACGAAATAACTATCTGCAATGGTTTTAGAATGTTATGTGAAATTAATCAAAATAATCATTATACATAGTATATAAAAAGATTGTTCGAGATGCCATTAAAATTCAGAAGGTCTATTTTTTAGCAGTATAGTGGAAAGCTTGCTCATAGTACATTTCTAATTAAATCTCATAAGTTTAAAACATTTTTTTCTGTGTTTAGATATGTCAAAAAACAAAAATGTTTCACATTCCAGTTCTCAATCATTAGGAAAATTAATGGAGATAGAGTCAGGTTCAGACAAATCGATGCCAAAAAAAAAACGACTCTGTTCGGAAATTTTACAGAAAAAGGTGTCCTTATCGGAAACTGATCGCTCAGAATCACCGTTGTGCGTTTTTTGCAACAGCGCACCGAAGGACAGTATCTTCTTGCATACCACTATCGGTCACCGTTGCTGTTGTTACAAGTGCGCGAAAAAAACTTTGATTGCAATAAAAAGATGCCCAATTTGTAATTGTGCAGTTAATAAAATAGTTAAAATATATACTTCTTAGGAATATTCAATTCTATTATTATTTTATAAGTTATCGGGTACTTGTAAAAGGCGAATTTTCAGTTAGTGAATTGAAATTTATAATGATCTAAGTCTCAAAATGAACCGGAAGTTGTCTTTTAATATTAATCGTAAGTAGGTGAAGACTTTTCTTATAGTTATAAAATATTTATACTGTACTATCGATCAGAAAGGTTTAAGAAGCATGTCGGAGATATAGGTATTGCAGGACTAGTCATGTATATCTATCCTAATGAGATTATTCGGCAACAACTATTTTTTCGTTCCACTAGTAGTTTTGCTCATCCACTACTAGTTAGGCTTCTTCGGCAATAACTCTTTTTACATCATTTATTGTTTTTTCAATTCCTAATGTTATATGGTGTTTGCATAGGTCGTAGTATACAATTAGAAACGTAACATTTTCTTTACTAGTATTATGAAAGGTAAAAACCAAGTAATCAGTATAGGTCTTACCCATGGTGAGGTACACTAACCATTTCTTCATTATGCATTATGCATTGTTCTCAAATTTAGTTTATAGCTAACTTGAGGGCTATTGGTTTGGTAATCTATCTTCTATTTTGTTGCAGTCATATTGAAGGTTTGCAAGGATTTCTATGGATTAACAAAATATGTACCTCAAATATAATCAAAGTTTAGCACCTATTGTTCGTTGTGTAAATAATTGTCTTACCGTTATTTCTTTCCAAATCTGAATTAAGTTTATTTACCTTTTTGTGTAGATCGAGCAATATTGCAAGCAACAGACATTCATTCCATATTTCGTTTAATCTTATTTCTCCGTTACACCAGGAAGGAAAAAAGTATAAATAATTATAATTGTCCTTTTTTGCATTCACTGAAATTTTGGAGGGAATAACTAAAATGTTCCCAAAGGAATTAGTTTGCTCTTGTTTTGCCCGACTGATTAGTTGTAACTAAAATTACGAAAAAACAGTGTCCGACGAATTAACAGTAGTTAAAACAAACAGGAGTTTGTATATCTAAACCCTTCCTTGTACTTTATAACACCTACTATACAATATTATACTATACTTTACTATACTATACTATGCTATACTATACTATACTGTACCATACTATACTATACTATACCATACTATATTATACTATACTATGTTATACTATACTATACTATAGTATTCTATATTATACTGTACTATACTATACTATACTATACTATACTATACTATACTATACTATATTATACTATACTATACTACATAACACCAGTAGTACTCTTGTGAATGTTATCCTTAGTTTTTAGTTTTCATTTTTTTTAAATTTAACTGGCACTTAGACCGTTATGAAATTCAAATATCTATTATTTTTTTGAACAGTCAGTTTAATTACATTTAAAGAGTTTTTATATTGGAAATTTCCAGACACTTAACCCTAATCGCCTTTTGAAGAAATCTCCCATTATCTCTCATCTCTTAACATTAACAGTATTAATTGTCAACTACATTTTTGTTTTATTTATGTATTCTGACTATATGAAATGATCTGGAAATATTTGAAGACACAAATAAGTATATATTTACTAGTCGTTTTACATAAAAAATGACACAAAAATGTTAAGCCAGAATACCATATAATGATAAAATTATTTTTTTTAGGAATAAAGTATCAGATTTTAATGCTCTTGTAGAAATCCTTTTCTTTTATACATCATACGTATCGATATAATATATGGAGACGTATTTTTAGGTAATATGAAACTATGATATTAACAGAGGTATACGAAAATATATTTAAGACAAAAAACCCTAGGTCTAAGGAAAAAAATATACTTAAAAAATATAAGGAAATAATTAGGCGAAAATTACGAGTATCAAGGCTGATATTTTGTTATTTTGTAAGTATGTAAATATTAATGTTTATTATTATTTTATCTAGATCCTATAAGTATTTATGTTTAGAAGACTCTAAAATTTTTGAAGAGGCAATTTTCTTTTGTTTATTCATAGTTTCGTCAAGATGCTTTTTGTTTTCAGAACGCTTGTTTTTTTCCACATTTTATTAATAAAAAAATCGTTGTCTAGTTAATTTTAGGGCAAAACTAAAGCGAACACATTTTTGGATTTGATTTTTTTAAGTTCAGTTTCATTAAAAATAATTCATTCTGTTTAGTTTCAAAATTTATTTTCAAATTAAGTTTTTGTAGATTTTAATTCCTAAAAACGTTAATGTTTAACGTTTAACGTAATATTGGCGTAGTTTTATTCATAACTAATTATGTATAGACTTTGATATTGATTTCGATTGTTTGAGCTGATTTTATAAAGTTTTAAAAGTAAGATATGGCATTCGCATCCGCCAATATCTTCGCATCGCACTCCATTTTTTCTTTATTTAGAAAATTTAATTCATTATTGTATACAGTTTTATGCTTTCTGTGAAATCATAATGAAAAGTTGTAGTTTAGCGGGTGGGTTTACGGAACCAAATATAAAAAAAACAAATTGAGTGTGGCCTAATATAGCGATTTAAATTAAATAAGTTACATATGAAAAATTTTGTTGAACGCATACTACAACAAAAATAAATAAAATATAAGTTAATTATTTTCTTGCAGTTCTTGTGTTTTGAATAGGATAACAACTGTTTAAAAAATAAAATCAGTGTTTGTTTTGAGACCTATGTACCCTTTGTTTGTGTCAAGTAATGAATTTAGCTAGAATATGAACAAAAAGTGTAATAATTACATAAAATACATTATCTAATAATTATATAATCATTTTTTGTTGCAATGCAACCGCGAAGTTTATAGGCAGTAGGAAAATTCTATTGTATTTTAAATGTACGGCGTATCCGTACCCAATTATATTTGGTAAAATTTATCTGTCAAATCTAGTCAAACATGGCAGTTTAAGTAAGCAAATAATTGATATTTGTTTTCTTTTTTGATTTTTTTCCTGGTATTGATTAAAAGATAGGCAGAAGGCTATTAAAATTCATTCATTTGTGAATAAAACTTGCGATTTTGCCATAATAAATAGAATTCATGTTATTTTTTTATTGGAAGATATGGGAACAATTGCAGGACAGTAAATTTTTCCATATATGGAAATAACAGTTAAAAGATTTTTTCTAATTACGCATTGATTAAAGGTACAATTTGTTTTCTAGTTATAATTTGCTTAGCTATAATGTTTTGTTGTGTTCTAATTGATTGGGCATACCGCTTTATGAGAGTTAGTAAGCTACGGAAGCATTCACTGTTCACATAGAATCTTCAAGAAAGAAATTATTTTAATTTTCAGGTATATATCATGATTGAAATGAATGAATAAGTAGAGAGTGAAAAGTAGACTTTATATGAGGAAGAAGGTTTCTTGACTACCCTTGAACTAGAAATATTAAAATTCAATGTTCAGGTACTGATTGCATACACAATTGTTCTATTCTGATAGGGAATTCACAAAATTAAAGGAAGATTTTGCAACGATTTATGATCAACTAATGGATTTGGAAATTATATTTAGCATTTGTTATAAAGGTTTTCAAAGCGTGAATTTTATTTTTTCATTAACATTATTTTTGTGTAAGCGAAGTGTTTATGTTGAACCAGGTTATTTATGTGTTTTTTTAATCTTTAATAATTTTTAATACACATTCCTTTGTTTATTAATATTTTATTCAGTTAACTTATATTGGAACTCAAATTGTGAAAGTTCTTAGTGTAATTTATTTAACAGTCAGTATCCATATACCTCTTGAGTGTATATATAACAAGATGACGGCTGTTATTCAACAGAGGGCTGACAACAGCTGAACATTTATTATCTTATGTTTAAATCTCTCCAGTTGTTTTATTTGCTTCTGATACAGGAACTAGCACACTATTTTATATGTAACCACTTCTTGCATATTGGCAGAGCAATAAATTCATTGATCAATCATAACATCATCAGCTGCCTCTCGTAGCTTATTTGAAGCAGTTTGTTACAATATTATCGTATTTTATTCATTCATTTCCCAAACAGTTTCTATGCTTTACTAAATAAGTCCATACAGAATTTCTACAATAAACATACTGTAGTTCTACAATGCTAACTTTATTTGTTTTTGATTTGGCTTTAAGTAGTTTCAGGTGGAACAGACCTCCATCTATTCTTTATAATATCTCTACCGAACGTGGTAGTCTATCTCTGATATGATGCAGGTCAGTGGCAACAAACACAGGGGAAAGCTCTGCTTTGCCGGAGTTTTAATATTTTTTAGCATCCGGATTGCTATTTCTATCTCGTCGACGGTGGGTTCTTCGTCCCATGAGCTCCAAGCAAGTTTTCAAAATGCTCCTTCCATATGTCTCCTTTCTATGGTAGAGATTGTATTCCTACCATCAGCACTTCCAATTTAGTGTTACTTCCATTAGAAACTTTATTTTTTGGCGGTTATGATAACTATCATTGTCCATTACAATTTCGTTTTCCTTAGGCACATTGATCAAAAGGCTATTTTTAAACCAATCTTCAAAAAGTTCTGCTTTGGTGTCGTCATGGTAGTCCAAAGACGAATGTTTTAAAATTTTTGGAGGATAACCGTAAACAATTTGAAACCCATCCATCCTCGGAACCAGCATGTAAAATTGTACTTATTTTTTCCTTGTTCGCTGGTGCTTTGGTTTGGCATTTTCTTGATGTGTCTACCCATCCTTTTGCTGGCGTCTCATGTGTATCGAACCATGTTTTATTAAGGTAGATAATGGGACAATTTTCTAATCTGTATTTTTTTATAGAGTTTAAGTAGTCAAATCGTCGCAATCGCTGTGATTCCATTAGTTTTTTATTAATGGTCCGATATCCAAAACCCATCTGAAAGATAATATTCTCCAGAGGCTAGTTCTGCTGCAAAAAAATGTTGCTTTCATCATTCCTTAGCCGCTGTTGCAATGAATGCAATGTTGGCACAGTTTGCTCTTCATACACAGCATCAATTTTATTTCGAATTAAGTCTTTATCGCTTTCGTCAACACATTTTCTCTTACCAGAATCAATATGGACTTTTTTGGCTTTAATAGCACGTTTGGTATAACAAAAAATACGATCGATATTATAGAACTACACTGTTAAAAAAAAAATGCGAACTAAACTAAAATATTTCGAAACTACTAAACCAGGTATAAAATTAATTTTATCTTTTTACCTGTTAGTTTATTAGGCCAGGCCCTGTTTACGTTTCTTGCAACTTTGCCGGGTTTCGTTACTGCAGGGGTTGTTAAAAGTTTATTGCAGCCAATCGGTCAACGATATATCTTGAAACGTACTTTACTTATAGGGAGAATCTTACAAGAATTCCTACCAAAAGTTATCAGAACAATCGCTCGGATGTTATAAGAATAATCTAATATGGCATTATTGGAATACGATATTTTCCGTGTCTATGGAAGTCGCACAAATAATTCTGATACCCAAATATGGAAAACAAGTAAGTTCTGTTAAACTAATTGGTCTTTTGCTAATAATGTCCAAAGAGTTTGCAAAATATATATCGGAAATTTGAAAATTATTCTGAATGAACAAAAAACTAATGCCAGATCACCAATCCGAATCTAGGTTATCATAGAACGATAAAATTTGAGGACAGGAATAGATACTCTGCAATGAGTTTTCACAACATTCATAATGAGTTTTCTCAGTTGTGTTCTTATCGTCTGGGATGCCCCAGACTGTTAACTTACTATACACTGCTAACAAGGTAGATACTAAAATGACAATATTAGCTGTCTTTGACGATCATACAGCTTAATATTTTCCCATCATAATCCAGACACGACCTTAACATATCGATAAAGTTGCATAAATGTAATCCAAATATGGTTGAAGGAATGGAGAATGAAAGCAAATGCAAGTAAATTAATTCATATATAATTTACAACAAAAACGAACCAATGTCCACGTATTACATTAAACGACCAACAATTGAAATATGTTGACTTTGTGAAATATCTTAGTATGCACTTGACACAAAATTAAACTGGCGGAAAGATCTAAATCGAAACAATAATTGAAGTAGCCAAGTACTCTTGGGTAATAGGAAGAAAGTTACAAGTATCATTCAATAAACGTTTAATATTTATGATCATTCTCAAACTAATACGGACTTACGGTATACAACTTTGGACATACAAATGTATATATTTTTATAAATACATATGTATAAATTCATATACATATGTATATGTATAAATACATATATGTAAAATGTAAATATATATAATTAATATACATATGTGTAAATACATATTTTTAATTGTATGTTTTAACAATATGTAGCGGCGTCTGGCCACAAAATTCAATATAAGAAATTATTATGAACAATATTATAGTGAATTAATGTTTCATTTATTGGAATTTAATTTATAAACATTATTTAGAATAATGAATAGATTTTTAAGTATTATTAAAACTTAAACTATGAATATTAAAACAAAAAAAGCGTGCATAAATAGTCAGTATATGGACGCTCTATGCACGTTCGTTCGTTCGTTCTTGTAAAAATTTTTATGGTGGTTATAACAGCCAACCAACCGTAGTGTAAACATTAATATTAGACAACAAAACATGACGCCCTATTTGGGAACAAATATACGATTTCTAAATATACAATATACGATTTATTCGTGGAGGTTTCTTCGCAATTTCGTTAATTCGCGTCTAGTCAAAAGTTTTTGTTCCAAATATTGATATTTTCAAATTATAAGTGACACGATATAGGAGCTTAGTTCTGAAATATGCCAATTGATTAAAAATGTCAAATTGAATTAAATAAAAAAATATATAAATTGTGCATATTTAAAATTTTAAAATCTTATTTCAATTAAATCAAATCAAAATTCTCACGTTTGGGAAAGGTTAAACATAATTTTTTAACAATAAAAAAAATAGAGATATCAATAAATGCCCAGTCAAATAGATATAATTTAAAACGAAAACTTGACATATACAGAGTTTCCGTAAAATTCGTTACTTAACTCAAAATTCAAAATGGTATATATTTAAAATTGTTTCGTATAGCAACTAGATAGGTTCAATATTTGTGAAAATTGTTATTCATTTATTTGCTAGGTAAAATTTAATGCAAAATGTGGTTTGATGAAATATTTTTGCTTATATTGATTTCTTGATCTTAGGCCGACGCCTATTTCTCGGACGTTATACATACATATCTATAAAGTTAATTCATTCTAAAAGCAAATCATCCAAAAACATAAAAATGTTTTAATGGTTTGTTTGTGTTAAATGTTTGGCGTAATTAAACAAGTCATTACAAAGCACACATAAAGTATACTTGCAGGCACATATAAAGTATACTTGCAGGCTTTCTAGTGTGATATATTTTTTCTTCAAATTCCTGAAATGTATAACAGTCTCTTCAAGCAACGCTTTATTATTAGATCAACGCTTGTATTGAAACCTTTGGTGTAAAAAACTAAAGCAACTCGAAGAGATTTTTAACTAAATACCAATACGCATTTTGCTAAGCCTGCTAGCATCATCAGGAGATGATTTAATCTAATTCTAAAACTATATTATATCTCTACAACAACCGTACCTAATGAAGCATGATTTATGTGACGCCTCTCCATTTCAATCGATACAAATTACAAATAACAACATTAACAAAACTCCAATTTCCGAGAAACTCTTAAGCTTATAAAAGGCCTTATCAAGTAAATATATTCAGACCAAATCAAAATAATCAACCCTTGCCTAAACCAGTTCCGATGAGCATGTCCACAAGACAGTCGAGTACCATGACCAACTTTTCCAAGAGCTTCAAATCTACCACTTTCAAAATCGGTATTTAAAGAACTCTATAATGCAGAGTCAAGCAAAATTAGTCAGCATAATTATGAAGAAGGATACCAGTCAGTGTCGGAAATTTTCAAGATCCTCCTCTAAAGAGCAACGAAACCTAACACCACCAATGATTTTATTTAATATTTAATAATTATACTGAAGTAACATATATATAACATTTCACGAATATCACTTAAAATGTCTAATTGATTCAGGTTCTACAAAATATTTTATAGATCCTAATGCAGCAAACAAATTTTATTCGAATTATATTATTAACGTATTTAGTATCTCATAATTATAATATTTCTATGCCGTTCTTCAAATTTATTCAAATTTCATGTAACATCAACGGATTAATGTAATTCAACGGACTTTTCGTTATTTGAACTTTATTTGAACTAAGAAGAAATACACCTTAATTAATTACCAAACTCGAAAACTATGCCAACGACGTCTCAACCTATGCCTATGCCCTTCAATTATGTCAAACAGGTGAAATTCTCAGATACAAAATTATCAAAATTTAAATTTAGGAAACCCAAACTTTAGGCAAAACCCTCCACCTAATTTTACTTTCAAGTAGTTATTTCCGAACGAATGTAACGAAAACATGAGCGAATTCGATAACAGCTATTTATACGAATCGGTACTACCAAGAAGCCGAACACAATACGTTTGCGGAACAAGAAAGCTTCGAAAGGCAAGATCTCAACGAGAACGACGACTGTCATTCACGGGCGTAGCCAGGATTTGGTTTTGGGGGGGCGGGGGGGTTAGTTTAAAGTAAATAAAACAACAAAAATATACTTACATGAAATTTAATATCTATATATTCATCGGAAAAATTACGACATATTTATAAAGTTCTTAACTTTAAATGAAATGGTTAAATTAATTTCGTTCCTCTGCGCTAAATCTAAAACCATTAAAGAAGAAATCTTCGGCTTTTTCTTTTAAATATATCCGCTACTTCATCTGCATGAATTTCTGTTCCATAGTGAATGTTCATGAGAGCCAAACCATTAAGTCTGTTTTTACTTGTAGTGTTTCGTAAATAGTTTCTCAGTCTCCTTAGGCTCGAGAAAGACCTTTCTGGGGTAGCAGTGGATACAGGAATGGTAGCCAAAATTTGTAGTAATGTGTAAATATTAGGATAAAGGTTTTTATCGCACATATCTAGGCATTCCAAACTAGATTTCGGGGTAGGCGAGATACTTGTCATCACTGTTTTCCATACTTCAGCTTCTGCTTTAACCACTGATATGTTGCTTTCGGGAAGCAGTGACGAGTACATGGAAATTTCTTCTTCAATTTCAGAACTGGCAGTAAAATTTGAAGGTAGCACACCAGATAATGCTGATACTACTTTACGATGTTTGGTAAACCTTTCAACCAATTGTTGAATTGTATGATCAAGAAATGGACTGAACAAATTAATTTTGTAATACGTGCATACATCCAATGCAGGAATGTTCGGTCTATTTAATTGTCTTCCGACGACGCGTGGCATTCGCAGTATACCACCATTTTCTTCCAGTAAAACTTTTGCGTCTTTATAGAGATGAAGATATTCGACGTCAGTGTTGTTGCTCAGGAGTTGTAAGACATTAATAACATCATCTACATGTTTGAATGCCGTGATAAGATCGATGTCAATTGTCTGTAATTGTTTTGATAGCGACAATGTATAGCTCATAGCTTTTTGAAGAATCACCAAACACATCACAAAATCCGAAGATCGAAGCGTACTTAGCAATTGGGCGGCTTGTTGCGATGTTTCCTTATTGTGATTAAATTGGAGTTCTTCGGGAGCATTCACAATCGCTGAATAAATTTCCCTGAATCTTATAATAGCTTCATGTTTGTGTATTTGTTGTATTTCACACATTGAGAGCAAGTTTTTTTGGTTACCGATGGGTAGTAGCTCTTGAATTTTTTATTTCAACAAAGCAGTGCGTTGAGCGGAATGTCGAAGGTAGGAACCAACAGACTGCACAATCCCAATGCAATTTCGGACATTTGCTAATGAACATGAATCAGCAATAGCAAGGTTGAGAGAGTGTGCACTACAGTGTACATAAAGAGCAAGAGGACATTCTTGGCGAACATAAGCTTGGGCACCGTGCAAATACCCACTCATCGCTGCAGCCTTATCGTAACCTTGACCAACCACATGAGAACATTCAAGTCCATGCTTTTTCAGAGCTGTAATAATAAGATTTGCGAGACCGGATTCTGAAACATCGACCGTTGGAATGTACTCAAGGAACATCTCTTTAAGTATATGGTGTTTATTATCTGTAAAATCAACATATCGAAGACATAACGAAACTTGTTCTACACGTCCGATGTCTTTGGTTTCGTCAGCCAGAATCGCAAATAGTTTGGCTTTCTTTACTTCTTCAATTATTTTATGTTGAATTAATTCACCACAAATGTCAATTATTTCGTCTTGGATCTGAGGGCTTGTGTACAGGGCATTCTTCTGTGAAGTATTCAAATACTCAGCCAGATCTTTCTCTCCAGACTCAGCCGCAAACCGCAACAGGGCTCTAAAATTACCATCATTCTGTAGTGGTTGTTCAGGTTCTGGTGATTCTGAGGTAATTTGTATGCGCCCCGAATCGATTTTACCTCTCAAGGAGATGCCTTGTTTGCCGTAAAAAATTATTGCTTTTACGATAGGGATTAGTTTTTTTCGATTCTCCTCTTGTTGTTTCTTTCTTTCAGAAGACAGCTGTTCAGTGACCGAAAAAGCCTGCGAAGGCATTACTTTTAGAAAGTTATCGGCCAATTCTGAATTTCGCTTTTGGTATCCCGATTGCGCATGAGCTTCAAATATTTCTAGGGCAGTTTTCCACTTACAAAAACTGGCCGATCCTTTGATGACCGCCTTTACCTTCATCAAGCGAATGTCCCATTATCACGCAAACTCTGCAGTATGCTCCACTTTTATATTCCGAATATGACAACCAGGGGAATCTCTCCAACCATTTCAATTGAAATCGCAAGTTTCATTTTGTGGAAATAGGAAATTTATAATCTCTGGGTGGGTTCCACGGCGTTTTTAAAATTTGGACTTTAAAATATTTATCCAAGATTTTTTCTTGATTCGCGTAAAAACCAACATCCAACTTAGCTACAGTTGTAAAAAATGAGGTAACAGGCAAGCTGGCCTGTTACAGACTAGATGTAGATTCGGCAGTTGAAGGTATCGAACAGGGCACCAGCGACATGGCATCGATTTCGACATTCGGTATTGTGATTGAGGTCGAGGGCCCGCTTGTCATCACAGTCTTCTTATCAGCATGCAAGGTAGCTGAAGCTTTAATAGCTAAATCCAAATTTGTTTCTTTATTAGAAACCCCTTGAATACACCACTTTTTCCAGTAGTCCATACCTTTAAGTTTATCACCGTTCCTTTTTTTCCCTCCATTTTTTGACAGTTATAATGATTCACGTATCTATCCTTAATAAGGTCACCGAATAACACTGCACTAAAATTACTCACTTACACGGTACACTTAATTCTCTTCACTATTCGTTCACCACTTTTCACTTATATTTGCTTCGAGTTCGCATGGAACAATACTACCGTAAGCGCGGTCACGCGCCGCTTATATAGCAGCCCAGTAGTAGCCGTCCAGAAACTACCACAAACTTTCACAAAGCTCCGCTCATTCCGACCGAGGGACGTGGCGAATAATCGAGAAACAACGCAAAGTTTCCATATGATACAAAATAGTTCGACTACTCGACAAGAGGCGGCGTTACTGTGCGCAACGTCCACTAGTTCGGATATATATTCAATTCAAATGTAATAATTTAACTCTCTTCACTCCTTGTATTTTTTCGGTATAATATTAGGTAACATTTGGCTTATTTCGGGGGGAGTTTGAACCCCCAAAACCCCCCCTTGGCTACGCCCGTGCTGTCATTCAATGACAATTTTAACAAGGAAGACCCCGCAGAAAACCTAACGTAACGAAATAAATACTTTCTTGGACAATACACCTCCTTACGTCAAAATAAAAAAGTATAGTTCGCGCTCAATGTTAAGGCCGTCTGTCGTCAAAGAATTATTCAAATTGTATTTATCAAACCACTAATACGATCAAGACGGCTGTCGAAAGCCAATCAACTATATATTAAGCCGACATCTCGTTTTTAAAATTTGGTAACAATGATAAAATAAATAACAGAACAGAAAAGAATAACAGATTTAATGAATATGAATTTAAATATGGATTTAAACAACAAAAAAGTATTTAGCCCATACAAGGAAATTCCTTTTAAATATCGCCAACCTGAAGAAGTACATTTCTCCTTTTTAATAAATCCCCACGAAAAGACGATTAAAATGTATCTGTTAATATTTACTGTGGCGAAATTATTACTAAACCAGGGGATGTCAATAATCTCTTTATATCACAAATATCATCGTCTTCAAAAAACGGAATAGCCCCCATCGAAATTCAGGATTGACAAACCAAACTATATCTATAAGATTAACGACGAATTTTTCTTCGTAGAAAACTTAAAAAATATAACGAATAATCAACTAGCGAGTTATCAACTAACACTATCTAGAAACTCAACGATCATTGGCCTAAATGCTATCGAAACAATTCCGGTAATAAATAACGGAACGGAACGGTGATTAATAACGGAATAGAGGACTTAATTTAAGCCAGAGAAAATCTTCCCGACTTCAAAGAATTCGAGATAAAAGATATTTTAGGATTGGAATCAAAACCAAATAAAAAGATACACATTATATCAGACATATAAATAAAATCTCCAAACAAACCCGTATCTAGAAACGAAAGTCTCGTATGTAGAAACCTTTCGTACATCTGCAGAAAATCCGATGTTTGGAATATCAATACCGGGACGATCTTTAAATTCAAATAAAATCCAGATGGAGACAGAAGGAGACACCGCAAATATAAAATGTAAATGAAAATTTTTGGAGACACTAGATTATCAAAAACTCTTTGAAAATAATTTTTCCTATAAAGTAATCCAGTGTTCGAAATTTTTCTCTGATGTAGACGATGTACGAACAAAAAGAAAAGCTCATGTTACCATTCGGCAAAAAAAAGTCACGTTAATGACACAAATCCATTTGATCTAAATGATCACATAGTCGTTTTCAACTATGTTCAAACATAAAGAAATTTTAAAAGAACTTGTAGAAACATATAAAATTTAACGAAACGCAAAAACGAAACATTACCCGGACTCTGCTCCAGGAAAATCAACCATAATTGATTGATAAGCTGAATTCAAACGTGGCCGTATAAGCACCGATGATGATGAATGCTCTGTACGTCCAAACGAGGTGGCTACGCCATCAGAAAAATTCACAAAATTATTTCGCAAAACCGTAAATTAAACCTGCAGAGATAGATGATATGAACATTTGGGAATGTGTAAATTGCTATGGAAATAGAGGACAGAGGACCAAAACAAGAACGTATTGATAACTCTGAGCAATGTTTGGATCTGTTTAAGTCAAATAAAAAGGATTTTTTCATGAGTTATGTGACAATAGATGAAACATGGATCCACCACTACACTATGGAGTCAAATAGACAATCAGCCAGTGAAAGGCGTCCAAAGCGACCAAAAACACAACCGTCTGCAGGCAAGATTATGGCTTCTGCAATTTAGAATGCGCATGGGATATTGTTTGTCGATTATCTCGAGAAAGGTAAAACCGTCAATAGCGAATATTATGTTATTGGTGCATTTGAAGGACGAGAATGAACTCCAAATGAACAAAGAAGAAAGTGCTGTTTCAACAAGACAATGCACGGTGAATTGAACTTCGAATTGCTTCCTCATCCACCGCATGCTTCAGATCTGGCACCAGCCACTATTTTCGATTCTCAGACCTTAAAAAAATTCTCGCTGGAAAGAAATGTCGGTCCAATGAAAAGGTAATTACCGAAACCGAAGGCTATTTGGAAGACAATTCTATAAAAAGGGGTGTAGAAATGTTAGAAAAGCATTGGAATGACTGTATTGCCATTCAAGGAAAATATATTGATGAATAAAGACAAAATTTGCAAAAAACGTATTTTATTTGTCTAACCGGGGCCTTATTGACCCATGTGTGACTTGTATTTTAATTATCAACTTGTTATTTGATTTAAATAAATACACTTTGAACAAATCTATTGTATTTTAGTGTGAAATAGTGAGTTCTGTTTAATAATTGTGTTTACAAAAATAGTTTTGACGAATTTTTAGTTAGAGCTCAAATTTCACATTTTTTATATCTTTTATACTATTGAGGTTTCAGTATATCATTATAGCTGGCGCCAACATCATTTGTAACAGGTGTCTGATTATTAATAAAGACGAGATCCGACATTCGCGCAACACTTATATAGATTCTTATGTGTAAAAGCTTACGTTACAGTTTTGATATTCTGATATTTATATTTTAGAGTTGGTCTTAAAAAATTGTTTATTTTATTATTGTTATTTGTATATTTTATTATTGTGTAGTGCTTGTAAATACTAGTAAATAATGTGTCTTTGATAAAATTTAAAAAAAACAAAATTTTTTATGCAAAAACATAGTAAAAAAAATCAGTGAAAATATCTCAGTTGTTATTCCGCACCTGAACTATTTTTGTAAAGCTGTAAGCAATCGAACGGAATAGTCGACCGATTACATTCAACTTGTGAACACGTGAGGCTATTAAGAAATCAAAATTTTGGAGCATCGTCTATCCAACAGAAAATGAAATATGCTATACTAGCATGTAACAATTCAATACATTCAGTAACTAAATTAAAACCTATTGATATAATTAACGGTCACATGACCGTTACCAAAAGCTATTAACAAATTATATTAATTACAAATATTTATTAGAAAAAGCTAATAAAAACCGTAGTGACCGTAACATATTCCAACCATAATAAAATGTTTATATTAAAAAAAATGCAAGACAAAAATTGCATGCTTTTGACGTCGATTATTTCAACAACAGTGCATCGGTCAACCCAGTTTGACTTTTGGCGATGAAGGACCATCTAAAATCAGTGTATATCACTGGTTTAGTGATTTCAATCGTCGCCGTTGTTCGCTGACGGACGAATTTAAAGAAGGTCGTCCAAAATCGGTTTTAGTGCCAGAAAACATCAATTCTGTGCACTGATAAAACAACATCGTCATCTGAAATACCGTGAGATTGCAGTATACCATGAACATTTAGCCGTGAAAAAGATTTTATGGTCATTCCGCATAATTTGACAATCGCTTAAAAAAAAGGTTCGTGTCGATTTGTGCAAAGAAAAACTCAAAAAAATAATCGTGGGGTGTCAAAAACCGTGTGTGCCATCTACAAAGGTGTCGAATCTTGGGTCTATGCGTGTGAGCCCGAAAGTAACCAGCAGTCGACTGTATGGGTATTTCAAAATTAGCCAAACTCAAGAAGAGTTGTTTACGCAAGAAGCATTTCGAAGTAAATGATTGCCTGTTTTTTGGTGGAAATAGGCATGTGGTTACAGTGTCACTAGAAAATCGTAGAAGGGTCAATTCTGAATGATACACAACTATTTGTTTGCCAGGAGTCTTTGAAGAAAATAGAAAAAACAACCAACGACGCAGGATCATTCTTCACAATGAGAACGCAAACTCTCACATATCGGACCGAACAACCCAATATTTGACTGGCCAAAACATCGAATTGATGGGTCTTACCATCAACCATTTCAAGCCGTTCAACCCCAAAATCGATACATTGCCAACACTGTGTTTCACAATATATTTAACATCCCTCGATTGAAATTCCGTCTTCGATTTGTCTTCCAAACAAATCTCCGTCCATCTCAACCGACACTAGTATATTTACTTTCCTCTGAAAATATTACTTTTTCCAAAAGTATACTGGTTTACTAAAATACGTTTTTTCAAAGTCAATCTTTTTTTCTACGTTTAACCTCACTGACTGAAAACGTTTTTCTCTGCGCTCTACCGTAATATTCGAAACCATGTATGACATTTATATTACAGTTTGAATATTGAATGAAGCGTCGGATGTTAAAACCACCTCTTCTAATATGTTAGGAACGAAATGCTGTTTTAATAACTAATTGATGGATTGATTGTTTTTCCCTTTCGGTGAAAGCTGAGGTTGTTCTAGCCCAGGTTGTTGTATAGTACAGAAACTAGTTTGAATAATTTTTATGTGTTCCTTACCGAGCTAAAACGAATTTTTAATCTATGACCTCCTTTATTATAGGCCAATTCTTTGCGATATAATTCATCCGCTTGGTTACGAAAATACACACCATGATTTGTGTTAAAGGGTAATGCCAACTTATATATATATATATATATATATATATATATATATATATATATATATATATATATATATATATATATATATATATATATATATATATATATTTGAAGAAAGGACTCTACAAAAATATCACATCATTTCTTTGAAGAAAGTCATAAATAGGTCCAACCAACTGCTTTGATTTAAAAAGTTAGCCTTTGATTTAAAAAGTGTACAATTTTTGGTGTGTTTGCTTTTTAATTACAACACTACTATCATGTCCAATTAATCAAACAAATTGAACGTGATTTACTTACTATTTTATTACTTCTGTTCATAAGTATATCAACAAAAATAATACCCGAGTTCCGTGACTTTAAAGATCAAATTGTAATTGCCTATTGCTGATCAAGTTTTTAGTGGCGGTAATAGTATAAAGTAATTTATTGAAAAAAAATGGTATTAATAACTAGGCGTTAGTACAAGTAATATTTATTGTATCTTAATAGAATTAAAGGTTCTGGCATATTCACCCAAAATATTAAAAAATAAGAATAAGTGTCCATTGACAGACTGTGATTACACTGTGGGAATAAATACAAAATTATTGATGTTGTCCTAAGATGAAAAAATCAAATCGTAGTAACTAAATCAGAATTAGAAACTAATTAATAACTATAAAAATATAAAAAAAATCTAACCCCGCACATTCATCATATTTGGTGAAAAACCAAACGTTTAATAATATAACAAATTAATTAGTTCTTTTCATTTTTAACCTAGCAAAATTAAGAATGCTATTATCTATATAAGAAATAACATTAATGTAAAGGTGCAGGAGAGTTTTGTAACTCGTATAAATTTAAATATTAAAAGTAAAATCTGATACAAGAAATGTATTTTCAAATTATAGAATGAATGAATATTACGATGAAACACATCAGAATTAAATTATTCCACGAATATAATGTTCACTTTGTAAGAAATATTTTTGTTTAGTATTTATTTTTAAGACATCGGTTTCATCTCAAATAAAACGATAGGTCTGTCGTTTGTTTAGAAGGTCTGTTAGCATAAAAATGTAAGAAATATGTTTGTTTAATTTACGTCTTCCGGTCTCTTCCGGATTCAATACCATGAAGTGGGTAAATGCTGCTTTGCTTTTCTAGTATCTGGAGAGGGTACATCGCGAGTTTGCCCTTTGTACCCATTGCAGAACTCAGTACTAGAGGTTACACCGTAGGGTGTAGTTGGATAATCCATTATGTTTTGTTTAGCTCTTTGGGTGTTTATCTCGTGCGGTTTTCCCTTGATACCCCGTTCATACCCGAAGCTGGCACTGTTGCGTGTTGGCCCCTCAGTGTCAGGAATAGTACCCAGTTTGATATTTGATTATTGGCCGATAATAGTATCATGGTTTGAGTTATGTAGAGAGTCTCTATGTGAATACATGTTGATTGCTATCATGCATTATAACTGAGGTTATAGTAAGTATCTCTCGTTACGAGTGTGAACAGTCTAGAGAATAGTTTGATGGATTCGGAGTGTTCGGGGTTACTTTATTTCCAGGTAGTTAAAACTGCAATGCTTGAAAACCACCACCATGCTGCTCAAATTGTACCCAACTAGCCGCCCAGTTAGAGCAATTCTAGTTAAGCCATCCCAGTTAATATTACGGAGATATGTATATCTATTTCTATATTATATATGTTTATTTAAAAATAAAATCCTTTCATTCTTTTGTCGTATCGTTACAAGTCAGAAGTGGGATAAAAACATGAGTCTTGATGTAGTGTAGAGGGTGAAATTCATAGAAAAATTTTCTAAAGTTTTTGTTGTTTGTGCCCGATACGACTTATTGATAAATTATGAATTACCATCTCAAAATCGTAAATATCTCGACGGATGTTAATACCAGTGTACTGCCTAATTTCATTCAAAACATACCGGTGCTTGTAGGTTGAATCTTTACAGAATTGTCTTGATGGTTAAGGATGATGCAAATTTGATCTTAACTAAAAGAAAAATAAATAATTTTGTGAGATTTTTTCTAAATTCTCCCAAATTTACGAGGGCAGTCTGAAAAGTTTTCAGTCTCCATATGAAGATGGTGTTATTAGCACTCTGTGACCCAAAGTTGCAACCATACTTCCTAGAAACCAGTTCGTCAAATTGATTGTGGTTATCAACAGAACAGGTTATTAACAGAAATCGAAACCAATTGCAAGGGGATGGTTTTGTATTCTCGCGGAAAATATGTTGACCAGTGGCGAGGGTGTTAGTATCGAACCTCTCCAATAGTTATCTTTAAGACTAGAATCATCAAACAGGCCCTATAAGTGACTCTGAACGAAAGCTATTTGAAAATATCCTGCAACGTTATCCAGAATGTTTTGCAGAGAATATGAACGAGTTTGGTTGCGTAAAGTTAGCATCCATTGAGATACGTTTGAACGATAGTAAATCATTTACTAGTTAAAAAGGAAAAATGGTGAAGATCGTATGTGCATCGACTACCGTGAGTTAAATACAAAAGCAGTAAAAGAACGTTACCGACTTCATCGTATGGACGATCAGTTAGACCATTTAGCAAATTCGTTATCAATCTAGATTTAAGGACGGGGTCCCATCAGATATCGATGGCCGAACATTCAAAACAAATATACGTCCTTTATCACACTTCAAGGCTGTACAACATACAACAGTTCTAAATCCACTAAGAGAAATTGCTGTCATAATTTTAGACGATGTACTAATACACACTAAAACGGTACTGGATGGATTGCAACACTTGAAGAAAAGAAAAAGTCTTGCAATTATTCCACAAAAAAGAGTACCTTTCTACTAATTTTGGTAACATATTTAAGTCATGATATCACAGTTAGAACCGTGGGGCCAAGTACTTATAAAGTGTAAACTATAAGTGATCTCCCTACTCCCAAGACAGTTCATAACATATGTCGATTTATTGGACTACCTATGTACTTTAGACTCTAGGTGAAAGATTATGCCATTATATCCAAATCCCTTATCAGATTGACTAGGAAAGATATGGCATGGCAATGGTCAGAAACTGAACAAAAATCATTCGACGAGCTCAAAAGGGGATTGACCTACATACCCATTCATGCACTACATAATCATACCGCCATTACTGAGGTTCATACGGAGGCTAGTTCGTATGGTATTGCTAGAATAATACTTCAACAGCAAGAAAATAACAGGCTACACCCAGTAATGTATTATAGCCAGCAAACATCCAAAGTGGAGATTAAATACCGCACCTATGAACTTGAAGCTTTGACCGTGGTCGAAACGTTGAAGAAGTTCCGGGTGTGCATAATCGGAATGGAATTTGTAGTAGTAACAAACTATGATGTGCTTAAAGCGATTAGCACAAAGAAGTATAAAATAACAAATTTCGAGTGGCGAAGTAGTGGCTACAGTTACAAGAATTAATTTTCAAGGTTCAATACAGACCGGGAAACCACCTTAAACATATAGATGCTCTTAGTAGAAATCCTTGTAAGACTGAAATGGCGTCCGAGGAAATATTGGAAAAAGAACCGCAAGAGATATTATCGATTGGGAGAGCAGATTAGGCTCAATCTGCTCAACTTACCGACGATAAGATTAAGCACATAAAAGAGATTCTCGGTAAGCCTTCAGAATCCGATTATGAAAAGGATATATACGCAAATTACGTTCTTCGGGATAACAGAGTATATAGAATTACGGCGAGAGGTCTACTTTGGATTGTGCCACGCGGAATACGTCATCAAGTTACACATGACGAGTTTGGTTATTTCTCTACGGTCAAGACACTGTATCGCTTTTGCGAAAATTATTGGTTCCCTAGAATGGGAAAATATGTAAAACAATATATTTCATGCTTCATTCAATTCATTTTTAATAAAAAGAACACTGGAAAGAAAGAAGGATTTTTACACCCAATAATGACTACAGAACCAATGGGCATTTTTCATATTGATCACCTGGGACCTTTTCCTATAAGTAAAAGGAAAAATAGGTATTTGATTGTGGGCATTGATTCGTTCACTAAATTCTCATTCTTAAAGGCAGTAAGGACTACGAAGACTAAATCTGTAATAGAATTCTTACGCGACATTTTTGCGTCGTACGGCATTCCGAAGACGTTAATAACCGACCAAGGCAGCTGTTTTACCTCCAAGCGTTTTGAAGAATTTTGTTCACGAAATAAATTAAAACATATGCTCAACGCTGTTGCAACACCCCGAGCAAATGGTCAAGTCGAACGGCTTAACCGAACAATTCTCAGTGCGCTATTAACAAAAACCCTCGAGGAAGACTTATAGGACGAGAAGGTTCACCAAGTTCAGTTTGCCATTAATAATGTTCCAAATCAGAGTACAGGGGAAACACCCAGCAAGCTACTTCTTGGATACTTTCCACGTGGACGAAGCGACATCCCTCTACGAGATGAAGTGGTTAAAATTTATAATATTGTTGAAGATCTTGTGAATACGAGGAAAGAAGCGGCACATAAACTAGCAATCGCTAAAGAAAAACAAAAGTCCTATTTTGACAAGAAAAGAAAGCCACCAAAGAAATACCAGGTGGGTGACCTAGTAGTAATCGGAAAGAACGTTTTGGGTGAACCCGGATCAAGGAGGAAATTGTTACCACCCTTCAGTGGGCCATTTTTGGTAAAAGCTATACTACCCAATGATCGGTACTCTGTTCAAGAAATGAAGGGCTCGCGACGAACGATGAGAAACACCAAGTATGAAAGAATAATTTCAGTTGATAAAATGAGACCATGGACAACACCCGGGGGAATTTCGGACAAAACTGATGCCGAAAGCGATTCGAGACACAGCAATAGATGTTACTCACCTCGAGGGCGAGGTGAATTCAGGATGGCCGAATATAAGAAATATTTTTGTCCTACCCACTATCCAAACATTGTTTGAGTAGTGGCATCAGCATATTGATATGACTTATGATTTAATTGAGAGAGATGCGCGATTGTTGCGCGGTTTTCCCTTTAATACAATGAAGTGGGTAAATGCTGTTTAGCTTTTCTAGTATCTGGAGCGGGTACATTGCGAGTTTGCCCTTTGTACCCATTGCACAACTAAGTACTAGAGGTTACACCGTAGGGTGTAGTTGGATAATCCATTATGTTTTGTTTAGCTCTTTGGGTGGGTATCTCGTGCGGTTTTCCCTTGATACCCCGTTCATACCCGAAGCTGGTACTGTTGCGTGTTTGCCCCTCAGTATCAGGAACAGTACCCAGAATGATAATTTTATTATTGATTGATAATATTATCATTGTTGAAAATGTATGGTCTGTAATTTAATAAATATAGATATATCATTGCTAAAAATATATGATCTGTAATTTAATAAATATTGAAAGATCTTCATGGTATTGTCGCGCGGGTTTCCCTTCAATACTATGAAGTGGGTAAATGCTGTTTTGCTTTTCTAGTATCTGGAGCGGGTACATCGCGAGTTTGCCCTTTGTACCCATTGCACAACACAGTACTAGAGGTTACACCGTAGGGTGTGGTTGGATATCCATTATGTTTTGTTTAGCTCTTTAGGTGGGTATCTCGTGCGGTTTTCCCTTGATACCCCGTTCATACCCGAAGCTGGCACTGTTGCGTGTTTGCCCCTCAGTGTCAGGAACAGTACCCAGTTTGATATTTGATTATTGGCCGATAATAGTATCATGGTTTGAGTTATGTAGAGAGTCTCTATATGAATACATGTTGATTGCTATCATGCATTATAACTGAGGTTATAATAAGTATCTCTCATTACAAGTGTGAACAGTCTAGTATTAAAATATGGTTTGTATATAGAGAATAGTTTGATGGATTCGGAGTGTTCAGGGTTACTTTATTTACAGGTAGTTAAAACTGCAATGCTTGAAAGCCACCACCATGCTGCTCAAACTCATGTACCCAACTAGCCGCCCAGTTAGAGCAATTCTAGTTAAGCCATCCCAGTTAATATTACAGAGATATGCATATTTATTTCTATATTATATATGTTTATTTAAAAAAAAATCCTTTCATTCTTTTGTCGTATCGTTACAACTTATATATAATCTTAATATTATGAAATATTATTATTAAATACACTCACTCGCCATCTATGAGTTATTATTGGGAAGTAATGCGAATTAGTTGATACACAAACCAAATCTTCGCATAGTCCCCATACCATGCGAGATTTGTGTGAATTTATATATACGAATTTCGGTCCCAGAACCCGACGGATAATATATATATATATATATATATATATATATATATATATATATATATATATATATATATATATATATATATATATATATATATATATATATATATATATATATACGTATATATATATATATATATATATATATATATATATATATATATATATATATATATATATATATATACATTATGCACTTGAATAAAAAGTTCAAGCTTCACAGCGTCCAAGCTTATGTACTAACTATATGCTACAGGGATGAGGAAATTGAGTAATTATATGATGTGGCCCAGCTTCTAGACAAGGGGAAGTGTAGGTGTACAAAATCGTGATAGGTATATATATATATATATATATATATATATATATATATATATATATATATATATATCATCATCATCTAGTATCAATCCACTGCGGGATGAAGGCCTCTTCAGCATGCTTCCAACTCTCGCTATCCTGAGTTCTCCTCTGCCATTCAGGTCCAATATACTTAATAATTTCATCAGTCCATCATGTTTTTGGTCTTCTCCGTGGACGTTTGCGATCAAGATCATATATATATATATATATATATATATATATATATATATATATATATATATATATATATATATATATATATATATATATATATATGTATATATATTGGTATATCATTCATATTTGATAATATTACAAATCGAAATGAGTCTAGTCCTCAAGATACTACAGCATTATTGCAAGGGGTCTATCGAATATCTCTTCGACAGATTTCTTGCAGTAATACAGTCAAAACCAACATAATTAAAAGGGATGAAAATTTAAGTTTTATTAAAGCATGCCATATTGCATCATTAATAGATGATTTTAATAAGACTGAATGAAGTGATAATGCAACACCAAAATCAGTTTTAGTTAGTCAGTCATTAGACATATCTGAAGTAAAATGGTGAAAAGTTTGAGACGAAATTTAGAAAAATGGTAGATCAGCTTTAGTTCAATACACTACCTTCAACACCCAGTTGCTCTAACGACTAGACTGTATCCAGCAAGGTAATATTCTTTATTAATATGTATGTAGAGATAGAATGTGGTTTTCGAGTATTAGTAAATTAGTGACATGATGTCCATTAATTCGACTGTGACTTATGGTATATATATGGTATAATATTAATCAACATATCTGACCACTTATTAACGCTTTAAAAGGTGAAATGACAATTGTAACGCCCGGCTGAAGCATTGCGGGTAACTGATAACACAAGCTTTTCCCATCTCTTGTAGGCAAAACAACAGAACCATTCCATGTTAAGATGG
Organism: Cosmopolites sordidus; assembly: GCA_031761425.1. Taxonomy (NCBI): domain Eukaryota; kingdom Metazoa; phylum Arthropoda; class Insecta; order Coleoptera; family Curculionidae; genus Cosmopolites; species Cosmopolites sordidus. Next base: position 85,475 of record JARFXV010001989.1, read on the forward strand.
TTCACTATGTCTCTTTGCTGCGGTCTAAACATTAAAATTCCTACATAAAGTGATGCGAGGGATGTTGTGAATGCACCGGAAAGATCTGAGTCCAAATTTTTGATGCAGCACTTCCACCATAGCTTTTTAATGTTTATACTTTATGCGGAAATCAGTTGAATCATCAGTTCTGTACTTAAAACCAGTGGCAATATCATATTCAAAACAGTGTTTGGTCTAACCAATCTTCAGTCTAATTAATGGACGACATCTGACTGAATCACTTCGCTGTATCCTCAGCTGAATCATCAGTTCTGTTCTTGAAACCTCTGGTAATTTCTTCATCTAACCAATCTTCGGTCCAATTAATGGATGACTTGTCACTGAGTCACTTCTCTGTCACTTCGGCTGAATCATCACTTCTGTTCTTAACACCTCTGCCAATTTCTTATTTTTGCAAATTTTCTGTCCAATTAATTGATGACATGTCACTGAGTCGCATCTCTGTATCTTCGGCTGAATCATCAATTCTGTTCTTGATACCTGATACAATTTCATCTTGTAACCAATATCCGGTCCGGTCCTAATACTGAACGACATGTCATTAAGTAATTTCTCTGTATCTTCATCTAAATGACCTAAGTTATTTCCTAAATCTCATAATATCTAAAATCCATATTCTAATTATATCTACTTTCATTATTAATCGGAAATATTACCTCATTGAACACAGACGACAGCTATTTGACAGAGCTCTTGCAGTAACGCAAGCCAAAGCAAGATATTTAAGAACGAATTAAGAGAATTAATTCTAAAACAGAGACTAAGAACAGGTTAACGAAGAACGTTTTAAATAATGAAATATTAAATTTTATGTATTGAGAACTGTCGTCCCTTAATTGGAACGAAGAGTGGTTTGAAGGAAATATTGCCACAGATTTCAAGAATAGAATCAATGATTCAGCCGAAGATACATAGAAGTTAATCAGTGGCATGTCGTCCACTAATTATACTAAAGATTGGTTTGAAGATCAAATCGCCAGAAGCTACAGAAGTAGACCTGTTGATGCAACCGATCGTACAGAGAAGTTACTCAGTTACATATCTCCATTAATTGGACCGAATATTGATTAGAAGATAAAGTTGCTAGATATTTCAAAAACACAACTGATGATTTAACCGCAGATACAGAGAAATTACTCAGTGACATGTCTATTAATTGGAGGGAAGATTGATTTGAGAAGATGAAATTGTCAGAGGTTAATAGAATAAAACGAATGATTTAGATGAAGATAGATTAGTTACTCAGTAACATGTCATCCATTACTTGGATCGAAAATTGGTTTTAAGAACAGAACTGATGATTCAGCTGAAGATATAGAAAATCTACTTAGTGATATGTCGTCCGTTAATTGTACCGAAGATTGATTTGAAGAACAAATTAAAAGAGACTTCAAGAACAGAACTGATGATTCAGCCGAAGAAACAGACAAGTGTCTCATTGACATGTCGTTCATTAATTGGATCGAAGATTGTTTAGAAGATGAAATTGCCGGAGGTTTCAAGGACAGAACTGATTGTTCAACCAAAGTTACAGAGAAGTGACTCAGTGTCATCCATTAATTGGACCGAAGATTGGTTAGATGAAGAAATTGCCAGAGGTTTCAAGAACAGAACTGATGATTCAGCCGAAGATACAGAGAAGTGACTCAGTGACATGTCGTTCATTAATTCGACCGAATATTTGTTAGAAGAGGAAACTGCCATAGGTTTCAAGAACAGAACTGATGATTCAGCCGAAAATACACAGAAGTGGTGATTCAGTGGCATGTAATCCGTTAATTGGATCGAAGATTGGCTAGAGGTAAAAATTAGTAGAAGTTTCAAGAACAGAATTGATTATTCAGTCGAAGATACAGATAAGTGACTCAGTGACATGTCATACATTAATTGGATCGAAGATTGGCCAGAGGAAGAGATTGACAGAGGTTTCAAGAACAGAATTAATGATTCAACCGAAGATACAGAGATTTGATTTAGTGACATGTCATCCATTAATTGGACCGAAGATTGGTTAGAATATGAAATTGCCAGAGGTTTCAAGAACAGAATTGATGATTTAGTCGAAGATTCAGAGAAGTGACTGAGTGACACGTCGTTCATTAATTGGACCGAAGATTGGTTAGAAGAGGAAATTGCCATGGGTTTCAAGACCAGAATTAATGATTCAGCCGAAGATATAGAGAAGTGACTCAGTGACAAGTCATCTATTAATTGTGCCGAAGATTGTCTTGAGGAAGAAATAATCAGAGGTTTCATGAACAGAACTGACGATTCGGCCAAAGATACAGAGGAGTGACTTAGTGACATGTCATCCATTAGTTGGACCGAAGATTGGTTACAAGATGAAAATGCCAGAGGTTTCAAGAACAGAACTGATGATTCAGCTCAAGATACAGAGAAGTGACTTATTGACATACCATCCATTAATTGGACCGAACATTGGTTAGAAGATGAAATTGCCAGACGTTTCATGAACAGAATTGATGATTCAGTCGAAGATACAGAGAAGTGACTCAGTGACATGTCGTTCATTAATTGAACCGAAAATTGGTTACAAGAAAAAATTGCCAGAGGTTGCCAAAACAGAACCGATGATTCAGCCGAAAATACAGAGAATATACTCAGTGACATGACATCCATTAATTGGACCGAAGATTGATTTGAAGATGAAATTACCAGAAGCTACAAAAATAGGCTTGGTTATGCAACCGAAGGTACAGAGAAGTTACTCAGTGACATGTCATCCATTAATTGGACCGTAGATTGTTTAGAAGATGAAGTTGCCAGAGGTTTCATGGACAGATCTGATGGTTCAGCCGAAGATGCAGAGAAGTTACTCAGTGACATATCCTCCATTTATTAAGCCGAAGATTGGTTTGAAGTTGAAATTGCCAGAAGCTACAAAAATAGACCTCATGGTGCAACCGAAGGTCCAAAGAAGTTACTCAGTGACATGTTGTCTATTAATTGGACAGAAGATTGTCTAGAAGATGAAATTGCCAGAGGTTTCATGGACGGATCTGATGCTTCAGCCGAAGATACAGAGAAGTTACCCAGTGACATGTCTTCCATTTATTAAACCGAAGATTGGTTTAAAGATGAAATTGCCAGTAGCTACAAAAATAGACCTGATGATGCAACCGAAGGTACAGAGAAGTTACGCAGTAACATGTCCATTAATTGAACCGAAGATTGTTTAGAAGGTGGGATTGCCAGAGGTTTTAAGAACAGATCTAATGGTTCAGCCGAAGATACATAGAAGTTACTCGGTGACGTGTCGTCCATTAACTGGACCGAAGATTGTTTAGAAGATGGAATTCCCGGAGGTTTCAAGAACAGATCTGATAGTTGAGCCGAAGGTACAGAGAAGTTACTCAGTGACATGTTGTCCATTTATTTAATCGAAGATTGATCTGAAGATGAAATTGTAGAAGCTACAAAATAGACCTGATGATTTAACGGAAGATAGAAAGGAGTTACTCAACATGACGTACATCACGTCCATTAATTGGACCGAAGATTAGTTTGAAGGTGAGATTGTCAGAAGCAATGCAGTGACAAGAACAGAACTAATGATTTAGCCGAAGTTACAGATAAGCTATTGAGTGGCATGTCCATTTGAATTCAGGTCTTTCAGGTGCGTTCAAAACATCATTCGAATCACTTTACGCAGAAATTTTAACTTTTAGGTCGCAGCAAAGAGACAGCAAAGAGAGGCCATCAATGATATGCCATAACTGTTTCGTCCTTTTACATACAGGAGGTGCGCAAGCTCTTAGAGCACTAATAAGGTATGTTTGTTGATATTCATAATTAATGTAAAGTACCCATAAGTAATGTCGTTTTTTAATTCTGAAGGAATACCGTTTTAACATTATAATCTCTATCATTACTTTTGACTAACTTTTTTTTCCTTTTTGTAAAATGAGGGTGATTTTGAACTAAAATGTTGTGTTGATAGGTATCGTAAGAATTTTTTCCATAAGATAGTTGGTCCATAGGTCTGAAAAGATTGTAGCCTGATTCTTTATCATCAGGAGCTACTTCTTTGACTTTTCCTGGGTAATTCATATTGCGCAATAACACCTTTTCGATTAATCATTCTTGGGCGATTTCGATTCATAGCAGTGTTTGGTCCATCAAGCTGAGCACAATAATATTCAGCACTTGTGATTTCATTAGGAATCAGAACTTTATAGTGAATAATACCTGTAAAGTTCCACCAAACTGACAAGTTTTTTAGGATGAAAATCTGGTTTCGGAGGTGGTTCTCCTGTTAATAACTACTATTTTTTCATATGCGAAGAACACTAAATATCCATATATTTAACTAGAATATAGGTTATGTTATAATAAGTTCAATTATTGTCACTAGATAACACTTAATAAATTCTTTTTAGGTGGACAAATTGAAACCATTGGATATTTCATCAGCTCATTTGTTTTTTCATCTATCCAAAAATAAATGGCACCAAATATTAATGCAACTTAGCTTGAAAGAATCTGCTATATCTCACTCAATCAGAGAGACAAATTACTTCGATTCGTAATAGAATAAGCTCACTGTCTGTCGCAGTGGGGCCACGATTTTAATCTAATTACAAGGAAATAAGTTACCTGAGGTAAACCTATTCCATGGTTAGAAAATATTTGCTTGACTTCCAAGTACCACATTGTGCAGAAGAAAGAAAACCCCATCGAAGAGATTGCGGATTTAATCAAAAGCAACTTTGCCAGAAAATGTGTAGTGAAGTTCCGAATGGATGCAGTTCCGATTCTACGTAATAGTCATAACGATGGCGCTCTGTATGGGCCCAGACAAGTCCCACGTACGCTTCGTTATTCAGAATTCGATTCCCAAGTCCATGGAGGCTTTTTACAAGGAATCTACAGTATGGGGGAGGTGTCTTACTCGTATCACATTAATTCGTACGATGATATCGGTCAGTTTCAAAAGTAAGACTTAGTTTGATGGTTTTCAATGGCGCTAATGCGTATTCTGTTGTAGATTGTTGGTTCGCTACAAGATCACCAAGATCACTCTCGATGCGAACATGCGAACATGCGAACATCGAAAAAAAAATATCACCATGGGTCACGCAGTGGCAGTATACGTGCTAATGAGCCTTGCAGGGCTTTCAATGTGTTAATACAATATTGTGGGTGAGATTAGTGAGTTAGTTCCCCAATTGCAATTGTTTGATTAAATAAAAATAATTATTTTTTTAACGTAACGATTTTTTGTTCACCGCAATGTTCACCGCAAATACTATATAACTTGTATTTATACATACACAACTTTTATATATACAACATAACTTATCAGTGGTTTATTAATATTTATATCTGATCTTAATTAACTTGGAATCAATATTTATTAAATCCATATCCATATTATTAAATCTTAATTCAATTCTTTACTAAGGAATATTAGTAAAGAAATAGCCGTATCAGATCTGTTATATAGAAATATCGAAATATTGAGTTAAATGAAATTAACTTAAACATTGCTGTTATCTTTCTTTATATATGTGCTAAAATGTCATAAAATTCTAATCTAGCTATAATTTATACAGAACCAATATATAATTCAAATACAGAACCACGAAATAAAATGATATTTGTTTAAAAAATTAAATACCTTACTGTATAAGTGTTAAATAGAAAATATTTTGAAAAGCAAATTAAATAAATACATTGAGGGCGTTAAAATCTCCTAACATTATTATTGTTAATATTGTGATTGTTATAACTGTAAAATTCAATAATATTCTGATAGATACTAGCCATCTTTTTATTACCTAAATTCGATACTTGAAAAAAAACATTATATAGAATTTGCAAAATTGAGAACTAATTCATTTAGAAACTTTGTAGTGGGTAACTATTTTCAAAACGCATTATATAAAGCAGTTTAACTAGCTCTTATAAAATGTGTACATAAATATAACTAAGACATTTCCATGTATAAATTTATTGCATCTAGAAGTCCACAGTACTTGCCTTCACATTCAAATGTAGATTGTGATATTTGTTAATTTTACCAGTCTGGGAATAGGAAGTTCAGTGCACTCTCATACAGTGAAATTTAGGATTTTTTTTGAGCCGCAGTTGCTGTATTCATAAGGTATTTGCTGAAACCAGTTTGGTTCTTTTCTTGTATTAGAACCTCAAAACTTGTGCTTCCATCAGATTCCCCTTTCAATAAAATAATATTCACTGCAATTATTTTTTTTATCTATGCTACACCACGTAGAATACTAATTGTATTCTAAGTGGTTTTCACTTTATGTAGACAATTATGCCAATGAACTAATTCAAAGCCAAGCAAAACTTACTGGAAAGTTCTTAATCTGTACTTGTAAGGAGCAAAACTGGTACCAGTGACTGTGCTTCTGTGTAGTTAACTTACCTTCCAAATGGACATTTTCCTTCTTATCCCACAGAAACTTTTCTTCTCCATGGTTCTGAAGTTTTTGATATCTTCAAGGTGGAATGTTATGAGGAATCTGTTGAAAGGGATGTACGGAGGAGAACAGAGAATTTACTGTGTAGATTTTCTGGTAAGACAGCAGAGAGCATTGCTCTGAAATTGGATGTTTGTGGATAAAAGAGAACTATTTTGTGGCAGTAAGTGCACACTCTTAGATCTGTTAAATGTTTATAACTATTTGCATTGAAATAAATTAAAAAGTCGTTACCTGTACAGCCAAATATTTTAACAGGTGTTATTCGACTGCAACAGTGAACAAAATATTTATCCATACATTCTACAATCATTCCTTCTGAGTGTGGCAATTTTTTTGTGAACATTCATAACATCCTTTGCGGACAGAATCAGTCTTTCAATATTGCTTCAAATCAGTATCTTAACATATCTCTTGACATGATTTACTTAGTATTTCAAATCTAGCAAACTGCTGAATAGAAGCGTCTGATGTATCACTTGCTTCTTTGACCCAATCCGAACCGTTGTCTTAAACAGTAGAGGCGCTATAGAGAACAGACACGTCTTCACGTTTAAATAATTTTATGAACGGGAAACAAATTGTTCTACACTTTGAGGCCATTCCTACTATTGTAAGGGTGCAAACTCGGGTAAGTTGATGGCAGTTTGCAAATTTTTGCACATTTTGCTACTTAACAGAACTCGTTTATATTTCTAGAAATATCAAAATTAAGAACAAAATAATAAAACTTTTTAATGGTGAAGTAAGGTTAGGTGTTCAGGAGCTTTCAACAACTTGAATATTCATTAACCCATAATTAGTCACCTAAAGAAAGTTACATTCATAGTCACGTCGGGTCATAGTGACCCAAAAATATTTTTTTTTTAATCACTTTTAGGGCTGATAAAAACAAATAAAGCGAGATATTCTTTTAAATTTACATTTATTTGTTACAAAGAAGTAAAAATATAAGATATAAACTAGCTTCTTATATATATAAAAAAAAAACAAAAGTTATTGATTTTAGTCGGGTCATTATGACCCGAATTATTTAAACACATAGGGCGACTATTGCAGTCAATATTTTTCAACTTTTTAAATTTTTCTTTTCTTTTCAACATTTTTTTAAGTAGAATATAATATATTTGGACGTATTAACTTGATTATTTTGCTCATTTATGCATCTTCAAGTTATGTATAAAAAAAATTTATATTTTTTGAAAACTTCGAGAAAAAAATTTAAAATTGGGAAAAATTTGTATAACAAAAGAATATTTTTTAAAACAAACATTTTTGAAGTATTCTGAAACAATTTAAATTAAAAATAAAAACTAAAATTCAAAATATATAAGCGAAATTAGGTACAATTTTGACAAATAATATTGGCATGTTTTTTACAAACTGCACTTTTACAATTCTTACAAAATGTTGAATAGTCATCGGACTCATCGGCAGAAATCACTGAATCTGAGTCATGATCACTTTCCTCGCATTCATTTTGATCCACCGATTCATCTTCCTCATCTTCTTCAGCTGAATCCTCACAATCCTCCGGGTATTCTAAAACTACTCTATTGAGCTCCGCTAAAAGCTGATCATCAGTTCTGAATCGATCTTCCATTCTGAAAATACAACAAAAATATTTCAATTAGAACACTGGACCTCCAAAATTACCTACATAATAAAGTAAAGAAACAGTAATATTTAGGTACTTGCTTTAAAAAAAGTCACAGATCCCAAGTTAAATATGATAAATAAAAATTTAGGGGAACAAATAAAAAAAAATTAAATCAATAATAAATTTTAAAAACACTATAGTCACCTCGGGTAAAAATAATTTTTTTTAACAACTTTAATAGTCACCTCGGGTCAAAAGATTGTATTTTTTTATAACGTAAATAGTCACCTCGGGTCACAAACTCAATTGTATAAAATGAGCACTCAGCACGGCGGTTCTCAGCATACTGGTCTCTAGCTCACTCATTTGTAGGAGATTAGATGGATCGACAAGTTTGTACAGGAAAGTTTTGGTCAAAAAAAAACGTTTGGTTAAAAATCTTGTGGGTCATATAGACCCGACCTGACTAATTAAGGGTTAATATGTTTTTAATATACGAAACTAAAACAAGTAATATATCGCAGTGATGTATAATATAAACGTCATAGATTTTTAATGATATTGAAAAGTGGTTAAAATCCTTTTTGCGTTCTATTAAGTAATATTCAATATATTTTGAGAGATGATGAAATTAATTTTTAAAAGCATCTGTTTCAAAAATAAGCAAAGTTGCAGCATTGGTGCTGCCTAGTGGTGGAGAACTATCGATAGTTTCAACTGTCGAAATATATCGATAGGTTTGAGTAACTATCGATATTCTTTGTTAGTCGATTTTTATTGCCATTACTGTTTAAAATTGAAAAGTTCGGTTATGTTTTTTTGACGTTACTTTTGTCTATGCTATAAAAAATTATTTTGTGTTAAGAATGGTGATTATTCAAGTTTATTGTGAGTTTTTTGAGCAAAAAGAGGATGCCGTGAATTACACCGAAAAAACTACATAGCAATGGATAAATTTTTAAATTTTGCCCGCTCTGAACCAAGAAAAAGTAAGTCTTATTAGAGCAAAATTATTTTAGGTGTAAAAAGTCTATGTTTTATGGTTTCGTTATTGTTATACTGTTATATATATACTAATCTACTAATTGTGGCAAGTGCTTCAACTTCAGCATCATCAAGTGCTCGATCCTGAATTAGGTCCATAAGTCCTTTTTTAAAAGGGAAATTAAATATGGGAACACTCCCAAAGAAAAAACAACATGACAAAAACAAAAAGAGCATTGACATTGATGATACCATTGATTTTCAACCTTTTAATGTAGTTAATGGTACTGGTTTTAAAACGTTTTTACATATGCTAGATCCCAGATATGTTCTGCCAAGCAAATACACTATCCCAGAAAAAATTATGAAGCAAATCTATAATGATGCTTGCAAAAATCTTAAATATATTTTGGGAAATATAAATTATATTGCCATCACTTCGGACTCCTGGACTTCAGGGCAACTGAATCATACTTGACAGTGACCAATGAGTATAAGTTACATTCTGCTGTTTTGTCTACAAAATCATTGGAAAATGGTGTTAACAACACCGCAGAGAATATTTCTACAGTGTTAAATGATATTTTTGTTGAATGGGGCATAGAAACTAAAAAATCATGTATTGTTACAGACAATGCTGCGAACATGAAAAAAGTCTATAAAGTTTTAAAGAAAAAACATCTTCCTTGTATTGCCCGTTCTATTAACTTGACTATTCAGGACAGTGTTAAATAAATCCCATCAAGAAAGTTATAACCAGATGTAAAGAAATAATAAGAAACAAAAAGTAGTAATGTCGCCATTGAATTGTTCAAAAAGATACAAAATACCAAAAAACCTTACAAATTAGTCCAGAAAGTCACAACTCGCTTCAATAGTACTTTCCAAATGATTAAAAGAATCCTTGAAACTAGTGATCCACTTAACAGAACCTTGCTTAAAGTTTATAAAGCTCCTCAACCTCTGTCCATAGAAAAATAACAGCTTTAAGTGAAGTTCAGGATGTCTTGTTGTCCCTCTTATTAATGGAATTCATAGGACGCTGGCAAACAAGATGCCAAAGTTAAAAACAGATGAAGGCAGAGAAATTTGTGTTAAACTGATGGATTCTGTACAAAAATGCCTATTCTCTTATGAAAAAAAGAATTGCCACCCTGATGGGAACTTTACTTGACCCAAAGTTTAAACAGAAACAGTTTTATGTTACATGATAATACCAAATCTGTTTTGCATTAATAGAACCTTGCACTTAATAGAACCTTGCTTAAAGTTTATAAAGGTGTTCCACCTCTGCCCATAAAAAACATAACAGTTTTTAGTGAAGTTCAGGATGTCTTGTCCCTCTTATTAAGAAATGAACTACATGACCAGAAAGGAGCAGGAAATACAGCGAGTACTCTGTTAGACAAAAATAGCATTCCAGGTACCAGCACAAGCTTTTGAGGTTTGGGTAGCAAAAGATAAGATCCTCAACAGCTGACAGAATAATCATGAAGAGACAATTCATGGAGCGTCAAAATACAACCCAAGACACATATCCACTTCTTTTTTGGAAGGTAAGGTTACTGCTATTAATGTTTTTTTTTAATCCATACTGGAATAGTGGTGATAGGAGTTATTTAAAATTGTTTTTTTTTATAGGTGAACGCAAATGCATTTAAGTCTATGCAACAGCTCCAGATCCTATCTCAGATCTATACCAGAAATATCTCTGCAATCCAGTATCCTCCGTAGAATCGGGAAGGACATTTAGCCCCGCTGGACAAATATTTTCAGACAGACAATCAAAAGTGAAACACAAAAATGATATGTTGGCTTAAATAAAAATGATTGGTTGATTGGAAATAAATAATAAACGCTGGCATTAAGAGTTTTTAAAATAAGTATACTTTTTTTAATGTAAACTCTAAATATATTACAAAATGTTATTTGTTTATTTTAAAATTGTGGGTGCATGGTTAAGGAAACATTATTACAAGGTTTTTATAATGTATTTTTATTATTTGACGCCTATTTCTAGATATTAAAAACTTTTTTTACTATTGATAATAATCGATAGTCTATATCAATAACTATCAATGGCAATGCCTATCGATAGTTCTCAATCACTGGTGCTACTGTTCCATTAATTTGAGCACAACCTTTAGACTGAATTGTTCATCTGTACTGTATAAAGATACTAATTTAATGTTCAATAAAGTTTTATAATTAATACTGATTTATGCTTACAAAATTCTATTCTAACCCTAGAACCAGTAATCATGATTGAATGATTCTGTAATTGCTAAAAGCGTTTATGTGGGTGTGAATAAGAATAGAAGGTATTCTGATACTCCAAGGGATAAGGAGAAATGTGCCAAGTGGTCCTGGTACCACAAGTGTGTCCAAGGCATCAATTTAAACTTTTTACGGCTTTCGGACTTACAGTTGGGGGCTCAAATCCTCACCATTGTTATTTTTATTTATGCCAAAAATAGTATTAAAATTATTCTGTTATTAATTTCTGATAATTATTAAGTTGCAAGTTATTTTTTGAGTCTCTAATATTAAATAATTAGAAAAATAACAAAATTTACATGTACATCATACAGAATCAATGTATTTGTCAAAAAAATTGTATATATTCATTTTCAAGCGATTTTAGTTGAAGTTCGCATGTATGCACTTCGAGAGCTGTAAACGACGATATTCTGATTGTCTAGTTATACTATTTGTAAGAAATATTTTTGTTTAATATATACTTTTCAGACATCGGTTTCATCTCAAATAAAACGACAGGTGTATCGGTTATTTAGATGGTCTTTTAGTATTGTAAGAAATATGTTTGTTTAATTTACATCTTCCGGTCTCTTGTTCCATCTCAGGCAAAACGATAGTTTTATCACCTTTTTCTTTGGTAAAGATGTTTTTTATCACATTGGACCAGATGCCGACTATATTTCATTTTTCGCTTTATTGACACTGGGTTTTGTTGTGTTTATACTCAATATAAGTTCGCTTATCCTATCTAAAAGCTTCGACAACACTTAATGGTAATTAACCACCAGATGCGCGATAATGGTGGGGTATCTTTAGGGATGGCTTCATTTCAGTATTTGAAACCAACATTTTCATTTATACTGTGAACAAGTGTAGTATTGTTCCCGAGTACTTCCAAGGGTGAGTGTATCACTGAACACTTTGTTATCTATTAACTTTTATTAGTTGTGTTTGTCATTGAACATTTTGGTTTCTATCGATTTATATTAGTTTTGAAATGTATATAAAGCTCTATTATCTTTATTATTTCTATTTGATGTTTTCATTGAGATTCAATGATTAGTATGTAAGTGGGTTTTTCACTGAACACTTAGTATTTTAATAGTTTCGCTAAGTATTTAAAGAGTACTTATATTTCTTTTTCTCACAAAATACTATTCTGATCATTATCAAATATTCAAATACAGTTGGATTAAATTTGTTACTGTTCATTTTAAATAATATTTAAAGCAGTGTTTCTTGATTAATGTTTTGATCAATATTAAATGATTTCTATTTAAGTGAATATCCAAACATTGTTTGAGTAGTGGCATCAGCATATATGATATGACTTATAATTTAATTGAGAGAGAGAGCCATGGTATTGTTGCGCGGGTTTCTTTTTAATACTACGAAGTGGGTAAATGCCGTTTTGCTTTTCTAGTATCTGGAGCGGGTACATCGCGTGTTTGCCCTTTGTACCCATTGCACAACTCAGTACTAGAGATTAAACTGTAGGGTGTAGTTGGATAATCCATTATGTCTTGTTTAGCTTTTTGGGTGGGTATCTCGTGCGGTTTTCCCTTGATACCCCGTTCATACCCGAAGCTGGCACTGTTGCGGGTTTGCCCCTCAATGTCAGGAACAGTACCCAGAATGATAATTTTATTAGTTATTGATAAAATTATTCTTGTTGAAAATGAATGATTTGTAATTTAATAAATATTGAGAGATCATTGTTGAAAATCTATGATCTGTAATTAAATAAATATTGATAGATCTTCATGGTATTGTCGCGCGGTTTTCCCTTCAATACTATGAAGTGGGTAAATGCTGTTTTGCTTTTCTAGTATCTGGAGCGGGTACATCACGTATTTGCCCTTTGTACCCATTGCACAACTAAGTACTAGAGGTTACACCGTAGGGTGTAGTTGGATAATCCATTATGTTTTGTTTAGCTCTTTGGGTGGGTATCTCGTGCGGTTTTCCCTTGATACCCCGTTCATACCCGAAGCTGGCATTGTTGCGTGTTTGGCCCTCAGTGTCAGGAACACTACCGAGTTTGATATTTGATTATTGGCCGAAAATAGTATCATGGTTTGAGTTATGTAGAGAGTCTATTTGAATTGATGTTGATTGCTATCATGGCTAATATAACTAATATGCTTACGAGTAAATCTCGTTAGGTATGTTAATAGCCTCGCGGTAAAATATGATTTGTATCGATCTGATAACTCTAAAGTAACAGATAGTAAATAGATAATAGTTTTATGGATTCGGAGTGTTCAGGATTTTTTTTATTTCCAGGTAGTTAAAGCTGCAATGCTATCTATATGTGATATTTTTATGTTTATAAAAAAAAGCCTTTCATTTTTTGTCGTAACAATTACATAATATTGTATTTAACTAAGCATATCGTTTGACCAGTAGAGTTCGTAGTATCAAGGCGCATATTTCTAAATTGCCATTAAACGCTGTAGACCAAAATGGAATAAGGTATTTATTTTTTTCTTTTAAATCCATTTTTCAAATAATTTTTAGTTTCAAAGGTTCAAAATAAATAAAACGGTTTCAACTAGAACAATTATATTTTATTATCTCATAGTCACGTTAAAGTTAAATAAAGCATGTTAAAAAAAGTTTAATTTGAATTCCTATATTTTAGCCTAGGGTTTTCACCGTAATCTTTTAAAACCAAAAAACTAGCATTGTCTGTAGCTCCACTTGGTGGATCTACAGGCCACTCCAAATTTGGTGAGCATCTATTATAGTTTTTATAGATGCGCATGCGAATATAGAATTTATAATGGAAAATATGCTTCAAATTTGAGTCCAAAAAAACTCTCAAACATAACTGTTTTTATTAATATCATTGAATATATCAAGAATAATAAATTATATGTAAAAAAAGAAAAACAATCACTAAATACAAAAAGTATAACACAAACGTTGTTTAATATCATGATTTTTTATCTTTTAGTAAATATTTGTGTGTGTAAAAAAAAGAAAAATTTACATTCTTTGAAAAATAGGTTTTAAGTTCAATTATTCTGTTGGAACCTTTGGTGTGAAATACTAAACTTGATGAGATTTACCACTAAACACCAAAACGCTTTTTTGAACTGCTCGACGCACGTTTCGCTAACCATGTTAGCATCATCAGGAGATGATGAGCAACATGAAAAGTTGGGGATTTACGAAATGAGCTGTCAAGGCTGTGATCGAAGGTATATTGGGCAAACAAAAAGATCCATATTGACAAGATATAAAGAACATATTGCCCACATTAGATATGGGAGAAATGAAAAATCTTGTGTTGCCCAACATGCAATCGAACATGACCACAGTATAGATATTAGTAATTTAAGGCTAATTAAAAGTGTTAATAATAATAATAGGGCTTTGGATGCATATGAAACCATTCAAATAGAAAAATGTAAGAAAATCATGAACCGAGATAAAGAACCGATTCCTTTCAGTCAACTTTTTCAATTATTAATGTAAGGCTTAGTGCACTTCACGGTTCATGATTTTTACACGCTTCGTTAGGTATGGTTTTCATATAAATAGAACATAGCTGAGTTTTAGAATTAGATTAAATCATCTCCTGATGATGCTAACATGGTTAGCGAAACGTGCGTCGAGCAGTTCATGAAAGCGTTTTGGTGTTTAGTGGTAAATCTCTTCAAGTTTAGGTTTTAAGTCGATGTAAATTAACATAGTCTTTTGAAAACAAAATAAAACGTTGTAGTTAATTGTAACAATGGCAGTAGTCTGTTATGTGATAATCACTTTATAGACTATCAGTTTTATTACTGGTCGAGTTTATAGTTTATCAGTTTTATTACTAATTTGTAATTTGGTTATTAATTACTAGATTCGTGTTTTTCAGTTTGCGAATCTTAGAATGTTTTTCAAGTTTATTTGGGTATGTGATAAAAAGCCACTTCATAAGTTTTGGAAAAATTAAATTTCAGTCCCAAACTACATATGTCTGATAAAATATAAAATCAACGTCCCACAAAAAATATATTTCGCTGAATGTTAAAACTCAAGTTTTGGATTGTCTCATTAAAGGAGAAAAAGCTTCGCCCATTACAAAATCTCCAAATGTTACAACAAATTTTACCTTCAATATATATCTGAAATATCTGCAAAAGATGGAGGTCATCCCTGTACATTATTTTGCAAAGAATTTATTCAATTTTTATGCAATTCATATCATAAAAATTCATGGTAACTCTGTAATCCTCTGGCTATGAACAAAAATTTATGGAGAAACAATACACACCACAGCAAATATTTTATGGCGATGGCAATAAACTTCGAAGAAAAATGTTTGATAGAACCTTTATATTAAAACAAGAAAAAACTGCACCTGGATTCTGGACTGAGACTGGACCTGAGTCGTCTAAAGATCACGACGCTACTTTTGTGTAGTAATGTATCAGGGGACTTTATGACAAAACCCTTGTTTGTTCGACGATCTTCTAATTGCTGGTACATTAGATAGTAAATTCTAAAGCTTGCAGAATAGGTTTTAAAGTATTTTGTGTCACAGGTTGAAAATTATTTAAAGAATTGGGACTTCAGGTACTGTTACCATTACATAATTACCATTAGTACTACTTTTGTAATCCCTGCCAGTGGATTAAGGTGTTTTTTACACCTTTAAAACTTACTACATCAGAAGATCATTACAATGGATTTTAGACATCACTGAATCGAGATCAGTTGATTGTCATTTGCAATAGAAAATAGGCTTGAATTGTTAGAAAATTAAATTGGTGGCATAATATAACTTGTTAAATCGATTGGAGACGATGGTATTGAATACGAGCATCCAAAATTTATCAATGGAAGAAATTGAAGAGAAATTACTGGAAATGACATCAAGACCTTGCAAATCAAGTTGATTCTAAGGAGAATAGCAATGATGAAGTCTGTAAAGTTAGTAAACAAAATTATATTTTTAAAAAATGAAGGTCAATTGGCTTAGCTCTTTCAAATTTAGAACCATTTTTCCTAAATACAGACCCATACACTGAAACAGAACGAAAATTTAAAAGAGAGCAGAAAACCAACAAACAAACCAAATAAAATTATAGCTTTTTAAAGAAATGATGAAAAATATTTAGAGAGTGAAGATGAAGCTTATTTGTATCGAGCAATGGCGAGGAAAAAATTATGAAATCTAAAAAGAAAATAGTTATAATTTGTTTTCATTATTACTATCCAAAACTTAATTCGTGCAGAATTATATTTTGGCCGACTATAGAAATTGCAGTCATTTACAAATAAGATGGCAGCTGGAAAGGTTTTTTTTTTCGTATTCTATATCGGCCAATCGGGGTCCGTGATTTCCTTGACCATTAGGGCTGTGTGTGTGGGTGAACAAGTTTTATCAGGAATTACACCGGAATCTACATTAGTCAGCCGAGCACCTCAGACCGACCCATGTGCCAGAGCTCCCATAGGAGAAATACCACCACATTGAAGCCAAACCAGAAGTCAGATGTCTTGGATTAGAATTAGTAATGTTTGTATTTTATGTGAGAGAATTGCGAGTCGGCTCGTAGAACCGTGTCAGTTAAAGATTAGAATTTGCATTAAACATTGGCAGTTTTACTCAATTAAGTACTTCACATATTCCAACTTAAATTTGTAGTAATTTGTCCTGATTTATTTTTTGTCCGTTGTCGAGGCACTTCCAAGTTTCGGTCGGGAAAATTTGACCAGAATTGAAAAATCACCAACTAGGCTGCAATAATGAAACTTGGTGACGTCATAAGGGTAAGTAGGTGGTCAGAGACACAAAATTGCATCAAGGAACAATCAAGGGTAGAGCTAGCTTGGGAGTATAACAGATATATTTTCGAAATGTTTCATTTTATATGGGGGAAGTGTTATATCGTATTGTTATACATACATGTGAGAAGGTTTATGGAAAATCGAAAACGAGTGCTATTCGAATTTTTAGAAATCGTTAGATCTAAAAAGTTTATTGAACTGTTGGTCTCCATTTCGGCAGTAAATATGATGTTTTTATGGATGGAATTTAGATATAAAAATAAAGCATCCAACTGTCTCTTACTACCCGTGAAACATGTCAAAATATCATCAACATATCAGTACCAATATAAACATTGTTTACTAATTTTGTTTTTGAAAACTGTCTCCTCAATGTTGTTCTTAAAAATTTCTGCAAGTAAAGGGCTTAGTGCGCTGCCCATAATTAAACCTTTTTTACTGTTGTAAATTTTGTCTTCAAAAGCGAAGTAATTTTGATCAACGCACGTTCTTAACAAGCTCATTATATCTGCTGTAACTATCAGGTTCACTTTGTTGTTAATTAATAAATTCTTCCATTCTGATGGTATGCTTGGAAATAAATTTTGGACATCAAAAGATACAAGTAATGAATAATACTCATTCAAGTTCAATCAATAATACTAAACTAGCTACACACTATAAAAAGTCACACTTATTAGATATTAACAGTTAACATTTTAGCATATCGTTTTGTGTTTTAAGAAGTACTTGATTTAATCATCTTGGTAAGTTTATTTCTCCATCTCAGATACTTCAAATAACCTTTATAGAATGGTATTTCAATGGCAAATTTGATACTTATGGGTATAATGTGGCAATTAATCCATAGCCTATGCCCATGAAAAAGGTTTTCCTAAAATGTACCCAATGTAGATATATAAATTAAATACCCAGTGGTTCAACTCAAACTAAAGATGATCTCTATCTTTTTCTTTTAAATAGCCTATATGAAAAATTGTTTCTGATTTTGTGGTATAATCTTGTTGTTTGTAACTTTGTTGTTAGTGTGCTAATATACATTCCGTGTTAATCTTTCAATGGCACAAATCAGAATTGTAAGAAAAAAGGCAACTGTTATTGGACAGCATTAACTCATGGACATTTTTTGTTGTACAACATTGGTAAGAAGCTAAATCCTTTGATTTATAAAGAATTACTGTACTCTTCGACCAATAGATAACAATGATAACTTGATAGCCAATTAGATATTTAGTTATTGTTTTTAAAAGAGTCAGTTTTCTGTTATTTGCAATTTATACTTAGAAATGGAGATAAAAAATATTTCATTTTGTTTAGTTTTGTAATATTAACTTTTAGGTGTCTAGAATATAGATAAATAAGTAAATGAATCAGTTCTAATATTGGAACTTTTAGTTTCAAACACTAAACTCAAAGAGATTTACCACTAAACATCAAGTCACTTGTTTTTAACTTCTCAATGCACGTTGGACTATCCATGTTTAATCCAGATTGAACCATCTCATTCAATCTCAAATTAAATTACCTCATGATGATGAAATTTTTCTTGTTCAAATTGTTGATTTGAAAAATCATCAGTGATTTACTGAACCAGCTTGCTTAGCGTCCCATTAGTGATGGGAAATATGGATCTTTTTGGAGAGTCGGATCACCGTTCCGAATCAATTCAAAGATCCGGATTCCTGAGCCGATTCTCGGATCCCACTGAATCTTTTGTCGTATAACTCGTTGCATAACTTAGTTGCATAGTCAGATAAACAAATACTTTACGATTGGCAGTAGTATGTAGCATAACATTTTAATTTCTGAGAATATCAACATGCCCGTATATGAATTATTAAAAGGCTTCGGTATATCATTGACATCAAAAAGCAATAATTCACTCTCTCATATGCAAAAATTATGAAAACAAGGTAATAAATGTAAAAAGTTCTAGAAACCCTACATAGGCAGCTATTAATGAAATAAAAAAATATTTAAATGAGCCCTTAATCGATCGACATGAGGACGCCTTAATATGGTGGTTTCAAAGAAAAAATATTTATCCAAGACTATGAATTTGTCCAAAAAAGACTCTGTCTTATGTCTACTTCAGTGCCATGTGAAAGAATTTTCAGTAAAACTGGTCAAATTGTGGCAGAAAAAAGGCGATTGAAAACTAAAAAGATAAATGAAATCATATTTTTACATGTAAATATGTAATTGTTTAAAAATTTTAATTTATAAAAATTAATTTTAAACTTTGATGTACTTATTGTGAAGTGTCTTACCTGATGTTGAACTTTATTTTATATATTTTGTATCTTTATGTTTTTTGTTCATATTTTTTATATTTTATATATTTTTAGTCTATTTTATGTTTTATATATTTTTACAGTTTATTTTATAATTTATAATTTTCGTGTTTTACAATTTAATCTATTTATGTAATGTATTTTGATGTATATTATATATATAAATCCATGTGAGCCATACGCTAAATAAATAAATAAATGTAATTGTTTAAAAATAAATTAATATATTTAATTATTATGTGAATCTAATAATAGATTGCAAATATTAAGCCACAGTACGGCTCCTTTCCCCACGAATCTTTTCTCTCACGGCTCACAAATCAACGGATCTAAAAAAGACCCGAGACCCGAGATCCGTCCGACCCGACTATCTAAGATCCAACAGAACCGAGAACCGTCAGGGATCCGAGAACCGTCTGGGATCCGAGAGCCGTCTGGGATCCAAGAGCCGTCTGGGATCCGAGAGCCGCCTGGGATCCAAGATTCGTGAATCGTAATTTTAGGAACCGGTTCATTCAGCTCTTTTAAAAGATCCGAATCTGGGGGTCGGATCAGATCCGATCCGGACATCTCTACTTCCCATTAGTCTTCTTTTATGCCCATGTCTGAGACATTCTATCCCTTTAGCATCAAATTTTGGTTTCTCCATTTTATATCTGTCTGCTAAACTTTTCTTTTTTCTAACATTCTCAATTTGTCACGAGGTTAGTAATGTCATCAGCCTAGTTTGTATCATACATGTAAATTCTATCCTGAAAAAATCAAGGAACTCTTAGAAATAAACCTCCAATATATATCTAAAAGATTTTTGTTTTGCCTACACACATAATATTGTTACTAACCTATCGTTTTTCATTCCTTTTAATGTTAACTAATGTTACAACTATAATTAGTTGTCTTCAAATGATGCCTCCTGTATAACACCCCAATATATATACAGTTTATTATTTGCTTAAATTATTTAACAGTCTCGCCTGGCAACCTTTAAAGTATTGGATTTTGTTTTTGACGCATCGTATAGAGGTTGAGCTTCTATCTGTTACTCCATTTCAAGTTCATGAAGTATGAAGTTCAATAACTTGAAGTAGATTCTTAAAAACCTGCTCTTCATCAGAATTTTGGAGAATTAATCTTTATTTCTAAAAATAAAAACAATCAATTAATCGGGTAGATAGACACTTGGCATTTAACACTCTGTACATTTTTGTACGCGTTTTTTCTCGGGATCGTATCACTCCTTTAGGTTTATTTCCTGGCATTTTTCTTGCCACTTTTGTCGATTTATAAAATATTTGAAATAGGGTTAATTGTTGTACTTCTTTAAAAAAAACATGGCCTGAACGTGAGAAATTTAAGCTTTAACATTTAAATATGGTTTTTGTTATGTTCTATTAATTCTTAGTTGTGTCTCGATGTAAAATAAATAATGAATACAATTTTATGGTTTAAAGAACATTTTTGTTATTACTGCCATGTAGGAAATATTGATCAGTTCAAGTATTTATTTATTTTTTTACTTTAATTATTCGAATTTAAAATTTATTCAGTTATAGAGAAATAAGTAAAATAATATTCTGAAGGAAAAGAAGTCACATAAAATTACATAAATTGAGTATAAAAACATGCTTGCACATCCCTAAACCAGTTATATACAAAACAAGAAGCATGTTGAGGTTAGGAAGGTAGGAAAGACGTAGGAGCTTTTGACACAATAACTTTTGTCCGAAGGCTTTAGGTCATTTTGCGAACCATATGCGAGGTAAGTCTGAAATATACTAATTTTACTTTAAGCCTATTACAGTTTTTTAACTACCTGTAATTTAAAAATAAAATATTTGAATAGATTTTGACAAGAAACTTGAGAATAAAATTACTTCATTGTTTTTTATTTTTGCTGATTTAGACTTACATATATACTTATGTTTAATATCAATTTCCTTAAATCTCAATATATAATTGTCATTTATCTTTTAATGTATTTCACCATTTTTTCAATAACAGTCTTCGGATGTATCCCCTCATAAAGGTGGCAATCCAACAAAGAAAAAATTGATCTGCCTATACAACTGTGATGCTAATGCCTGCAGCTATGGAGTTGGAATCAGTGTTATTGTCTTTTTAGCTAGTATGGGCTTCTTGGTTGGTGAATACATGCAGAAACAAATGTCTTCTGTAAAGACATGGAAGTATTAAGTACTAGTTGATCTTGGATTCTCAAGTAAAATGTTTTATACCAAAAATCTATTCCAAATTGTACTGTTATGTTTTGTAGGTACTTGTGTTTTTCTCTATTTTGCTGGTTTCTGGTATTTGACATAACAATGGGGCAAGTCTGATGAACCTGTGTCAGCATTAGCCCTTACATTCTTTTCTATTTTCACGTGGGTAAGTGACCATTATTATTTTATATTAATACATGCAGATATTTTCTTATGTTGTGTGGATATTTGATAAAGTATTAAATTCAGTTGGTGCATTTAAACTATGTATATTTTGGGTTAAATGAAATATATTAACTTTTCTTTACATTTACATTATTTTAGTAGCTTTGAATGGTTTCAAACACAAGGGAAAAGGAAGAGAGGAAGACCAAAGCAAAAGTAGGACAAAGTGGTGAGAAAGGTTTTAAAGAAGAACTGAAAAAAATGGGCAGAAGTGAAAAGACTAACACAGGATAGAAAGACCTGGAAAAGGTTTATAAAGAATTAGTATGAGATATAAGCACCCTCACACCCTATGTGTAGCCAAGGAATATGATCAACACAAACTACACAAGGTAATTAAAGAATAATGTGAAACGGAAAAAAGTATTTGTAAATCTATTGTTTCTTTTAATAAATGGGATCTTCATTTAACTTACTAAATATAAATCAGCTCAATAAAATAACTCTGAAAAAACTCACTAATTAAATAACACCACTCTCGGTGTCGTTATTTATTCTTGTACTTTGAGCATCACTTGTATGGTTCTTCTTCACTGTTGTTAGATCCTGTTAGTGAGTCTTGACCTTCTTCAACCTTTGCCTCCAACGCCTCTTGCCAGTTTTTGATATGCAGTAGGCCTTCAGCATCTCTACTTACATGTCCTGCCATTGTGTCTGGTCTATCTCCTATTCTGTTACCCTCCTATTCACCCTATTCTAAACCCTACTTGATATTAAATGCCTTGAGATAATTTTTTGCCTCCAAATTTCAGTACTTCTGCAAGTAGATTTTGTATCCTGGAAGCTTGATTACTTTTAAGTTTCATTTTAAATTTTCTTCCATCGTTTGGCTGCATTTATAAATTATGGCCCATCACTATGATCTTCTCTGGTAGTTCCATTTAACAGCATTTCAAAATATATCTTCCATCGCTCTGGTATGCTCTTTATGTTGCCATGTTTGGCTCTTGTATGTCCTTCCCCAGGCAACAATTCCTTATGTTAAACTAGAATTAGCAAGAGCATAGTATATATATATGTCTTAATATATCAAATGACATACACTCTAATGCTCTCCTAAATTTGGCCATCACAACAAAGAGCCTTTTCTTTAAATTGAGTATATGAGGTTTCCAAGAAAGTAGCTCATCCGAAGTAGTACCAAGATACTTAACTGCAGCAGACTGTTTCACCTCTATACAATCTCTACAGTTTAAATGATACCATTTAATAGGCTCATCGAAATGCCAGGGTTTCTGAAGTGCGAAATTAAGCATCTTAGTCTTACCCATAGTAACAAGCTAAGTTTATTTCCAGCAAACTATATCAGTAGATGTGGTCCTTTATTCTTAAGGAACTAAGGGCATTTATATAAATTGTAAATAATATTGGGCCTAACACAGTACCTCGAGGGACTAAACACAACACCGATCTCTCTGTGGTTTTATACCCATTCACTTTAACAATCTGAGTTCTTCCAGATAAATATCTATAGAACCACTTGCAGATAGTTCCCCTTATTCTTAATGCTTCCACTTCCAGCTTTTCTAATAAAATATAATTGTTATATAACTGTTATATAACTGTTACCGCCTTTAAAAATTGGCACAAGCTCAGCTTTTTTAAATTGACTGGGATATTCCCCTGTTGACTTTGAAATATTAAACATATAAGCCACTACTGGACGAATCTGATTTTTTATATTTTTTAGTGTTGAGTTCCAAGCTCATCATGCACCGTCGCTTCTATTTGAATATCTGTTTATGGAAATATGTGGATAACCTTGAAACGGGAACACTTCTTCTTGAATATTTTGAGCAATCAAAAAAAACATCAAAGCGTCTACTCTTATTTCAGTTGAGAGATCATATGAGACCCAACAACTCCCTTTTTGAATTTATCCCATATGTGTATGTACGTACGTCTTTTTTTACGGACGTGGAAGGAGCAAGCTCCCCACCAGTGGCCCTTCGAAACCAGGATTCCCACCGACACCATTCCACCATTGAGCCATTGAGCATTCCCTCAGTGGGGCCTGTTCTAATCCACGTAGATTTTCTCCGATCGGTTCGTCCCCTACTAGCCCGTTCCTTCAGCTTGTTATTTCAGGCTCAAGGATTAGGTGTTCGGAAACGTCACTATTTATTGACTTATTCTTTTTTCTTCTCTATTAAAACCATCTCTCAATATTTTCCACTTTCTTAGAAAAGGTTTTCATATAATAAAAACGGGGAAGTTATAAATATTAGTTAAAGTCTTCTCGAACGAGGAGCGTTTTTAAAAACTTTATTTTTACAACCTTACATAATGACGTTTAATACAAGATTGAATTGGAAAAACAATTTGGTAATATTTATACATTTAATTTGCTCAATAATTGAAATATGATTCGTTGTGTTAGTGGAAAAATCGGGGAGTCATATCCTCTGTATCAGCAGTTTCCCTTTGAGGGGATTCACGTAACGCCTCCCTGCGAAGACGAAAACAACAGGGATTCAGGGTTGTTTTCGATTACTTGCAGTGGTATGTTTTCTTTCTTGACAATTTTTCATTTTTCTTCTTTGGCGAAATTTCCATATTACCACAGTCGTGACAATGATTCGTAACCTCCTAATGTTTGTCGTAACCTCTTGATGTCTTCTAGATTGATAGATTGTAATTCAATCTTTGATTCTTTTGGTGGATCGATTTATGGATATTCGAACTCTATGGTAGGTAATGTGAAAGCATCTCCTTTTATCATGTTTTCTGGGTTCCAGTAATAATTCTGTTGTATCTAGATCCCACAGTTAAATGTAATATTCAGAAGACTAGGGTTTTCTATCTGAATATATTTCTGAGTTTCATAGTGTTCTACCAATTTCATCGGTATTTTGTTTGGGATTACCAATAAATATTTTTTGTTGATTGACTAAAGAGTTTTGATTATTTTCCCATTGATTTATAGCTTTTTCGTACCGTTCGCCATCATCAGCGTCTAATGTTCCAAAAAGCCATTTTAATTTTTCCTCCTGCATTTATTAGCCTCTTTTAGATCGTAAATGCGGTTGGACATTATTTAGTTTTGTTTCAGCTTCTAGAATAAGGAATTTGGTTTGATTGGTCATTGTATTTAGATATGAATAGTGAGCACGTCCATATAAGTCTATTTTGTCTAGATTCTGATTAATTTGGTTATGAAATGTTTCGATGTTTTGCAACTGATTAATATAGGTGGTATTTCGATGTAGTGTATGAAACTATGTTCAGTTTCTATGATCTTAGTATCGCCAAGTTGAAAAGTAGTTATATCATCAGTCTTCGTCAGAATAATCTTGTACATTACTACAAGAAGGAACAGGATCCTCTTTATTATTCTGTGGACAAGAAAGTCATTTAGGTTTTTGTAATTGCGACTTGTGAATTATTTTGTTTTTATTTGTTAATATTTTGTTTCCTATGTCTTTTCTGAAAATGGTTTTAGAAAATCGAGGTTTATCTTTTGTTCTTTTTGCGCTTTTATCTTGCACGTATACTATTGTATTTTTCGATAGTCACAAGGATCTTCGTGGGTTTCGTTATTTCTGTTAATATTTTTCAATTTGGTTTCTAAATTTGCATATTGCATTAGTTGTTTTATGCTTGCATTAGGCTCTTTCAATTTTAGAATTCTATATAGTTCTATCAGTAGAGTTTCCAGGTGTAGTATAATGTATTAGAATGTTATGTAGTTTAGAAAATTCTAGGAAAGGGGATGAATTAAATTCACTACCATTATCGCAAGTGATTTGATAAGGAAGGCCGTGGTGATTTACGAACAGTATAAATTTGTCAAGCACGGTGGTGATTGTACATATTGGTTCTAGTATATAGGCTTGGCCGGATCTTGAAAATACGTCAACAATAGTTAGAAATTTTGCATTGTTTATTTGAAATATATCCATGTGGATTGATTGGAATGGTTGTGAAGGAGTGGGGATAATATTATAGTTTATCTTAGGTGGATGTCTATCATATTTTGACCTTTGGCATATCTCGAAGTTGTTAGTTAATTCAGTTAATTTTTCTTTCATATTAGGCCAGTAGTAGTGTTTTTTAATTGACAATAGGGCTTCATTAATTCCTCCGTGACAAGTCTTAATGTGGCGGTAATCAACTAGTTTCTTTTGACTTTGTTCATTGTATACATCAGTTAGGTACAATTTTGAGATTAAAAGTTTATATGCATTGTGTCGAAATACTTTAGGTAGAATAGTGCTAATTCTTAGATATAGATTCTTATTTGGTTCTTTTGTATATATGCAATATAATTTCTTGGGATTGATGTTTTCTTTAAATAATTTTATAATTTTCTGTGCATAATTCGATGTCAAATGGACAGCGAATCTATTCTTCATATTGAATGGTTTACTCCGTATTACACGATAATGTTTGTTTAGATTTTGAACAAATATGATTTGGTTGACATACATGTTTAAGCAATGTTCAGTTATATGTATGTTTAGAATTGGGTCTTCCACTGTTGAATGAACAGTTTCATTATCACGTAAATCAATATTGATGTCGGGCGGTCCAATTTGTATATCTGATAAGATCTTAATTTTTGGTGGATTGATAATTTCTTCTATTTGGTGTTGTTCTTCTTCAGATGTAGGATTGTGTTGTTCTCTAAAAATGTATTGTTCAATTTCGTCATTAATGTCTCCAGGATTGCCAATAATAGAATCATTTTCAATGGCATTGATCACTATTCTAGAGAGTGCAGCGACATTGGTGTTTTCTTTACCCTTTGGTATATTATCTTATAGTCATATTCCTATAATTTCAAACGCCATCTCACTAATCGAGAGTTCGGCTCTTTCATATTCAAGAGGTATTGTAGTGGTTTATGGTCAGTTATAATTGTGAATTTCTTTCCAAAAAGGTAGGGTCTAAAATGTTGAGTTGCCCATACAATTGCTAGTAATTCTTTCTCTATCGTAGCATAGTTTTGTTCTGTTGGGTTAAGTGTTGGTGATGCATATGAGATTGGTAAATCGTTTTCAATTTTTCCTTGACTTAATATAGCTCCTAAAGAAACGTTTGATGCATCACTAGTTAGTATGAAAGGTTTCTCAAAATCTGGATATTGTAGAATAGGGTTGTTACAAAGAATATTTTTACATGTCTCAAATGTTTCAACGAATTCTTTTGTGTGTTCTATTTTGATTCCTTTCTTTAAACACTTAGTTAAGGGTTTTGTCAATTTAGCAAAGTTGTGTATAAACATTCTATAATAACCTAATAGTCCCAGGAATCATTCAATTTTCTTGGTTGTCTTTGGAATAGGGTATTTTAATATTGTGTCGATTTTCTTTGGGTTTGGTCTAATACCGTCCGGAGTTATAACATATCCTAAAAATTCTACTTCCTTTTTAAGGAATTCTGATTTGTCTAATTGAATTTTTAATTTTGCGTCTTTTTGCAATTTTTTAAAGACTGCGTTTATATGCTTTACGTGCTCTTCAAGTCCCCTTGAGAAAATTATTATATCATTCATATAAACTAAACATAATTTTCCAATTAGTTCCTGCAATATATTACCCATTACTCTTTGGAATGTAGCGGGTGCGTTTTTTTAAACCAAAGGGCATTCGAATGAATTCGTAATGTCCGTGTTGTACGCTGAATGCAGTTTTCTCTATTGATTTGGAGTCCATTTCTATTTGGTGTAATCCTGATGATAAATCAAGAGTTGTAAAGTATGTATATCTACCAAGGTAGGTATAGTGTATCTATACCTATCCTTGGTAGTATGTGTATTTACCAAGTTTATCTAGGATATCTGTAATAATTGGCAGTGGATATCTATCGTCAATGGTCTTTTCATTTAGTGTACGATAATCGATAACTAATCGCCATTTTTGCTTTCTACTACCGTCTAACTTTTTGGGTACAATCTAAATTGGGCTGTTCCATGGGCTGTAGCTGTGTCTTATTATATCGTCATCAAGAATTCTTGACAAATCTTTTTAATTTCTAATTTTTCTTCTGCGTTTAGATGATTTGTACGAAGTAAGTTTGATATTTTCAATTTTGTTTTTAGTTGCATATTGTCAAAATGGAAGATATTTTTTTTACTTTTAACTGATTTGTGAATTGAATCGTCTTAACTGGTTCTTTAAGTTTTGGTATTAAATTTTCATTAGTGTAGTTAAAGATTTCTGTAGTCGCGATGCCCTTTTTTTTGCTGTAGTATGATTTGTTCTGGTATTATAACATCAATGTTGTTTTGGTCTACAGGCAATTCAATTCGAGCTGCTTCATGTGCCTTTATTGAAAACTTAAATAATTTTTCCTCTTGTGGTTGTCGGTAAAGAAGGGGAATTTGGATATTGTCATTTATTGGTTTTTTGTTTACTAGGTCAATTTGAAGTTGAAATTTTAAAAGTTCTTTTAAACCTATTATACCATCAAAACACTCATGGAAATTGAAAAGAATGAATGAGATATTTCCGGGAGATTTAAATTCTGCAAATGTTGGGATATCTGCTTTAAACAATACTTCTTTTTGTCCAGTACCTGTTTTTAATTTTGAAGGGAAGTGATAGATTTTATTTGGAAAATATTTTTCGGCTTTTTCTGGGTTTGAAATTGAATGGTAGCATCCTGTGTCGATTAATAATTTTAACGGGGGTTTACTAATTTTAATATACGGTAAACTATTATTTATTTCAGTGTACATTTCGAAAGTTACGTTGTGCATTCTACTTGACTGATACCGTGAAAATTTTCCGGTTCATCGTAGTAGTAATCATATGTATCAGGTTCCTCATAAGTCTGTTCATCGTCAGCATTTATATATTCTGTGTGTAATTCAGTTTCGTTGTTGCTTTCCCTTAATAAGTAAAATCTGATTTGTTGTGTTAGTGGAAAAATCGGGGAGTCACATCATCTGTATCAGCAGTTTCCTTTGAGGAGATTCACGTAACGTAAACTACACAACTGTTTTTATTAATATCATTGAATATATTAACAATAATAAATTATATATAAACAAAACAATCACTAATTACAAAAAGTATAACACAAACGTTGTTTAATATCAAGATTTTTTATCTTTTAGTAAATATTTGTGTGCATAAAAAAAGAAAAATTTACATTTTTTGGAACATAGGTTTTAAGTTAATATAAATTAATATAATCTCTTGAAAACAAAATAAAAAATTGTAGTTATGTTAATTATAACAATGACAGTAGTCTGTTATGTGATAATCACTTTATGGACTATCAAAAGTGTTTTTCAGTTTGCGAATCTTAGAATGTTTTCGTGTGAATCTTAGTGTTCGTGGTTTTGGAAGGAATTTATTTCAAGTTTTTTTGGGTATGTGATAAAAAGCCACTTCATAAATTTTGGAAAAATTAAATTTCAGTCCCAAACTACATATGTCTGATACAATATAAAATCAACGTCCAACAGAAAATATATTTCGCTGAATGTTATAATTCAAGTTTTGCATTGTCTCATCAAAGGAGAAAAAGCTTCGCCCATTACGAAAACTCCAAATGTTACAAAAAATGTTACCTGCAATATATATCTGAAATATCTGCAAAACATGGAGCTCATCCCTCTGCATTATTTTGCAAAGAATTTATGCAATTCATATCATAAAAAATCACGGTAAATCGGTAATCCTTTGGCTATGAAGAAACATTTATGGAGAAACAATACACACCACATCAAATATTTTATGGCGATGACAATAAACTTCGAAGAAAAATGTTTGATAGAACCTTTATATTAAAACTAGAAAAAACTGCACCTGGATTCTGGACTGAGACTGGACCTGAGTCGTCTAAAGATCACGACGCTACTTTTGTATAGTAACGTATCAGGAGACTTTATGATAAAACCCTTGTTTGTTCGACGATCTTCTAATTGCCGGTACATTGGATAGTAAATTCTAAAGCTTGGTGAATAGATCAATTCTTCTATTGGAACCTTTGGTATGAAACACTAAACTTGAAGGGGTTTACCACTAAACACCAAATCACTTTTTTGAACTTCTCGACGCACGTTTCGCTAACTATGTTAGCATTATCAGGAGATGATTTAATCTGAGATTAAATCGAGATAAATAGATTTTAAAGTATTTTGTGTCACAGGTTGAAAATTATTTAAAGAATTTGAACTTCAGGTACTGTTAGCATTACATAATATTTCAGATCACACATAAAGTTTGAGTTATTCCAACGCCCAAGTACTATTTCTACCACTAAACACTACTTTGATGCCCCTGCCACTGGATCAAGGTGTTTTTTACACCTTTAAAACTTAATATAGAAGATCAGGCTTGAATTGTCAGAAATTGAAATTGGTGGTATAATATAACTTGTTAATTCGATGTTCCATTGTTGTCGATTGGAGGCGATGTATTGAATACGAGCATACAAAATTTGTCAATGGAAGAAGTTGAAGAGAAATTACTGGGAATGACATCAAGATCTTGTAAATCAAGTTGATTCTAAGGAGAATAGCATTGATGAAGTCTGTAAAGTTAATAAACATAATTATATCTTTAAAAAAGGAAGGCCAGTTGGCTTAGCTCTTAAAAATTTAGAACCATTTTTCCTAAATGCAGACCCATCCACTGAAACAGAACAAAACTTTAAAAGAGAGCAGAAAACCAACAAACAAACCAAATAAAATTATAGCTTTTTAAAGAAATGATGAAAAATATTTAGAGAGTGAAATAAATTTTAGACATCAAAAGATATAACTAATAATACTAATTCATTTTCAATCTATAATACTAAACCGGCTACATACTATAAAAAGTCACCCTTATTAGATATTAAGAGTCGACATTTTAGCCTATCGTTTTGTTTTAAGAAGTACTTGATTTAATCTACTTGGTAAGTTTATTTCTCCATTTCGGATACATCAAACAACCTTTATAGAATGGTATCTCAATGATAAATTTGATACTTATGGGTATAATGTGGCAATTAATCCATAGACTATGCCCTGCCCATGAATGAGGTTTTTTCCTCTTTCCTTTAAAGAGCCTATATGAAAAATTCTATTTATTTTTATATATATATATATATATATATATATATATATATATATATATATATATATATATATATATATATATATATATATATATATATATATATATATATATATATATATATATATATATACGGTCTATTATTTGCTTAAATTGTCTATTTGCTTAAAGTCTCGCCTGGCAATCTTTAAAGTATTGGATTTTGTTTTTGACACATGATATATGAGGTTGAGCTTCTATTACTCCATTTCAATAAAGTTCAATAACTTGAAACAGATTCTTAAAAACCTGCCCTTCATCAGAATTAATCTTTATTTCTAAAAATAAAAACAATTAATTAATCCGGCAGATAGACATTTGGGATTTAACACTGTAGATTTTTTTACGCTTTTTTTGTCGGGATTTATCACTCCTTTAAGTTAATTTCAGGGCATTTTTCTTCCCACTTTTGTTTATCTTTCAATAAAATATTTGAAATAGGGTTAATGGTTGAAATTCTACTTCTTTAAAAAAACACATGACATGAACGTGAGAAATTTAAGCTTTAACATTTAAATATGCTTTTTGTTATGTTCTATTAATTCTTTGTTGTGTCTGTATGTAAAATAAAATATTAATACAATTTTATGGTTTAAAGAAAATTTTTGTTATTACTGCCATGTAGGAAATATTGATCAGTTCAGGTATTTATTTATCTTTTTTACTTTAATTATTCGATTTTATAATTTATTCAGTTATATAGAAATGAGTAAAATAATATTGTGAAGGAAAAGGAAAAGTCACATAAATTGAGTTTATGAAAACATGCTTGCACATCCCTAAACCAGTTACATACAAAATATTAATGATGTTGAGGTTAGGAAGATAGGAAAGCCGCAGGAGCTTTTGACACAATACCTTTTGTCCAAAGGCCTTAGGTAATTTTGCGAACCATATGCGAGGTAAGTCCGAAATATACTAATTTTACTTTAAGCCTATTGCAGGTTTTTCACTACCTGTAATTTAAAAATAATTTATCTTTGTTGATTTATACTTACATATATACTTATTTTTAATATCAATTTCCTTAAATCTCAATATATATAATTTTCATTTATCTTTCTTTTAATGAATTTCAGCATTTTTTCAATAATAGTCTTCGGATGTATCCCCTCATAAGGCTGGCAACCCAACAAAGAGAAAAAATTGATTTGCCTATACAACGGTGATGCTAATGCCTGCAGTTATGGAGTTGGAATCAGTGTTATTGCCTTTCTAGCTAGTATGGGCTTCTTGGTTGGATAATACATGTAGAAACAAATGTCTTCTGTAAAGACATGAAAGTATTAAGTACTAGTTGATCTGGGATTCTTAAGTATTTTACATACCAATGGGGTAAATCTGATGAACCTGTCAGCATTAGCCCTTACATTTTTTTCTATTTTCACGTGGGTAAGTGACCATTATTATTTTATATTAATACATGCAGATATTTTCTTATGTTGTGTGGGTATTTGATAAAGTATTAAACTCAGTTGGTGCATTTAAACTATGTATATTTTGGGTTAAATTAAATATATTAACTTTGCTTTACATTTACATTATTTTAGTAGCTTTGAATGGTTTCAAACACAAGGAGTTTGAAGGAAGAGGGGAAGACCGAAGCAAACTTAGGATAAAGTGGTGAGAAAGATTTTAAAGAAGAAGGGAAAAACATGGGCAGAAGTGAAAAGGCTAACACAGGATAGAAAGGCCTGGAAAAGGTTTATAAAGAACTAGTATGAGATATAAGCACCCTTACACCCTATGTGTAGCCAAGGAATATGATCAACACAAACTGCAGAAGGTAAGTAAAGAATAATTTGAAAGGAAAAAAGTATTTGTAAATGTAATGTTTCTTTTAATAAATGGAATCTCCTTTTAACTTGCTAAATATAAATCAGCTCAATAAAATAACTCTGAAAAAACTCACTAATTAAATAACACCACTATCAGTGTCATTATTTATTCTTGTACTTTGTCTATATGTTTGAGCATCATTTGTATGATTCTTCTTCACTGTTGTTAGATCCTGTTATTGAGTCTTGACCTCCTTCAGCCTTTGCCTCCAATGGGATCAATCTCCAATAGCCCCTTGCCAGTTTTTGATGTGCAATAGGCCTTCAGCATCTCTACTTACATGTCCTGCCATTGTGTCTGGTCTATCTCCTTTTCCTTTACCCTTCTATTCACCCTATTCTAAACCCTACTTGATATTAAATGCCTTGAGATAATTTTTTGCCTCCAAATTTCAGTACATCTGCAAGTAGATTTTGTATCCTGGAAGCTTGATTACTTTTAAGTTTCATTTTAAATTTTCTTCCATCGTTTGGCTGCATTTATAAATTATGGCCTATCACTATGATCTTCTCTGGTAGTTCCATTTAACAGGGTTTCAAAATACATCTTCCATCGCTCTAGTATGCTCTTTATGTTGCCATATTTGGTTGTTGTATGTCCTACCCCAGGCAACAATTGCTTATGTTAAACTAGAATTAGCAAGAGCATAGTATATATGTCTTAATATATCAAATGACATACACTCTAACTCTTTCCTAAATTTGGCCATGACAACAAAGAGCCTTTTCTTTAAATTGAGTATATGAGGTTTCCAAGAAAGTAGCTCATCCGAAGTAATACCAAGATACTTAACTGCAGCAGACTGTTTCACCTCTATACAATCTCTACAGTTTAAATGATACCATTTAATAGGCTCATCGAAGTGCCAAGGTTTCTGAAGTGCAAAATTAAGCATCTTAGTCTTACCCATGTTAGCAAGCTAAGTTTATTTCCAACAAACTATATCAGTAGATGTAAAAATGTGGGCCTTTATTCTTAAGGAACTAAGGTCATTTATATAGATTATAAATAACCTTGAGGGACTCCACACAACACCGATCTCTCTGTGCTTGTATACCCATTCACTTTAACAATCTGAGTTCTTCCAGATAAATAACTATGGAACCACTTGCAGATAGTTCCCCTTATTCTTAATGCTTCCACTTCCAGCTTTTCTAATAAAATATAATGCCACACAGTATCAAACGCCTTACTAATATCCAAAAATAATCCACTTACATATTTCCCTTTAATAATATTTTTATACATGTAACTGATAAGTCGAAACAAGGTTGGATTCGTTTCCAGACTCTTCCTAAAGACGTATTGAGTTTTTGCTTTTTTAAAAAACTTTATTTTGTTTAAATAGTTAGTTAACTGTTTTACCATTAATTTTTCAAACACTTTTGATATCGCCGGCAAAATGGCAATAGGCCGATAACTCTCACAGATCGAACTGTTACCGTCTTTAAAAATTGGCACAAGCTCAGCTTTTTTAAATTGACTGGGATATTCTGCTGTTGAATTTGAAATATTAAACATATAAACCACTACTGGACCAATCTGATTTTTAATATTTTTTAGCGTTTGAATTCCAAGCTCATCATGCACCGTCGCTTATATTTGAATATCTGTGTATGGAAATATGTGGATAACCTGGAAATGGGAACACTGATAGATCCCAAACTTATGAAAAGTTATTTATATTAAATAAAGAAGCCTTATTATTTTGCCATCAATGTAGGGTATTACATAGGGATTTAAAGTCACAAAATTTACTGATTAATAAAGATGGTTTAATTAAGGTAATATGTATCTACTAACAAACTACCTTGTAAAAATATCAGTATTGTATAAAAATTTATTTAGGTTGCAGATTTTGGTTTAGGAAGAACCTTTGGTATCCCAGTAAGAGCTTACACTCATGACATAGCCACACTTTAGTACAGAGTATCAGACATTTTCTTAGGTGTTCCAAGACATTCTTGTCCAATTGATGTACAGTCAGTGAGATATATTTTTGCAGATATGGCCACAAAAAAGGATTATTTTAAGATGAATCAGATATAGACCAGTTGTTGAAGATCTTTAGGTATGATTATTTCAATATATATTAAATTTTAATTATTAATAAACTCCATTTTACTACATTGCGTAATATAGCAGCAAAGCAACAATAAATTTAAAATATAAATATTTGGTTATATTTTCAAGTAGTTGTTTTTCAGTATATTTTATTTATCTTTTTTTTTATTATTTTTATTATTATTTTTATTTATATTATTTCGAACTTAGTTGCTAGTGATCAAATAGTTTGAACGGGGGTGGAAGTAATATGGAATCTCAGCTGAGTAAAATGAATATTGTGATTTTTTTCGGACAAAAAATTGTTACATTTTTTATGTTGCTACATTTTTATAGTTAGCTACACTTGTATAATTAGCTACACTTGTATAATTAGCTACACTTGTATAGTTAGCTATACTTGCATGTTTACCTACACTTGTATAGTTAGATACGCCTGTACAGTTAACTACACTTGCATAGTTAGCTACACTTGCATAGTTAGCTACACTTGTACAGTTAGCTATATTTGTATAGTTAACTACGCTTGTCCAGTTAGTTACACTTGTATAGTTAGCTTCACTTGTATACTTATCTATAACGTGTGCGTGCATGCGTATGTGTACGCAACAATCGATTTATTGAGGAACCAATTCGGTGAGGAAATTTTTTCGGGCAGCAGACCTGTTAATTTTGGCCATCAGAGTTACGTGATTGTTGTTTAAATGTTGTTAAATGGATTGGAATGTTATTCCGTATAAAATTAATTGTTTAAAGAGATATAATTTTTGTTTTATTTGAATTTAAAGTTCAGACGAACTAAAACAAATTGACATATTAGTATGTTTATGTATATTAGGATACAGTATGTATATTAGTATATGAGTAGCATATCAGTATTCTTTATATTATGTATAAAACAATGTGTGTTATTATTTGTAAATGTTTTTTTCACTTAAAATTAATGTTTTATGTTTTTTGAGTTTTCAGGTCGCCTACATAAAACTTCTGGAAGGGTTACCCGAATACAAAGCCACATTCCCTAACTGGAGCAAAACAAGTAAAAGCTTTATATTAATATGGTATTGATTTATTGTCAAAAATGCTTGTATATGATCCCAGGAAAAGAATCTCTGCTAGAGGATTATTATACATCATTATTTCAAAAATGTAGATCTCAAAGTCGAAGTTATAATTATAGAAAAAGATAAGTAAAGTCATGTTGAACAATGTTTTTCTTTTACTTCTGATAGGAACTGAAGACGTTAATGTTTATACAGATTTATTTTGATACTATATCTAGTTATACTATGTTTTTTTAACTTAAACAATGTTCATTCCAAATCCAAATATAAAATTTGGGTATTGAACAACATGTTATATTTAATATTTCACAGATGGTAGATAATGTTTCTAAATCATTCATCATTCGTCCAACTCTTCTTGTTGGACTCTTCAGTCGAAGCCGACAACATTTGAAAATGTCATATATATATATATATATATATATATATATATATATATATATATATATATATATATATATATATATATATATATATATATATATATTTTCATTTCCTGCCAGGACATGTTTACTTTTTTCAGTTCATCATTGATAGTTCTCCTCCAAGACTGTTCAGGTCTTCCAATACCTCTTTTGCCTGGGGATTCCAGTTCAATGCTATTTTGGCTATACAGTTATTTTGTTTTCTGAGTATGTGCCCAATCCATCCCCACTTACGAAGTACTATCTCGTGTTCAATTTTCTTTTGGTTTGTGTGATGGAGCAAGTCTTTATTTGGAATTTAGCAAGCATTTATTTATGAAGACCTGAAGTTTTTTTGTTATTGTCTTCGTTATTTTCCACGTTTCACATTCGTAGAGTAAGTGTTGTTTGCCGTGAGTATTGTTGATTTCCATACAGGTGCTAGAGTTCCAAAAGCTCCTTCACTCATGATCCGCACCTCAGTTTTTTGTGAGAATGCTGCCCAAGTTTGTAGAAACTTGGAAAGAGAAACATATGTGGAAGAAAGAGCTGACATATCTGGTGTTGTTTCTCAGCGACTTGGTCCTTGTTACATTAATGTTCAGGCCTAATTTGTGGGCTTCCGTTGCAAGTCTGTTTAGCATATGGACCATATTGTTGTATTGATACGACATAGGGCATATGTCATCCGCGTATTCAAGGTCTGTCAAGCTAGAATTGAAGGTCTACTAGAAGAGGAGACAAGACACCCCAGTAAACATTTTAAATTCGTCGCTGTCATAACTGCTCATTTATTGTTAAATTGTAATTCTATTCTCAATAAAATTTTACCTGATTTGAGTGTTATAGGGGTAACTCATTTCACGCTATTTTATATAATAATGTTCATATCATATAGGCTTTATAGCCTGCAGAAAAATATTTTAGATTATAATTAAAGAATCAGTTTGTATATTTACTATCTGAACTAAGAGTTTAGCTTTTTGTGTTATTAAAGCTACCGTGGCCATTTTATTCAAATTAGCCATATTCAAACGTATATTGTCCATATTTAGTATACTGAAATGTATTTTGTAATATCAGATTGTAATAAATTGAGAAATTTAAGTTACTTGTTCGTTTTATTTTCTATTACCTAAAAAAACAACCAATTTATCAAAACCAAACATGCAAGAACTTTAGTTAATTGAAGTATATAAGTTATTTAATACTTCCCTTTCCTGCTTTTTATTTGATAAATTTCTTCGACTTAGAATAATTTAGTGATTGTGCAGTAGTTGATTATCAGCTATGATTACACTAAATACCGACCAATACTCTTAACGCAACAATAGTGAATTGTCCTTTTATTAGGCCCTCAGCTCTATTCTCGATCTTTTTTGCCTATCTCTGACACTTACTTATGAAAAAAGTAATACAAGTTTAATCTTCAAAGTTATCTCCATCACTTTCTATGTTCATTCGTCCCTTTTCAGGCACCTGGCGAATCCCAAAACGAAAAAACTTGATTATTCTGATGTGGTAAGGCCAATCAGGTTTTTTCGACTTCCTCGAGAGATATGAAGCAGCTATCAACCAGGTGATGTGGCCGGGGTCTAAAAAGATGACAATCCGAAGTCTGGAGAAGAGGAGATAAAATCTCCCAGCCCAACTCGGTGATTATTGCTGTATGTGGTCGTGCGTTCTCTTGTTGGCGTGGATATTTGGTCTTGCAGTACTGGTTGATGGACCACCTGGATTAACCCAATACTTTTGCATCTTTGAATTATCATAGACGATCCACCTTTCGTTACGATCATAATCGTACGCAGGGAATTATTCTTCTTGAATATTTTCAGCGATCAAAAAAAAATCAAAACGTCTACTCTTATTTCAGTTGAGAGTTCATAGGAGACCCATATGTGTATGTATGTATTTTCCCATATGTGTATGTATGTATGTCGATGTATGTATTTTTTATGGACGTGGAAGGAGCAAGCTCCTCACCAGTGGCCCTTCGAAACCAGGATTCCCACCGGGCACCGCGTTAGCATTCCTTCAGTGGGGCCTGTTCTAATCCACGTAGATTTTCTCCGATCGGTTCGTCCCTTACTCCCCCGTTCCTTTAGCTTGTTATTTCAGGCTCAAATATTAGGGGTTTGGGAATGTCACTCTTTATTGGCTAATTATTTTTTACCTCTCTACTAAAACCACCTCTCAATGTTTTCCAACAGAAAACTTTTTCATATAACAAAAAAGGGGAAGTTATACATATTTAAGCGACACTTTTTTATAATTTTTTGTTGTTGCTTCGGGAATTTGATAATTGGATGTGACTAACTTTACAAAATTACAGACAGTTGAGTTGAATTTAAATGTAAAACGAAGTAATCCACTTCAAATGTGACATGTATACACTACTATTTTTATTGATATTACATATAAATAGTATTTATAAAAATAATATATCTGTATATATGTATCTGTATAATGTATATGTATATATCAAATACACATATTCAAATCTGAATATATTAATTTCTCAGCAAAATCTGTTGTAAATTTTGAATAAAAATCAGCCCATGCATTTTTTTTCAATTCTATTACTATATGACACATTTGTAATCCCATATGCATGAATATTTTTGAATTTTCAAAATAAATGTGTCGGTATCAAATGGCTCTTGCATGATACTTAGCATAAACAGAAATATTTGTTACAGTTGAGTACAAACCCCAGACTGTGATCTGTCTGCGGTCCGTCCTGCAGTCATGAGCACTGCCGACAGAAATGAAAGTTTGAAACTTTGGAATAACTGTTTATATATACATGTATCATCATC
The DNA here is from genome assembly GCA_031761425.1 of Cosmopolites sordidus. Lineage (NCBI taxonomy): Eukaryota > Metazoa > Arthropoda > Insecta > Coleoptera > Curculionidae > Cosmopolites > Cosmopolites sordidus. The sequence goes on from JARFXV010001989.1 coordinate 124,601, forward strand.
ATCATCAGCCTGTATCGATCCACTGCAGGATGAAGGCCTCTTCAGCATGCTTCCAACTTTCACGGTCCTGGGCATTCCTCTGCCACTCGGGTCCAATAAACTTAACGATGTCATCAATCCATCGTGCTTTCGGTCTTCTTCGCGGACGTTTGCGATCAAGCCGTATCCACACCAGGATTGCCATTGTCCATATGTCGTCCCATCGCATCGCTATATGGCCTGCCCATCTCCATTTCAATTGCTTTACTCTTCCAATGATGTCACAGACTTTTGTTTGTTCCCTGATCCATGCGCAGGAGTTTCTGTCTCGTCTTGTAATGCCACCTGCCTCTGTGCCACCCGAAGTTTTTGAATTGATTGCGATGTGAGTGTCCAGGTTTCACTTCCGTCTGTCATAACGGGTAGAACGCACTGATCGAAGACTTTTCTTTTCAGGCAAAGCGGGAGTCTGCTCTTAAACACTATGTTGAGCCTACCAAATGCCTGCCAGCCACATTTAACACGCCCTTCCACCCCCTGGGCGGTATTCCCCACCATTGAAATCCTCTGCCCAAGATATATAAAGCTGTCCAAATTCTCCAAATCCCTTCCTAAAACTGAAATTCTTCTGTCCTGAGCGAAGTTATTGAACTTAACCTGACTCTTTTTCAGGTTTATTTTCAAGCCTAAAGGTGCGCCAGCCCTTTGCAGTTCTTGTATGCGTCTTTGCAGCTCCTCTGGGTCTTGTGAAATGAGAATAATATCATCTGCAAATCTAGGATGGTTTAAGTTTGCACCATTGATCTTTACACCATCCTGTTCCCAATCCAGTTTATGGAATACTTCTTCAAGGCCAGCCGAGAAAAGAATAGGCGATATTGCGTCATATATGCAGCCCTGCCGTATATATATATATATATATATATATATATATATATATATATATATATATATATATATATATATATATATATATATATATATATATATATACGGCAGGGTGACGCAAGATCGCCTATTCTTTTCTCGGCTGGCCTTGAAGAAGTATTCCATAAACTGGATTGGGAACAGGATGGTGTAAAGATCAATGGTGCAAACTTAAACCATCCTAGATTTGCAGATGATACTATTCTCATTTCACAAGACCCAGAGGAGCTGCAAAGATGCATACAAGAACTGCAAAGGGCTGGCGCACCTTTTGGCTTGAAAATAAACCTGGAAAAGAGCCAGGTTAAGTTCAATAACTAACTAACTATATATATATATATATATATATATATATATATATATATATATATATATATATATATATATATATATATATATATAAATATATATAAATTATATAAAATTAAAAATATGGAAAACACATTTAAAACACAATTGGCGTCGCCAACACGTCACTAGCATGTCGGTGACGCGAACCCATAAATTTTGCCCCTACCAAAAATCGCTCAACGGGGCTAAGGAAGTTTTCACTTCAAAAAATCAGATAAATCCATAAAAATCAGCATGTTTTTGTATAAATACTTCTTTTTGCCTACTGTACATTAGGCTCTATTGTTATAAAGAAACAAAACCACTATAAAAGGATATACTTTTTTAATGTTCAAAATGCAAACAAATAAACAAATTTCTGGTTCTATTTTTGTAATAAACCGAGATAATCCTTTTCAAAGTTTTAACTTAGCAAACATATATACATCGAAAAGCGTTGTACTTACAAATAGACCCTCGTCAAACTGAAAATCGGGGGAATAATAGACTTGAACAAAATGCTTCTGTGGGAAGGTGATAACTGAACGAAATGAATTAAAAATACGAAACAAACACGAACTGGATGGTGTACGGTCATCTTAGAACTAAATTTTGCTACGGGACGCTTTCTTACACAGAAATCCCCTCGGGATCACTGAACACCCATTTTCTGTTATGAACATCTATTGACCTAACGGCGAAGTAATATATGCCCTTGTTAACGAACCGAGTCAAAGTGCAGGCTATCGGCAACGCCAGCCCTTTAATGTCTCCCAGTTTTTTCCACATGTTCGTGCTAGGTGGTGCACTGTTCTCCTTGTAAATATACAGATGGTAACTGTCTATCTTTTCGGACATGTCCAGGTTATATGGCATTTGCCACTGCAGGATGATGTCAGAGTCGATTTTTTTGATTATGACATGAGGTTTAGTCGGGATAGGCTTCAAATTAGGCTCCAATGTTATTCGACATAAAGGCGAAAGTGGGGCCGGATGTTTTTTTCCGTATTAGACTTGCGATAGGTTTAAGCGTTAACGTTTGTCCTTTTTTTGACATTACCGACACAGTCGAACGGTGTAAGGTTCCAGCTATAAGGAAAGAAGAAATTAATACAAATGACACGAAACAACCTACTTGGAGACTTACATAGTACCCTTTTGGTCGGTTCGATCTTGACGAAAGAAACTTTCTGTGTACCAGCGCTGCGTGATGCAACGGGTGACACCTATTTTGGTATATTTTTGTACACTATTTTGGAGTCGTTATCACTGGATGATATATCTGACTCCGGAGCTAATTTGATGCCTGAAAAAAATTAAATTATTAAATATGCTGCCATGATTGCAAAGACTCTAGTTTATAAATGTACTTATTAATTTTTTTTGTCAACTAAATCAGATATTAGTTTGATAAATTGTAAAAAATACACTGTTCTGATATTCCTTGATGACTTTAGCAATGGCAGAAGCCTAAGGAATCATTACTCTTACCACTCGCTTCATTATAGAGCTATTTGGTTACCATATATGAATAGCCAGCACTCATCAACAAACGTTTTAGAATCGTGTAGATTATGTGAAAGATAATTCGGTGAAGGAATCCTAAACTTTAATGCTTCATCTGTTTTCTTTCACTATTTCGGCAATTTTACCGAAGCTAAAACATACTATAAACCAGGGCCGGATATATAAATGTTGGCACCCCCCGCAAAAAAAATCGGTAAAGGCCCCCCATACAAAAATTTTTTAAATTTTTCAAGAGTACTTAATCAGTTATTTTACCAATAAATATGCATAATGCTATGGGTTTGACAACGCTTGAAGAGAAGTAAATAAAATTTAAATTTACATCAACAGAAAAAAAAGTAGACAGTCATGGGGACTGCCGACAGAAGTGAAAACTTGAAACTTTGGAATAACTGTTTCTTTTTTGAATTTTTAAATTAATTATTCTTTAAATGTATAATTATACATTTAGAAAAACTAATTATATTACAATACATTTTTGTAAAGTTCTAATGGTGAAATTGAATGATACAAGTTTATAAATAATTATTTTGCAAAAAATAACCAAATACGTATTTTATTTCTGAAAATTTAAACCAATAATTAATAATTTTGAGAAACTAAATTTATTATAAAATTTTGTAGTTTGTATGTTAAATTTTTAAATTTAAAATCCGCGACAGAAATACTATCGAACAATTAGAAATCGGTTTTACCACGCTAGTAAGATAACTCCTAAGAAATGTTATTAAGTACATACTATTGTACTGCACAGTGAGTCTACAATTAAACAATTAAAATAATGATTATCTAAACCACAATTTAATTTAAAACACAATTGGCGTCGCCAGTCAGGCGTAACACGTCACTAGCATGTCGGTGATGTGAACCCATAAGTTTTGCTCCTACCGAAAATCACTCAACGCGGCTAAAGTTTTCACTTCAAAAAATATTACAACAAGAAAATAATGCGTAAAGTGGTAAAGACAAATTTTACTCAAAATAAGCTTTGCCATACCACCAGTTACTAAAAACTAGTTGTTTTAATTTTATTTTTAAATGGATATTTTTTGCAACCACCTAACGATATCAAATCCTATAGGCCTATTTCATTGTTGCCAATTATCTCAAAGTTATTTGAAAAGTTGCTGTTAAAACGGCTGAAACCATTCATAGAAAACCATACGTTGATACCAGATTATCAGTTTGGTTTCAGAATCTAAAAATTCAACCATTGATCAAGTTCACCACGTCACTGAGAAAATAGAACGTGCGCTGGAAGAAAAACAGATATGCTCTGCAGTCTTTCTAGACGTGGTTCAGGCCTTTGATAAAGTGTGGTACGAAGGCCTAATATACAAGCTAAACAAAATGTTGCCTAAAAAATATGTAGTGATACTGACATCATATATATCGGATAGACTTTTCAGAATAAAGCAAGAAGTTGAATACTCTGACTTGAAATAAATAAAAGCGGGAATTCCCCAAGGAAGCGTTCTTAGTCCCGTACTTTATCCATTATATACTAGCAATTTACCAGCTCTAAAAGACAGAGGACCAAAACATAGAAACCTCAACTAGAAAATTACAATCAGCAAGCGATGAAATAGTAAATTGGACTACAAAATGAAAAATCAAGCTCAATGAACTAAAATCTACACATCTCAACTTTACCAACAAGAAAATTACAGACCAGCCCCCTATATATATAAATGGTATAGTGCGGTTAAAGATATTCTGTTGACCGAATGGCTGCAACAAACTGTTAACAACCCCTATCGTAACGAAACTCGGCAAAATTCCAAATAAAAAGGAAACAGGGCCGGAAGGAAAGCGTAATTGTAATGGACAATGCTAGTTATCATAACCACCAAAAAAATTAAGTTCCTAATGCAAATAACACTAAACTGGAAATTCAGAACTATATGTTAAAAACGATAAATACTTCGAAAATATATATGAAAAATGCGATCTTCTACAAATATAAAAGACATTTAATATTAAAGGATGTGATATCATTTCTGCCGATATAGGACATACGGTTTTACGCCTTCCCCCGTATTACTGTATTTTTAATCCAATTGAGCGTATATGGCATCAAGTAAAATCTGTTAGAGCAGAAAACATTTATCCAACTTTAAGTGCAAGTGCTTCAACATTAATTAGGAAGGTTGTAGATAGTATTCCCAAAGAAAATTGGATAAATTCGATTAACCATGTTATTAAATTTACTAATAATGTAGAACCACTTATTATTAATGTAGATCAAAGTGACAGTGAGGGTGAAACCGAATTAAATGTATAATTAAATTTAAGTTATAATTTTTATTGTACTAATAAATTCAAAATACACAAACCAATACACAATGTTTTACTCATGCATAATAATAATAATTTAATAAGCTTTCATAATTGACATTGCGATACCACTCTCTCATAACATCAGAAAAACTGAAATGGAAAAGGTCACGAAGTACGAAAATCTTGCAATTGATCTGAAAAATCAATGGAAACTCCAGAAAGTGGAGATGTTACCTTTTGTTATATCCGCCGAAGGCCTAGTAAGCAAAACCTTTTCCAAAAATCTGGAAAATCTTGGTGTTTCAAAATCGATTACCACAGTAGGACAACGAGCAGTTCTCTTACAAACTTGCCACATTGTTCGTAAGGTACTAAGCTGAATGGGAGGAGCTGAACTGCTTTCTCATTCTGGCATTGTAAACCCGACCAGCCTAGGCTGAGATGATCGATGAATCATGTTTGTGATAATAATTTAACAATATTTTATTTTTTTCAAAAATTATTCAGAAATTAAACAATTCCGACTCTGGCGCCATTGAAGAAACTGGGAATATTTTTATTGAAATTTATTTGGGCGATTAACATTTAACCAAAAGGCAACAAGATATCTTGAACCGGATTATACAACCGTTCCGTATGTGCTGAATACCAAATACCTCGGCATGACTCTTGATGCCAAGCTAAGGTGGAAAGAGCATGTAAAAAAGCAAAAAGCTGAGTTTGATCTCAAATATAGAAAACACTATTGGCTTATCGCAAGTAACTGCAAGATGGCCATAAATAATAAGATGGTGATTTATAATCAAATCCTAAAACCAGTGCGGCTGTATGGCGTCCAGTAGTGGGGATGTGCCAGCGATAGTAATATTAAAACAATACAAATATTCCAAAACAAGGTGTTGCAAAATATAGTCGTCAAAGCACCTTGGTATATTCGTAATTCCGATCTTCATCGAGATCTTGGAATTCTAACGGTCAAGTAGGAAATCAGAAGGTTTGCAGGCAAGCACGAAGTCAGGCTACACCATCATGTTAATGCGGAAGCTCTTCAACTGCTGGACAACCAAAATCAGCCCAAAGATTGAAGAGAACTAAACCTCGTGACCTCGTGTAGTGTGTTGTGTGCAAAAGCAGAGCATAGTGCGCGAGTGGAGTAATATAATTATTAGAACAATCTAAACGACATTGATGGATTAACTTTAGTTGATAAGTATTTGGGTTAAGATTTGTTAGAGAAAAATTAGTGGTTAGTCTTTTTGACTAGTTTTAACAGATATAGAAGGAAAAGGAAAAATCGCAGTAAAGGAAGCTTAGTCGCCGGGTTAAATTTTTTTTATAGATTTGCTGCTCTGGGAATTTCATTTCTAAAATCTAATTGTTCAGTTGTTGAAAATTAATGACAGGAACTTAGTTTTTTGTGCAGGTGTGTGATTGTAAACCACACGTTACATTCTCGCGTTCGTATTTATAATAAAACCTTGTGATTTGTTTCATGATATTGTTAGAATATTGAACGGCAGTTATCTTTACATTTCATTTATTTTGATGCCGATAGTGTTTATTAGGTGTTCTTTACCACTAACAAAAATATATCTATAATTCAATTTTTTTGCGTGAAACGAAAAAATTGTTGCGTTAAAAAATATATTGAAAAAAAAAATTTAAAAAAACAACTTATTAGTCAGAAATAATGGATTGTCCTCTTTTTCATTAACAAGAAACGTTCAATCACTTTCCTCTTATCTAGTGAAGATACAATTGCTTGATTAATTCCAACCATGCCTAAGTCACTGAATCTGTCTTGACCCATCGAACATCTTTAAAAACTTTTCACTTATTTCAAAATCAAAAAAGAGCTTCCTGCTGACGCTACCGTAACGGGTAAGATAAAAAACAAAGCATTTAAAACGTCTGGGTAACTAAATATTATCGTATACAGCTTTGTATATAGAAGATTAAAAATATCATTAGCTGAATTTAACTGTGCTGTTGATTTATTTAAATGAAACATTTAAATGAAACCAGTTCTAAAAGTAGAGTTGGACCAACATCAGCTTTATATTTAGTTCTTTCAGGCCTTAACATATCATCTTCTTGTAAAAAAAGTAATTTTGGAGGAAATAAAACTGGAATATTTTCCGTTCAATTTTGAAAAGATGAAAAAAGTCCAGTAATTTGACCATTTATGGTGTCCTAGAGAGGAAAAATACATTAACTTTGAACTTGTGTTTACTATCACAAAACCTGTAATCTTCTGCTAACTCGTCTACTAATCGGAATCATTGCTCTATATTCCATTTTGCAGCAATCGCTACATCTTCTTTCCTTTACTTCGAAAAAGCTATCTCTTAACGTATTCAATTTATAAACAATGTCTTGGAGAACTGTTTGCTGCTCTTTCAAGATCCATTTATGTCGTTTGAAGTTATTTCGAAGCAACATTTATATGCGTGAATACTTTAGATAAAAGCACAGTTAAAAGTACAAACTGGTAGCTATGCAGAAGTTATGTGAGGATATTTGCCTTTGATACCTCATCCGTTATTTTTGCTCTTAGAAATTTCTATCAGGATTTTCATTACATCAACGAATCTTAACTTGATTGCTAAAATTGATTCATGACGAGCCTCCCACCTTGTGGGATTAAGTTTCTTCACTGTTACATCAGATTCACCTGTTAAAGAAGTCAATATGTTCAATCGGTTACTCTGGGTGAAAAACACATATATAGACTGCAATACTGTAAAATATTTGGCTACATCTCTAACGCTTCCAACCACGTCATTGATTACTAAATTAAGATTATGAGCTGAACAATGAATATATACAGTGAGCTATTCAACATCTTGCAATCTTTTTTATACCTTGCCTTCGAAACTTTTTCATATTTAAACCCCAATTTTCCAAGCTGGTAACAATATCTGCAGAGAGACCAGCAGAAGTTGGATCTGTCACGTTAAAAAATCCCATAAATGATTCCTTAATTTCTACTATTTTTCCAAAACGTCTTCCCCTAGACTTTTTTGATCATCTAGTACAGCTTCATATAAATCGACGTATCGTACTACAAAACTCATCTGGTCTTTCTTAGACAGAAATTATCTTGGATTCGATAAAATGGATTGGATTCCGAAGTTGCTGACCGGAGATCAAAAACAAAACATCCGATTGCTAATCAGTAAAATTTCTGAATCGATTTCGATGGGAAAGAGACTTTTTTTGAAGCGTATCGTGACATGTGATGTGTGGTGCATTATTATACTCCAGAATCAAAATTGGCAAGTAAGGAATAGAGAAGAAAAGACAAAACCTGCTCTGTAAAGACCAAAAACCGTCTCTCAGCCGGTAAAGTTCCCGCGACTGTTTTTTTTCGACTGGAAGGGAGTGTTGTTGATTGATTTTCTACATGATCGAAGTACGCCGACTTAATGCTGCCCACTATTGCCAGCTATTGGAGGCAACAAACGTGGTGTCCCCATCATCCTTGACAAAACACACAGCGGTTTTGACGAAGGAAAAACTAGAGAATATGCAATGCGAAACCCTTGAATACCTTTCATATAACCCAGATTTGTCACCCTGTAATTATTTTTTGTTTGCGCTCTTGAAAGATGCACTTGGAGGGATACGATTCGACAACGATCGAGATGTGCGCAGTTGGCTGATGACCCAAACTCAAAGTATCTACCAGCAAAGCATCCACGATGTTCCAAACCGCTGGAAAAATTGTATCGAGCGTGGAGGAAACTATGCCGAAAAATGATCAATAGTTTGTTTGTACTATTTTATAAATAATAATTATGTATAAAACAATTTCGGTTTATATTTGATTCATCCTCGTAAAATATAATATAATATAATATAAATTTGATAAAATAAATATAATAAAATACATACATACCCTGAGGCAAATTGTTCTTAATGATTTTTTTTTTGTTGCAATCCAACTGGTTTACCCTGAAACAAACGCTATTCATCAGCAATCGTAGTCAGTCAATTTTTATGCAAAACTCACCTGATTGTATACTGATTCTCCTGGAATATCCTTTTTGAAAATAACAGTCTTGTTGTAAGCGGCTGCTCCAGTCTTATTAACAAGTTTTACTGCATTATTTATTGATGTATTAGCTGCCGGTTTTTCGTCGTCGTAGGTCAAACCTGAAATATCATCACTTGACATACTCTGAGATTATCGGCCAGTGGCGGCTCGTGGGTTTTTAAAGTGGGTCTTTCCCCTTCCTCTTTTTTACTTTTCATGCTATTGAAACCCTATACAGGAGGTAAACCAGGAAAACATTAAGATTTTGTATTGTTACTACTTACAAGGATATTGGAGGATTGGTGGTTGCTTTGGACAAGAATTGCTTTGAAAGTACTCAAACAATCATCAGAAATTATCTTGGATTCAATAAACTCTGTGGCCGGTTAGTTCCAAAGTTGTTGACCGAAGATCAAAAACAAAACATCTGATTGCAAATTAGTAAGAGACTTCTGAATCGATTTCGACGGGAAGGAAAGATTATTTTCAAGCGTATCGTGACGTGATGTGGGTGCATTGTTACACTCCACAATAAAAAATGGCGAGAAATGAATAGCGAAGGAAAGACGAAACCTGCCCTGTAAAAACCAAAACCCATCCCTCAGATGCCGAGGTTCTCGCGACCGTTTTTTTCGACTGGAAAGGAGAGTTGCTGATTGATTTTCTACATGATCGACGTACGCCTACTTAATCCATAATCCAGTCCCCATCATCCTTGACAAAACACACAGTGGTTTTGATGAAGGAAAAATTAGAGAATATTCATTGGGAAACCCTTGAACACCTTCATATAACCCAGATTTGTTGCCCTATGATTATTTTTTGATTGCGCTCTTGAAAGATGCACTTGGTGGGGTACGATTCGAAAACGATCGGGATATGCGCAATTGGCTGATGACCCAAACTCAAAGTTTCTACCAGCAAGGAATCCACAAGCTTCCAAACCGTTGGGAAAAATGTCTCGAGCGTGGACGAGACTATGTCGACAAATGATCAACAGTTTATTGTGTTATTTTAGAAATAATAAATATGTATAAAACAATTCCCGTTTATATTTGATTTATCCTCGTAAAATATAATATAATATAATAAAAATTTGATAAAAGAAATATAATAAAATACAAACATACCCTGAGGCAAATTGTTCTTAATGATTTTTTGGTGTTGCAATCCTACTGGTTTACCCTGAAACAAACGCTGTTCATTAGCAATCGAAGTCAGTCAATTTTTATGCAAAACTCACCTGTTTGAATACTGATTCTCCTGAAATAACCTTTTTGAAAATAACAGTCTTGTTGTAAGCGGCTGCTCCAGTCTCACTAGCAAGTTTTACTGCGTTATTTATTGTTGTATTAGCTGCCGGTTCTGCGTCCCCATCGGTCAAATCTGAAATATCATCACTTGACATACTCTGAGATTATCGGCCAGTGGCGGCTCGTGGGTTTTAAAGTGGGAGTGCGTAGAAGAAAATAGTGCTGTTGAAGATTTTTTTTTGCTTTCCCCTTTCTCCTTTTTTACTTTTCGTGCTATTGAAACCCTATACAGAAGGTAAACCAGGAAAACATTAAGATTTTGTATTGTTACTACTTACAAGGACATTGGAGGATTGGTGGTTGCTTTGGGCAACAATTGCTTTGAAAGTACTCAAACAATCATCAGAAATCATCTTGGATTCAATAAAATCTGTGGCCGGTTAGTTCCAAAGAGTTGTTGAGCGAAGATAAAAAAAACATCCGATTGCAAATCAGTAAGAGACCTCTGAATGGATTTCGATGGGAAGCATGTTGTGACATGTGATGTGGGTGCATTATTACACCCTAGAATCAAAAATTGAGAGTAAGGAATAGAGAAGGAAATACGAAAACTGCCCTGTAAAGACCAAAACCCGTCTCTCAGCTGGTAAGGTTCTCGCGACCGTTTTTTTCGAGAGTTGATGATTGATTTTCTACATGATCGACGTACGCCTACTTAATACCGCCCACTATTGCCAGTTGTCTATTGCCAGTTGTCGGAGACAACAAATGCGGTGACGCAGTGTCCCCATCATCCTTGACAAAACACACAGCGATTTTGACTAAGGAAAAACTAGAGAATATGCATTGAGAAACCCTTGAACACCTTCATATAACCCAGATTTGTCACCCTGTGATTATTATTTGTTTGAGCTCTTGAAAGATGCACTTGAAGGGGTACGATTCGACAACGATCGGGATGTGCGCAATTGGCTGATGACCCAAACTCAAAGTTTCTACCAGCAAGGAATCCACAAGCTTCCAAACCAGTGGGAAAAATGTCTCGAGCGTGGACGAGACTATGCCGACAAATGATCAACAGTTTATTGTGTTATTTTAGAAATAATAAATATGTATAAAACAATTCCTATTTGATTTATCCTCGTAAAATGTAATATAATATAATAAAAATTTGATAAAAGAAATATAATAAAATACAAACATACCCTGAGGCAAATTGTTCTTAATGATTTTTTGGTGTTGCAATCCTACTGGTTTACCCTGAAACTAACGCTGTTCATTAGCAATCGAAGTCAGTCAGTTTTTATGCAAAACTCACCTGTTCGAATACTGATTCTCCTGAAATAACCTTTTTGAAAGTAACAGTCTTGTTGTAAGCGGCTGCTCCAGTCTCACTAGCAAGTTTTACTGCGTTATTTATTGTTGTATTAGCTGCCAGTTTTGCGTCCCAATCGGTCAAATCTGAAATATCATCACTTGACATACTCTGAGATTATCGGCCAGTGGCGGCTCGTGGGTTTTTAAAGTGGGAGTGCTTAGAAGAAAATAGTGCTGTTGAATATTTTTTTTGCTTTCCCCTTTCTCCTTTTTTACTTTTCGTGCTATTGAAACCCTATACAGAAGGTAAACCAGGAAAGCATTAAGATTTTGTATTGTTACTACTTACAAGGACATTGGAGGATTGGTGGTTGCTTTGGGCAACAATTGCTTTGAACGTACTCAAACAATCATCAGAAATTATCATGGATTCAATAAAATCTGTGGCCGGTTAGTTTCAAAGAGTTGTTGAGCGAAGATAAAAAAAAACAACCGATTGCAAATCAGTAAGAGACCTCTGAATGGATTTCGATGGGAAGCATATTGTGACATGTGATGTGGGTGCATTATTACACCCTAGAATCTAAAATGGAGAGTAAGGAATAGAGAAGGAAATACGAAAACTGCCCTGTAAAGACCAAAACCCGTCTCTCAGCTGGTAAGGTTCTCGCGACCGTTTCTTTCGACTGGGAAGGAGAGTTGATGATTGATTTTCTACATGATCGACGTACGCCTACTTAATACCGCCCACTATTGCCAGTTGTCGGAGACAACAAATGCGGTGACGCAGTGTCCCCATCATCCTTGACAAAACACACAGCGATTTTGACTAAGGAAAAACTAGAGAATATGCATTGAGAAACCCTTGAACACCTTCATATAACCCAGATTTGTCACCCTGTGATTATTTTTTGTTTGAGCTCTTGAAAGATGCACTTGGAGGGGTACGATTCGACAACGATCGGGATGTGCGCAATTGGCTGATGACCCAAACTCAAAGTTTCTACCAGCAAGGAATCCACAAGCTTCCAAACCATTGGGAAAAATGTCTCGAGCGTGGACGAGACTATGCCGACAAATGATCAACAGTTTTTTGTGTTATTTTAGAAATAATAAATATGTATAAAACAATTCCCCTTTATCTTTGATTTATCCTCGTAAAATATAATATAATATAATAAAACTTTGATAAAAGAAATATAATAAAATACAAACATACCCTGAGGCAAATTGTTCTTATTTATTTTTTGTTGTTGCAATCCTACTGGTTTACCCTGAAACAAACGCTGTTCATTAGCAATTAAAGTTAGTCAATTTTTATGCAAAACTTACCTGTTTGAAAACTGATTCTCCTGAAATAACCTTTTTGAAAATAACAGTCTTATTGTAAGCGGCTGCTCCAGTCTCACTAGCAAGTTTTACTGCGTTATTTATTGTTGTATTAGCTGCCGGTTTTGCGTCCCCATCGGTCAAATCTGAAATATCATCACTTGACATACTCTGAGATTATCGGCCAGTGGCGGCTCGTGGGTTTTTTAAAAAGTGGGAGTGCGTAGAAGAAAATTGTGCTGCTGAAGATTTTTTTTGCTATCCCCTTTCTCCTTTTTTACTTTTCGTGCTATTGAAACCCTATACAGGAGGTAAACCAGGAAAACATTAAGATTTTGTATTGTTACTACTTACAAGGACATTGGAGGATGGGTTGTTGCTTTGGACAACAATTGCTTTGAAAGTATTCAAACAATCATCAAAAATTATCTTGGATTCAATAAAATCTGTGGCCGGTTAGCTTCAAAGAGTTGTTGAGCGAAGATAAAAAAAAACATCCGATTGCAAATCAGTAAGAGACCTCTGAATGAATTTCGATGGGAAGCATTCGATGGGAAAACTTAAACATATAGTTTACTGTCAAATTTTTACGTAAAACTTGCCCTTTTTTTCATTCTTTTTAAACTTGACTCAAATTCAACACAGGCATGGGAGGACCGTTAGTTTTTAATTCAACTTCGTCTTCCAAACTAAAATTAGTTATAATTAACTGTTTTAAATCAGGTGCCTTTACGTTTGCAAATCCCAAATCAAAAGAAGTATTCGCTAGGTGTATCCCCCGATACGCTCGGTCGCAGGAAATCTACGTCCAAATCGCATGTTTTAGAAAGCAGTTAAACCCCCGACTTCTGGCAAACAAACCAACGTAGCTTACGGTGGCTGGAGGTAAACGTGCGGTCAACGATATAAAAATTGTAGCGAGAATTGAATTTTTGGTGTGATGGGTCGACAGACGTTCTACATTTGGAAATTTTAATTTTTAATAATATCTTAAAATGGGTTAAAGGAAAGTAACTGAACGGAAATAAAATATGGTGTTTTGGTCTGAAAAATTGATTACTGTGATAAATGCTGGACGCCCTTCCTCATGAACCGCCACTGTTATCGGCAATAAACAGGAAGAGATTTGCCGCCAAACACCATCATTCTTTTAAAACTTAACTTTTCAACGCGGGTTTCGATAACCATGTTAGCATCATCAGGAAATTATTCTAAAACCAAACTATGATCTATTTAACATACAGGTTGCAATGGGCAACCCTCGTCATCGTTCTTGACAAATAATTCATGAGCAAATGTGTAACGATAGCGATCTCGTTTACGTCGAGATATATATACAGCTTTCAGTTTATAATAAAATGAGTACATGGCAGTACATCGTCAGTTTTTTTGTTTATTTTAACGATTGTATATTATTTTAGAATATCCAATACAAGAAGCCAACCATGTTAAAAGGCGTCATAGGGCCAAAATTACACAGAGCTTTTAAACCAGTGAATGAAGGGAAAGCTATTAGAGAAGCAGCTCGATCTACTGGCGTGCCATTTTCATCGCTTCAAGAACGATTGAATAACAAGAATCTTCATAGTCCACAGCTGGGAAGAAATCCAGTCTTCACAAGGGAACAAGAAGATGGAATGGCTTCCCAAATAAAGTTCCTCGGTAAAATATTTTATGGGTGCACTTCACTTCATATTAGAAAGATGGCTATGAATATGCTGTAAAAAATAACATTAACCATAATTTTATACAAGAACCAGCTCAAAGGATTCATAAAAAGAAATCATTTGTCCGTCAGGAAAGCCCAAGGCATGAGCCTGATTTGAGCCACTGCCTTTAACAATGTTGCTATATGTTGGATGAATATAAGTTTCTGCCAAAGAATATATAGAATGTAGACGAGACTGGAATTTCTTCACTGCAAGACTCTGGCAAAATTGAGACTGAGAAAGGACAACAACGTGTGGGGTCTATAACTAGCGGAGAAAGAGGAAAGGCAGCCACAGCTGTGTATGCTGTGAAGACTACCGGAGTCTATATCCCACCAATGCTAATTTATCCACGACAAAGACATACATCTACTTTAGAAGCAGATGGCCCTCTTGGAACTGTCTATCGGTGCTCAAAACATGGGTGGATCTATGAAGATCTCTTTGTAGATGGGCTGAAACATTTTGCAGATTTCACCAAACCTTCAGAAAATGAGCCCATGTTGCTTGTTCTCGACAATTATTCCAGCCACATCTCTTTGAGAGCTTACGAATTTTACAAAAGCAACAACATAGTGATCTTATCATTGCCACCACATGGCTCGCATAGGATACGGCCTCTGGATGTTTCGGTCTATGCTTCGCTTAAAGCAGCTTATATACGAATGCAACCTTTTCATGAAGAATCAATTGGGAAAAAAGATGACAAAATGATCTCGCTTCACTGTTCAGAAACTCTTTTCAAAAGTAACAACCTTCCCAAAGGCTGAAGCAGGTGTTGCTGCTACAGGAATATGTCCTTTAAACTCGGACGTATTTACAGACGAAGATTTTGTGGCTGATGATATTTTAAACAGCAGCAAAGTGGCAGTTTCGGTAGAAGAAATACGAGACCGGGATAATAAGACCTAGATGCCCATATAATATTAGATGAACCTAAAGATCCACCAACTTAATTCCAGACAAACTCACCTTAATCGCCATCACGTTTTGTTGATGTACTTGAACCAGCCCCGATAAATAATGCATCAACTACTTCCAAACTCGAGCAACGGACTAACTTTTATAACAACCCCATTCCTTAAACTTCAAGTGTTCATAAAGCTCCCACTGCTAAGGATCTTCTACCGCTGCCGAATAAGTCCAGAGACAAGAAACAATGTGTACTATTTCGCAAACAGCATGCAACCGTCCTCACAGGAGCTCCTAATAAAGAAGTTCTGGTCGAGAAAGAAAATAGAAAAATGACAAAAGAGAAGAAAAAAGTAACTCTCAAAACCAAAACTGAAAAAGAGACGAGAAAAAGAAAACGAAAATCAATTGATGTGAAAAAGGCTAAAAACAGAGTGCTTGAAAACAAAAACAAGAAAGATGAAATGACAGACCTGCGTGAAGATGGAGATAATGACGCTGACAAGGACTTGGAAAATAAATGTATAAACTGCGATGATTATGAGCAAAAAACGAGATGTGGTATAGGTGTGTGCTGGGCGGTCTCTGGGCTCACGCTGACTGCTCAGGGTATGACTCCTGAGGGTTATATATATATATATATATATATATATATATATATATATATATATATATATATATATATATATATATATATATATATATATATATATATATATATATATATATATATATATATATATATATATATATATATATATATATATATATATATATATATATATATATATATATATATATATATATATATATATATATATATATATATATATATATATATATATATATATATATATATATATATATATATATATATATATATATATATATATATATATATATATATATATATATATATATATATATATATATATTAAAAAGATTAATAAAGAAATATTGATTATCATCTGATTTATGATTATTTATCCTTAACTGACCGGTAATACCCATTCTTACCCTAAATAGTTCCATTATTTTTCCGACATGCTATGTAGTTTATTTAGTGTAGAATTCGATTGAATCATCCCCTGATGGTGCTAAAATGGTTAATGAAACGCACATCGAAAAGCTTAAAAAGTGATTTGTTGTTTAGTGTTGACCTATCCCGTCAGGATTGGAGGCAGGTGGTATTTCAGGTTTCCGTGGGGTTGTAGCACTTTTCCTGTCGATTGGTGTACGTGATTTTCTACTAACGTTTTGTTGAAAAGTCCGATACCGTAATTGCGTTGATGATGACGAGGGTACTTGGGAAGGAGGATGCACAGGTTTTTGTGGTGAAGTTGGTAGAACCTGAAACATTACTTATTTTAAAAAAATCTTTGTACTTTGCTTGATAACATACCTGTGTAACTGCGGCAGGCTGTCCTGGGGGAGTTTTACTGCTATTTAACCCAGGACTACTGACAACTGGATTCTGTGGAGTAGTGCTCATAGCTTGGCTTCTTCTCATTTGATTTGGGCTTTCATTACTACCAGGCTCCAAGTGTACTTGTAAACCCACCCACCTGGTGATCTTCAAAGGTGCCAATTTTTTCTTGCTTATGTAGTGAAACTTCAGGTCATTTATAAGCTTCCTATTAACTATTTCTAAGTCTTCCGATTGTTTCATCAGTTGTTGAAGATCCTTACGCATGCCCTCAAATACTTTTTGCTGTTTCTTCATCGTCTGATGCAGTTCGCCTTCCGTGCTTTTGAACATTAAACATTCGCAGATATTCGACGAGAGAATATCTGGAGAATGGGGAGTTTCGTTTTGGGTGTCTGCGTTTGGTGTATCGACGATTAATTTTGCTTTTTTGGCGTTTACTTCAATTCGAATATCGCTGAAGGACAGAGATCGTTTACCAACATCTACTTTAGTAATATCTAGAAAAAAACCCAAACAATTTATTCACCATTCACCTATCAAAGTAATATTGTTTTTGAATATACATTCTGTGCAAAAAGTAGTCGAAATTTCCCATTTGCAAAGCCCACGTAAAATAACCTCATTTTCTTTTCTGCTGTAAGATCGCAGCACTGTGCTTAGTTACGATGTCCAATTTCAGCGCAATAGGTCAACTAGTTTAAATAAGCTGGTTTTGATAGTCCTCATCAAATGTGTGTTGCGATTAAAGTGTGAATACAAATAAACTCAAAGAGATTAACAACTAAACACCGAATCGCTATTTTTAAAGTTCTCGACGTACGTTTCGCTAACTATGTTAGCATCATCAGGAGATGATTTAATCTAATTCTAAAAGTAAACTATGTTTAATTTATATGAGAACCCTAATATCTAATCTACTACCTAGGAAGCGTACTACCTATCTAATGAAGTGTGTAAAAAAAGGATACAAGAAAAAAGGGGGAAAAAAGAACAATGAAAGAAAACAATGAACCGTGAAGTTTACTCCCGGTTCATGATTTTTTTTGCATTTTTCTATTTGAATGCTTTCATATGCATCCTGTTCTATGATAAACTCAACAAAATTCATAGAAAAAGTAAAAAACACACATCTACAGGAAGGTGAGGTTTAGGAGTAAATTTGAAACCGAGTTATTAAACTTAATTAGAGGAGTATCCGAAATGAACCGCTATAAAAGAACATCGTAGATAAATTAATTAGAAAATATTTAGAAAAATGTTGAAAGAATCTTCGACTTTTCAAAAAGATCAGAACAAAAATAAATTCATCGTAATATCGTTTGATGTCACGATGGTTACATCACAATTAACACGAGGTTAGCAAAACATATGTTTTAGTTAGTTAACATATGGTTAGCAAAACATATGTTTTAGTTAGTTAAAACATGGTTGGCGAAACGTGAGTCGAGAACTTTAAAAAAAGTGATTCGGGTTTAGTGGTAAATCTTTTTAAGTTTAGTGTTTCTCACCGAAGGTTCCAATACAAGAATTGATATATGAATACAAATATTGAGCAAAATTTGCCTTAAATGTCCTGTGTCAATGAAATCAATGAAGTCAACTGGCAGATGAATGGCATAGTGTTCAAAGAGGGTCAAGAAGTGGTAGTTGATATGCCTCGTTCTGGTCGACCTTCACCATCCACTAACGACGAAAACATCATCAAAATCAAGAAACCGCTGCGCGAAAATCGCCCCATGAGTCTTACAGAGTTGGTTCAAGAGCTGAACATATCTTTTAAGTCCGCTCACAACATTAGGACTGATATTATGGGCGTGAAACGCGTTGCCGCATGACTGGTTCCAAAAGAGTTCAATTCTGTCCAAAGAGCGCATACAAAGCAGCTCGCTGAAGACAGGTTTTCCCGAGCTTCAGAGGACCTCACCTTCATGAAATTCATCTAACGGGCGATGAGACATGGGCATGGACATGAACATGGGTTTACGAGTACAACATGCAAACAAACCAATAGTCTTCGGAATGGCGCCTCGAAAACGAGCCGAAACCCAAAAATCAAGGTTATGCTACCAGTTTTCTTTGATTACTGTTATGTGATGCACTCCAAATTTCTTCTATAGGGACAAAAAGTGAACAAGGAATACTATTTAAGTATTCCGAAACGGCCAGGTTTGTGAAAAGACATTTGCCCCCAAACTCAAGGAACGTCATCGACCAAACACCGTACCCGCCTGATATAACCCCACGTGACTTTGTTCGATGAGAATGGTCAACTATTGATGGTTGTCTGTAGTGATTATTTCGCCAAGTTAAAAGAACTACTAACACTAGACCTTTCCAACTAGACCAGATTCAGTATAAAATCTCTTTGATGTGGAAATTGGACTTAGGCGTCAATGGCGAAGGTTGACTAGGCTCAAGTCATGGTTTCTTGTGTGTCTCTGTATGTCCTATATGGGCAGCAATGGTATCACATTCATATTCGTTTTTAATATTAAATGTTTTTAATATCTCTAGAATATCACGTTTTTATATGTATTTTCGAAGTATAAATCGTTTTTTAACATATAGTTCTGAATTTCCAATTTAGTGTTATTTGCATTAGGAACTTTATTTTTTTGGCGGTTATGATAACTAGCATTGTCCATTAGAACTACCCTTTCCTTAGGCACATTGGGGAAAAGGCTATTTATAAACCACTCTCCAAAAAGTTCTCCTGTGCTGTCGTTATGGTAGTCCAAAGATGAATGTATAATATTTTTGGAGGACAACCGTATACAATTTGGAACCCATCCATCCCCGGAACCAACATGTAAAGTTGTAATTATTTTTCCCTTGTTTGCTGGAGCTTTGGTTTGGCATTTTTTGATGTATCTACCCATCCTTTTGCTGGCGTCTCATGTGTATCGAACCATGTTTCATCAAGGTAGATAATGGGACGATTTTCTAACCTGTATTTTTTTATAGAGTTTAAGCAATTAAACCGCAATCGTTGTGATTCAATAAAGAAACATACACATTTTTAACAATTTGCTTAGCATCGGACGATAAATGTTTTTTTTTTTGTTAAATTTGCACTACCGGAGGCACAATGATCATTATCTTGCCAAGAACGCCACATTTTTAGCACATTTGGAATAATAAAAATACGATCGAAATTATAGAACTGCACTGTTTAAGAAAAGAATGCGAACTAAACTAAAATATTTCGAAAGTACTAAACCAGATATAAAATCAATTTTATCTTTTTACCTGATATTTTATTAGCCCCGGCCAATAAATGTTTATGTTTTTTTTGCAACTTTGACGGGTTTCGTTACGTAGGGGTTGTTAACAATTTATTGCAGCCATTTGGTCAAAGATATATCTTGAACCGCACTATAATCGCATATATTTAACAAGCTTGGAACAGGGAAAGTTACGTATATTCGAAAGACAGATTGCAAGAGACCAAAGACCAGATATTAACAGAAGAAGGAAGGGATATATATATATATATATATATATATATATATATATATATATATATATATATATATATATATATATATATATATATATATATATATATATATATATTTATATATATTTATTTATAGTTTCATAAAACGTATCTCTTACTTTAAAGCCTTGTGAGAACGTTTAATTTGGTAACTTCTTAAATAAAATGTTTTTAAAAAATTCTGTCATCTATTTCGCGTAAAAACAATTGTCAACAATTTAAAACCACAAAATAATGGGAAAATAGATAAATAGAAGTAAAACATTACCTGGACTAGTTTCAGCTTCTCGAGGGATACCAGATAAGAGTATTTGAGATGACGGTTTACTAGATGTACCACTATCCTTGATCGTCGCACTAACAGAACCAGTCTCGTTAAATCTAATCACGTTATAGTCGACTTCTAATTTTTTTCCTGAAGTCGACTCTTTATTTGACAATTCGTCAACTGCGCTTGTGCTCCCATTCCTCTCTTCTTCCTCACTGGTCTTTTTGTCATGTTTCATGGCATCGTCTTCTACATCCTGTCGTTTTTCACGTAATTGCATTTCACTTGGTTTGCTTTCGGAATCTTCTGCATTACTACTGTCCTGGTTTTTCAATTCCATAACACTATTAGAATCATTTTCGGTCATGTGCGCATCACCATCTTCATCCATGGCATCGAAACCAAACTGATAATTATCCGAACTGTCGACCTCGTATACATCAGCATCTTCCTCGATCGGTTCAGCTTTGGCGCAAGCATAGACTTCTTCACAAATCACCGATTTATCCAAATCCAACAAATCAACATCATATTCCGGTTCTAGCATTTTTTCTGGTGTCTTTCTGTCTGACTTTTTGCCATTTAACTTAACTTTTAAATCATTGGTGTTATTTTGTTTATGGTCTTCAGTTTTGTTCTCGAGCGTTATTTCTACACATTCCAGACTTTTGTCTATTACCAGCACATCGCCAGCGTCATCATCTGTTTCAGATTGGTTACTTTTATCGAGTGTATTAATATATGGTACAGTCCCTTCAGTTTCATAAACACTTCTATATTCTCCGTTCCTGCTTGCTTCATATTCCAAATCAAAAGTCAGTTCAATGTTTGATGCATCCTCATCGTCATCGGTACCACTTTTTCTTCGACTTTTCTTGGGAGTTTTTTTATCAGCATGTTTTTCTGATTTCACTAACAACGTGTTGTGATTTTTCTCAGGAGACTTATTTAATATTTTCTCTTCGACTTTGTCGCTGTGAGATTCTTTATCTCCCCCATCTGACGCCAATGATTGATCTGTAAAGCACGAAAAAAAGTTTGACAATGGAGAATGCAATTAGGGGTATTATTAATGTCATACTTTTGACGTCTTCGTCGAATAAAGGCAAATGGAAACATTCTTCAGAATCTGAGTCCTTTCCATTTTTCGATATGGGCTTAAATGTGTCGAAGATTTTCAAGGTGGACGATAGTGCCGCTGAATTCCTTGAAGACCCATCACACTGGTCCATTGTGGCCATTTCGATGGGTATTTCTGAAAATAATAAAAAAATTAATGAAAAAATGACAAAATAATAAAAATGATGAAGAGGAAAGAAATTTACTGACGGGTATGCAGTGATGGTTGGTTTATAAGGACATGTGGGCACGTGTCCTACCTAAAAAAATTAAAAATGAGGTGCAAAAAATAATTTCAGATTTTATATTCATTTATTCTCTATTCTGTCTATGATCACGTTTCTTGCGACTTCTATAGTCTAACATCCATAATGTCATTGGCGGTAATGAAATAGGTCGTGGGTTGCCGAATCGCACCGAATATAGAACACTTGCTTTGGGCACAGACAAGTTTGTGAAGCAACTGTTTTCTTTACTGTCGCGTGGGAAAAACAAAGACAGCAATGCATCACTTCGCTAGCAATCCGGAGATTAAACGCATTTATAACGTCATATCTTGGGCGCTGTCCCATTCTCAGTAGTCAGGTGTTTGTCGCCATCGCGCTTTTCGACTTTTCGAGTGGTTGCAAAGTGAATGTTTTGAATGATTACAACAGTGAAGATGAATTCAGTGCAATATATGAACAGAGACAATGTCACATTTACATTTGAGGACCGAATTATCAAAATATCTTGGACGGCTGACACCGATTCTGCAAGTTAATATTACTCATAAACGAACATACAAACGAACTTTTAATGAAATCGTGTATGAGAAGTATTCGTGATTATGTGGATGCGAGACAACAAATAAATTTTATTGCTTTCCGTGCATTTTGGCACAAGTCGGAAAACCAGTGAGTGCGGGCGATTTTGATTTTGGCTGGAAACGGAGTTAATGATTTGAAACATTTGGACGCAAAGGTAAAATCGCATTCTATTTCACACAGACATTTAAGAATTGAGCTAAATATTAGTATGTTGGGAAGACATCCTTCTCAATTCAGTAGTGCACATCGGGATGTCACATACTGTCACATAATTATGTATTTGACTTATATGTCTACAAGTTAATTAACTGTGGGGCATTTGAGCTTGCCTTACGTAGGCATGACGAAACCTACACTTCAGAAAATCCTGGCCTTTTCAGATTTAAAAGACTAAAAATAAATTATTTCTAGGCATCTCCAAACAAATTCAGAATGAATTACTAGACTCAATGTTACTAGATGCATGTTTGTCGCAATTTATTAAAAAAGGAAATTTACACAGCAAAATATGTTGCCATACAGGTCGATGAAACAACCGATACATCTACTCAAATGCAGATGATTTTACAGATCAGATATGTTAAAAAAGGCGAAATTTACGACATATTCTGGCGCTTTTTAATAGCAAAAAATCAGACAGCAGATCTAATTGCAGACGAAATTTTGACGGTGCTAAGCGAGTTAGGAATAGACGAAGAACCTAAAAACTCATAGCCCAAAGTTATGATGGTACATCCGTGATGAGAGGTACAGTCGGAGGAGTGCAAGCCAAAATTTATATATATATATATATATATATATATATATATATATATATATATATATATATATATATATATATATATATATATATATATATATATATATATATATATATATATAATATTGGCTTGTACTCTAGTTTTTACTCATCAATATTTATAAGAATGCACTGTATATTCATTGCTGTGCTCACCAATTAAATCTAATAATTGAAAAGTGTTGTACAATAGAAAAAGGTGTTTTTTTGCAAATTTGTCTGCATTTCCCGCTTTCTTTTCTCGATCATCCAAACGGACAACTGTTCGGGATAGCGTCGTGAAAAATCGTCTACCCCGTGCGGCCCTACCAGATGGAACTTTACGTGTAAATGTGTGATTGATTACTGTTTACATCTACAAAGAAGAATTGTTAACATGCCTTGAAGAATTGATGGATGCCGAGTCGGATAAAAATTCTATTAATCAAGCTCAGGGGTTAATAAATTATTTGGTGGATGATAATTATAAATTTTGGTTGTTTTTCTTCAATAAAATAATGCCTCACTGTGACATTCTCTTTGATCAACTGCAAAGCAGGCAATTAGATGCACTTAAAGTTAAGAAGAATTTGGTACCTTTTTCAACAGCCATTCAAAATATTAGAGACAATATAGAAATACAAATTAATCAAGAATGTGGTAACTTAACTGGTGAAGAATCTACAACGATCATAGAGAATCGCAGAAAGAACCTCAATACGAATGTCAGGATATGCAAGGAAATCTGTGATACCTTAACCATACAAGTTCATGAACGTTTTAGTTTCGATGTGTACCTAACTGTTGCAAATTTATTAGAAACTGAAAAATTTGATGAATCTCGAGCCGTCTTTCCAAATGAAGACATTAAAACTGTGTGTAACCTGTTTCCAAAGGTAAATTACTTAAAATTAAAAAATGAACTCTCGGTAATGTACGCGCGATACGATTTTATGAAACAGTGTGGAAAGCGAAAGATGTTTCTCTATCCTCAAACGAATCAAAACATTTCTAAGAAACACTATAGGCCAGGAACGGTTGTGCGCGTTAGCAATGCTATCTATTGAAAATAAACTTGTGAAGTCAATTTCAAATTTTAATGATCAAGTCATCGACCACTTTGCTGCTCAGAAATTTAGGAGGATGGACTTCAAGTACAAACAGATTTAATGGTCATGGTCCTAAGGCAAAATTTTATTATCTAGGTACCTATTTGAAAATTTGATGTCCGACAGTTACACTCGTATTTCTACTCAGCAAAGTGTGTGTATGATACTATGAAATGTATAACTTTTGGTTGCAACGTATTTCCCTATCCTCATTCCAAAATTTGGTTATACGTGCCCCACCTGTTTTCCCCCCACGAACCGCCGCTGCATCAACCAGTACTAACTAAATATTCACGTAAAAAGGTGTTGTTGTATAGGTATAGCAGGTATAGTTTGGGAGCAGCAGATGGGGGATAAAAAGCTTTATACCAGCCAGGGAAGTAATTTAGCTTCATGACAAAGCACGAGCTCCGAAAATAAAATTATCTAAGAGTTGGGAAAATTCAAAACGAGAGTCATCTATGAACTCATAGGTGATAATAAGAGAAGACGCTTTGATGATGTTATTGGTCTACTGATTCAGAAAAAAAACTTCCTGTATAAGGTTGTGACCTATAATGAAAAGCAGATTAATCTACGAAAATCGTGGGTTAGTCCTTGTGAGCTATCAACCAGTTCTGCAAAACAAAATATTCGCGTCAAAAAGATGTTGCTGTTTATAGTTTGGGATCAGCTGGCCGTCGCGCATTATGAGTTCCTCCAATCTGATCTGATCTGATAACGATCACTGCTGACCGTTATCAGTAGAAACGGATTCATTTTAGTGATGCTCTGGGAGATAAAAAGCATTATACTCTGGAAACGATTACAGAATCGGGCTGAAATATTTTATCGCGTCACCATATTCTCCAGACTTAACCCCTTCGGATTTGCATCTCTTCCAATCTCTACAACTTCCACTGGTTGATAGCTGCATCATATCGATTCGACAGTTGGCGACAATGTATAGAAAATATTACTGAAAATATTACTCTTTTGTAAATAAATGTCAAAAGAAGAGAATTAAGTTCAGAAATAATATAATGCTCTTGGTTAAAGATTATTTAGGGTATGTTATTTTGAAGGTTATTTCGAAACTTATTTTGTCTTTCGCTAAAAGGTTAAATAATTCATTATTTACATTCGGATCGGATTTGATCTAATTCAATATAAGGTTTTCTTCCTTGTGATCCAATAGAAGTTATTCGAAATCTTATCACGTATTTAGTAACATTTCAACTAGTAGATATAAAGTATCAAGAACAATTTGACGATGTGTGGAGATAAAAATAATTAAAAATAGTTCGACAATAAAAATTGTAAAGAGGTAATAAAAAAATGATCAAAAATTAACAAACATCATTCAAACATTGGGACTGCCGATAGCAATATCTTAAAATAAACAGAAGAAAAATACTAAAACAACCTCAACCTTATCCCTACTAGTCACATTTGTTACAGGAATTAAGAGGAAATTGGAAATTAATGTGATCGCAGATTGCAATTTGCAGAAATTGATTGTACACTTGAGCAAATATTATATTAAGAAGTCGTTTTGAATTACTTCCTCATTAAACTCAAAGAGACTTACCACTAAACACCCAATCATTTTTTTAAAGTTCTCGACGCACGTTTCGAAAATTGGAAAACAAAGATAATTATAACAAAGAATTAAAATTAATTAGGAAGGTATTCGAAGTGAACGGTTATAATAAGAACATTGTAGATAAATTAATTAGAAAACATAAGTTTAGAAAATTATTGAACGAATCTTCGACTTTTCAAAAGGATCAGAACAAAAATAAATTTATGGTAATACTATTTGATGCCCAATTAACACGTGGGCTAGACAAAATTTTGAAAAAAGTGGACATTAAAGTTGTATACAAACCATATAATAGATTAAGAGAAGTCCTGGATAATCCAAAGGATAATGTAGATCAACATGAAAAGTCGGGGATTTACGAAATTAGCTGTTAAGATTGTGATCGATTGGGCAAACAAAAAGATCTATATTAACGAGATATAAAAAACACAATGCCTACATTCGTTATGAGAGAAATGAAAAATGTTGTGTTGCCCAGCATGCAATCGAACATGACCATAACATAGACATTAGTAATTTAAGACTGATTAAAACTGTAAATAACCATAGGGCTTTGGATGCATATGAAAGCATTCAAATAGAAAAATGCAAGAAAATCATGAATCGGAATAAAAGACCTATTCCGTTCAGTCAACTTTTTCAATTATTAATGTAAGGGTCACTAAACTTCACGTTTTATTTTTTTCTTTCTTTTGTTCTCTTTTTTGCACTTTTTGTTTTTTTCTTGTACTTTTTTTTTACACGCTTCATTAGGTAGGTAGTACGCTTCGTAGGTAGTAGGTTAGCAATTGGGGTTCTCATATAAATAGAACATAGTTTTGTTTTAAAATTAGATTAAATCATCTCCTGATGATGCTAACATGGTTAGCGAAACGTGCGTCGAGAACTTTAAAAAAGTGATTCGGTGTTTAGTGGTAAATCTCTTTGAGTTTAGTGTTTCACACCGAAGGTTCCAATAGAAAAATTGATGGACTTTCTCATTTTCAAGACATGATCCCATTTACCTTTTTTTCTGCTGACGATAGCACCACTAGAACCTTTAATTCGGAATGTGCAAGAAAATGTTCATGCAGAACACCTACTTGCCCAATTAGAAGATTTTATTAAACATGCCTTTTATAATTTAAAATTGATGTACTATTGTTACCAGCCTTCTGTCGATATTAATTCGGCTGGCGAAAAGTTAAGTGAGAGTAAACGAACATCGAACATTGAGTGAGGTTAAACAAGTGCCTTTGAGTGTGATGGGAAATTTCATCAAATTCAAGCGAATAAACATGTCATAAACACAAAAATTTAATAATGATTCTTAAACCTCCGCAAATAATTATCTATGTGTGCTAATAAAAATAATATAAAAATAAGTGCTAATAACATTACTGTGTAAATTTTTCACTTGGAAAAGTTTTCGGAAGTAAACAACTAACCAGTGGCGGCTTGTGAGGGAGAGCGTTGGGGCGCCACCCAATATCTATCCAGCATTTATCACAGTAAACAATTTTTCAGAGCAAAGCACCATATTTTATTTCCGTTCAGTTCCATTCAGCTCGCATTTTGCGTGCGAGCGTTTTATAAAAACAACGATTCTTACACTATTGTTCGACGTCGGTACATTACACATTTTGATTTAGCGACCATGGGAAATGTACTTAGTGAGAACTTAATCATTGCATTGGGTGCACAACTGGAAAGAAAATGCCGGATAAATCAACTGGGCGCAAAAAGGCATCAAAAAGGAGCTGTTATAGAAAATCCAAAATAATCTCTACGACTCCGCGCAGTTTCTCTACATTTGCAGAGATACACGATTTATCGCATTATCTGCAAATATTTACATTTCCACCCCTAGAAAATTGTTGTTGTGCAAAAGATGAGGCCCGATGATCCACCTAAACGAGTTGAATTCTGAAGGGCAATGAAAAATCATTTTAGGAACTTCAATAACATACGTAACAACGGTTTTCTGATAAATCGATTTTCCACGTTCAAAGGCCAGGTGAATAAACAAAATTGCTAATATTGGTCTCCCGACAATCCGCTGGAACTGCACCAGAAACCATTACACTCGCCTAAGGTTGTTGTTTACGCTGCCATATCAAGCGAAGGAATTATCGGTTCCTACTTTTGTTAATACCAATCTTTATTATCATATGATCCGGACTTTTTTGGCTTCAGAAATGCAATACCCTATTGGCTACCACCGCAACACATTTTTCCAACAAGATGAAGCAACTTCCCACGTCACGAATGATTCTTTAGCAGCTATTCACGAATTATTCTCTGAAAGAGTGATTAGTTACCGAGGGGACATCAACTGGCCACCAAGGACTCCAGATTTAACACCTGCTGATTTTTCCTATCGGGCTCCTTAAAAAGTAAGGCTATTCACCTTAACCCATTAACCCCTAACTTTAATGTTAAAGCAAATAATAACAGACGAAAACCACGCGATTCCAAGATGCGATACTCCAGCGAGTGACTAAAAATTTCAGTTTCAGGCGGAGAAGGTGAAGAAACGGATGGTCGTCTTTCATAAATAAAAATTTAAAAACTACCCTGTAATTTAACAGCAATTAAATAACTTAGAATTAATTCTGTTTTATTTTTAAGCATCAAAAACGAAAAACATTCTGAAACACCCGTTATCTCACCTTTTATGGGTTAGAATTGTTTTAAAATACAGCTAATTTTGCTGGAAAAATGTTAGTTTACAATCACAATAAAATTTCGGAAAAACTCAAGTAGTACACAATAATAAAAAAAAACAGGTAAATTAAATTTTATAAAAATCCTTATCTAGCGAAAAAAGTTCTGTAAGGAAAAGATTCAAGGAACACTTGGTGGCTTTCGGCAAATGTATTTCAAAAAGCCCTAAACCATGAATTTTTTTAATAGATTGTCTTCAACTCGGTGGCAGAAAAAATTTTCCATAAAGATAGCCCCATCCAGCAAGATAACACAATTTATGAATAACCTGAACTGACTCTGGATCTAAACCTTATCCATAAACTAAAAATAAGGTACACTTGCCAAGTGACCAAATTTAAAGAAATTCTAAAATGCCTTCTTCCCCAAAACAAAAAATCAAACAAATATTGTTTGTTTTAATTAAAGATTATCTCTATTCTATCAATAAAACAGTGAAAGATTTTTATTGCGTGACCAATGTTTTTGGCCATGGCTGTATTGATAAAAATATTACCCCTATTTCCCTGAAATCCTTGCTGAAATAGGAAAAAACTCACCAAGAAATAGGGAAAAATCCTGAAATAGGAAAAAACTCACCAAGAAAACAAGCAGAATTAGGCAGATTTAATAATTTGTATACTCTCAGATTTTCTTTGTTGGTATTAAATAGATTGTGATGCACATTTAAGCGGCAAAATCACTAACAGTTTATCTAATTAGTTCCCAAATATTGTCAGGAAATTCAAACTACGTACTTTCCAGAAGAAATTACTTTAAATGAAAATATTATTGTATAACGCAAACTTATCTATTGTCGATGTTAATAACTTGAAAACTAATCTAAAAATAAGCATATATATTGAAATACTACAACATTCCATCAAATAATGATTGTGAACCACACACCTGTGGTTTTTGGAACGTTAAGTGACATAACGGTATTTCTAACTTTGGACACTTTCAAAACCGCACATTACTTTCTTCTACAAACATTTATATAACCACATCAATTAAAAATAATAACCTCCTATAGTAATGTTAAGCTAAACATGCAATATTCTTACTTTTTCTATCACAAAGAAAGGTAAATTCACCTTCGCGTTGGATACAAGATTAATTTTTAGGTTAACACTACTTATCTTATCGGAACAAACGTCTTTCTTCGCGTTCCGGGTAGCACTCAGCACGTGTATTTTATAACCACATAAAGCCAATTTTATCCACACAAAATCACTAAAATATTACCGACTGAGTTCCGAAAAATTACTAAATTCAAGTTGTCAAATAAAATAATGTAGTTCCGTTTTCGCGATCGCAGATAAAACTGAAGAATAGTGTTAATAAATATAGAAAAGCTAATGGCTACTACTATTCCAGATACTTTAGAACCTACTAATTATCATTTGATTAATCTCGTATACAATAATATAAGATTAATAATGTTCGTCAGAAGATGGCGCAGTCTATAGAACAGAAAAAATATTAATACTTCAAATAAAACGTCAGAAAAAAAGCTAAAGAAGTTGCGTATTTATAATAAATATTTCAGAACCATCTAATTCTTAATTTTATTCTTCCCGGTTTTTGTTGTCAAGCGAAACAAAAAACAAATTAGAGTAATTTTACATGAATCAGTTAAATATCTATCACACACCTCCTTTTTATTTTCTGTCTCTCTCGTTGGGCGGAGTAAAATTCACATTCCAGTGAATTACCAGGGTGCAACAAAAGTATCTGCGTTGTTTTCTTTTTTATACATAAAGGATTTTAATTCACTTCTCAGAGGTTAAATCTAATTTAAATTTTTTGGCCCGACAAATAAACATTCTGTTTTTCTTTGAATATAAAACTAGAGGAAAGAACATATGATTCTGTAAGTGGGAGCAGAATGGTATATACATATGAACTACTGTTTTTGTTTTGGCAGTGGCGTAGTTGGTAGTTGGCAGTATGAATAAAAAAAAGAAACTGATAAAAGTTGACAGTTGTTTAGAGCAATATATTATTGTATTATTATAGTTTCTGTATAATGTACGACAGAGAATGTCATCTACAATTTAATTCTCAATTTTAAATTTAAATTGTTTTAGAAGAGGAGTAACATAATCAGTTGACGGTGTTGATTTCTGTCCTGCGAAAATGTAAAATATTAAATTAATTAAAAAAAAAAAAATTCCAAAGAGTAAAGTGTATTTTATGTGGGCAATACGACAAAAAGTTATTAAGAAATTGGAATCTCCTGTCATAAAATTATATCATTTGCAAAAAATGGTTAGGTAATCAGTTGCATCTTGCACCGAGTTGATGTTCACATTTAAATTAGGTATATACAGGGTGTTTGGTGAACTGTTTGTCAAATTAAAATGGTCGATAGGAGGGGTTTTTTGCTATCTCCTCAGCCTCCATAAAGCATTATTGGGCCCACAGGTTTTTATGTTAATTTTTAAATATGTTTTCAAAAAATTCCAAAAGTTGAAACTTGAATTTAAAAAAAGTTATTGGTATATTTTTGGAAGAAATAAAAATAAATTTAAAGCTTAACTTTAAATTGCATATAAAAAAACTAAAAGGTATCATGTTCTTCGAATTCTTTAAAAAAATCTCTGGTTTATCCTCTTTCTAACGGTATGCATTCATGCCATAAAAACGTTTTACTAGCTTCACTAATTTGCTAACTTTGTGTATCGTAACGCATTAGACTGATATTCGATATCCACGATAAAATTTCTAAATCATTAGACCACATTACTTACGTGATCGTCTCAACGGGGATAATTACCTTGAGTTCTCGCAAAGCGTCTTACCCGAATTGTTAGCTGAGGTTACAATATTTAATGAAGATAGGAGCATTGTGGTAAAAAATGACGGTTGTCCTGCACACTGGAGCTTAATAGTCAGTGAGTATTTAAATAATGTTTTCTTAAATGCTTGGATTGGGAGAGATGACGTTATTAAAAGGCCTCCACGGTCCCTAGACCTAACTACGTTGTATTTTTACATCTGGGGACGGGCAAAATAACTTGTATACGTCACAGAAGTTGAAACTGGAGAAGATTTATTCCAACGCATAGAGGCGGCTTTCGTCATAATTAAAGAAGAAATTGTTTTACGTACTACTACGGTAGAAATGAGATGAAGATTGCGCGCGTATGCATATGCAACGGAGATCAGCAATTTGTGGAAGAAGTTTCACTTCAATAAAAAATTACATATTTTAAAACAAAACAATTCTCAGCAAAATCATGAGAACATAAAAACAACTTCTGCGGTTTGGAATATGATAACAAAAAATCCATATCAAAATGGAAGTAACATTTACATTTAATAGTACAATAATTTCTGAAAAAATAGAATTGTAAAAAAAGTTAACACTCTGTATTATTTGTTGTATTTTAAGGTTCTTTATATGAGTAAAGTAACATGTTTTGTATGTATCAAATGAAAACAAAAAAAAATCTTAATTTTTAAGGCCCAGTATCTCAGAAAACTAAATATTTTAGAACACACGTTAAAAAATTAAGTTTTAAAAAAGATAATCACTACATTGATAACATTTTAATTATATTATTTTACCTAATATCAATTTAACTACGCCTATGCATAACAGGCGATTTGTTCGTAACATAACCTTAAAATTTAATTCAAACAAAATTCGTTTTTATTTCTAAATACTTGTCAAATCTAGTATTAAAAGCATTTACCTATGTAACTATGGGAACAACCACAAGACGTACAACTAACCATATTTTATGTGTTTGCGTTATTTCTGATATTATTGTTTTTATTGTCAATATAGTAAGAATTAATATGTATTTACACTAGAATACA
Organism: Cosmopolites sordidus; assembly: GCA_031761425.1. NCBI lineage: Eukaryota > Metazoa > Arthropoda > Insecta > Coleoptera > Curculionidae > Cosmopolites > Cosmopolites sordidus. The sequence goes on from JARFXV010001989.1 coordinate 157,315, forward strand.
CAAAAAGAGTATTCCAGTACACTTATTACTGATTAAAGCAAACTAAAATTGCTCAACTGTACTATTAAACTTCTAAGTTGTTGACACTAAAATTGAATATTTTCATAAAGATAAGCAAAGTTTTTTGTTCCTGTTAGTTTTCTTAAGACAATATATAGTGTATCAATCCTACAAGGGAGGATGGGAAATGTGTCAAGCGGTGGCGCCATCTCTCGTATATCAAAAGCATCAATTTAAACTTTTTATGGCGTGGCCGACTTAACAGTTCGTGGTTCAAATCCTCACCATTGCTATATTTTTTTTATTCAAAAATTGGTTTAAAATTATTCTGATTATTCTTATTATTGATTTATGATAATTATTAAGTTATTTTTTCAGTCCCTAGTCTTAAATAATTAGTAAAATAAAAAAAAATGTACATTATTCACCATACACATTTGTTTGTTAATTGAAAAAGCCTGCAATAATTCTAATTATATATAATTTTTATTTTAATCATAATATTATAATTTATTCACAAAATATAAAAAAGATAGTAACATTAAAGAATTAATATACTTGTCAAAAAAAAATACATTGATTATATTCATTTTCGAACGGTTTTAGTTGAAGTTCATACATGCGAACTTCAACTAAAACGGTTTGGAACTGAATATATTCAATTTAAAATTTTTTGGACAAGTATATTGGGTCTTTAATTCTATTGTATTTTCTTTTGTTATAGCACGCTTTTTCAATTAAAAAACAAATATGTATGATGTATGACAATTATTTTAAATTTAAAAAACATTTTTTTTAGATAAACTTCAAACATTGTCAGACCAAGTTTTCTTAGAAAATCACGTCTGTTTATTTTTGATTTGTTATTTTCACGATATACAATTACACTATTTATCGCATTACACTATTCATAACCGCATAAAACACAGTGATTGGCCACCTTTTGTTGAATTGTAAAATGTAATAATCTTTGTTTTCTGATTATCATTATCATTTCTGTGTCAATACTTTGATCGTGACAAAGGGAAGACAGCAGCAGCACCATTTTAGATTTCTTAGGTATGTAGGATACAAGAGTCATATCTTTTTGAAATGCAAACTGTGAACTATATAGGGAAGAGTTGCCGAATTCGGACCACTTAAACATTTTTAAAAAATGCATTTTTAATAAAAACATTTAGGTGGAAAATAATTGTACTATTGTAATCTTCTTGCGATGGTTTCCGATAAACCGGTTTCTTGCGATGGACCACTGGTTGCTTAGAATGGACCATTAAATACAATTAAACAAAAAATACTCCTTGATCTTTGTACTCACACAAACACATTTTGTATAAACTCAAGCGTGACATGTAATGTATTGAATCATCTCTTCTTCCTTTATTTTATCACATATGTTTTTTTGTCACTTGTCACTTGTCACTTTTTATCACTTTGTTTTTTCTTTTTAATCTTCTCTTCTTTGCCACATCTTTTCTTCCCTATATTTTGTGGTTTTGTCTTTTTAATCTTTTCTTGCTATGCTACGTTTTAATCCCAGAACGTTATCAATAGTCGATAATAATTATGCTTTCTGAGCAATACTTATTGGTGCTCGAGAAGACATGGACCTGGCTGTGCATTTTGTGTCGGTAGCGGTGATATTTTATGAAGAATATCCTCACAGTTTTTACGCTTTTTCTCCTGAGAAATATAAATAATAGCGGAATCACTACCGCTTTCACTGTCTTTGGGTATTGACGTACTTACTGAATTTCCAGTAATTATTTCAATTTCAGTAACATTACCACAATGTTGAGGTTGTAGCATATCCGATGGTACAAACAGGTGATCCTGAAAGACATATTTGTTAACTGGCCAAATACCAGCGGTACCAAAGGCATTTTCAGCTACTGTCACAGTTGCCGCTCTGCCAAATGCTTCATTTAGTAATTTAGAAATTTTAGTTTGATATATCTTATCACCTTTATATTGACGATGAAAAGTTTCTTGCGCCTGAACAAAATGTTTCTGTAGCGGCTCAAAGAAAGCAACATGTAGAGATTGTTAAGGATGGATGGTATGCCCAGGCAACTGCAGTAATACTATTCCATTTTTTCTAGCAAAGGTACAAGCGTTTTAGTTCTTGCTATGAGTCGTATGCCAATCAAGCAGTAAAAGGACTTTCTTATCTTGATTGCAGTTTACATGGTTTTTGAAATGCTTCAACCACTCAACAAACAATTCGGAATTTATGTAATCTGATTCTAATATAATAGCTTGCCGGGGGTGCCTCAATTTGAAGATCTTTGTTGATTTTTTTTATATAGCTGTTACGCCTCCTACTTGGCGTTTAACTTTACAAGCAACAAAATATTTCTTAAGATGGAACTGTTAAATACAATATTACTGTATCCATACATATTGTCCAATATAGAAATATACGCAACAAATACTTGCTACCGTTCCATAGAATAGAAGGTAAGGATCGTAAAAAACGAATTTCTAAGTTGCAAAGAAGAAACAAATTAAAGTAAAAGAAAATGAACAAATTATGTCAGATTAAACAAGCCTAATGTTATAAAAAATCATAGCAAAACAAGACAAAACCAACAAAATAATTCGCCACAGAGTAAATGAACTAGGAAGCAGAAACGCAAAGCCCGTAGAACAAGAAGAAATTAGAATGGACAATACATTTCGACTAGCAGCCTATAATACCAATCAGCTCATGAATTACAAACATTTCTGTGGAAAGATAAAACTGTACCCACGCGACCAGAACAAATTACTATATAATTATAGGCCACAAAATTTATCATACTGTTCAGCCAGATCTTTCAGGGAAAAGTGGATCAACGTTGATAATTAAAGAAAACTTAAAGCACTCCCAGTATAGAAATATGAAACTGCAGAGATACAAGCGATAACACTGACAGTCCAAATGAAATCCAAAGACTATCGCAACATTTTGCCTACTAGGAAAATATAAAAAAAAATTACTCACTTTTTCCGGCCATTAGCAGATCGTTTCATTATTGGGGGGTGACTTCAATGCTATATACATCTATTGGGGATCTGCAAACATTATGCCGAAAGACTGTTCTACCTCCAATCCAACGGGAAACCATCGTACTGATCTACAAATAGAGAAAAACTGTTAAGTCTATTCGACTTCTTTGCATTGCGCAACATTGCATTCTCAGATGTCAGTATTTGAGAAAGCTTTGATTTGGCATCTGAACATTTATAAAGTATATATGTAATCACCAAGTTAGAGCCTTCAGATTTCACTTCAGATTTTCATTCAATTGAAAACCTATTAAGTTGAAAAACTGGAGGTTGACCTGCAGCAATCTGTGCGAAACATCCCTACATTAAGGTCAAAACGGCGGGCTTGAACTATATCAAGGAAACTCGAGATCTGGAACTCGAAAAAAGGAAATCCTCCGAAACATGACAGCAGAATCGATCCCTGGATAGCTAGAGAGCTAACGGACGACGAAAACACCGACTACTCTCTTTCGAAAGCAACTAAATTCTCTAACAAACCAAAAATTCATGACCCGCCAATCCGCAAAAGTGACAACAATCGGGCTCGACGAAACGAAATGAAAAAAAGCAGAAATATGCGCCGATAATTTGGCAAATGCTTTCCAGCCTCATCTACAAACTAGCATGGAAAGAATAACAAATGACTAACAAAGATAACGTTTTAATTAAGCCAATATCACCTGCTGAAGTTGTCAATACCGTCAACAATAATCTCATCACAAATAAAGTGCCATGTTACGACCTGTTGAGTTATCCCGCAAGCGTATTATGAAACTGGCCCATCTTTTCAAGGGAGCGTTATTACTTCTCTCTGTGCTTGTGTAATGGAAGGTCGCTGATAATACCTAAACCAGACAAGGCTATTTACAGATAAAAGATCTTATCGAACGATATCACTGTTGCCCATTACTTCCAACCTGTTTAAAAAGCCTCTTTTACAACGACGCAAGACTATCACAGAGGAAATTATTGAGAGATCGTTTGAAAAAAATAATATGTGTGCAACGATATTCCCGACGTGGCCAAGGTATTTGACAAAGTGTGGCGCCAGGGTATGGAATACAATTTTGAAGAATGTTTGCCACCATATATAAGCCAAATATTTTACTCATTACTCATACATTACTGATCCTCATTTTAGGATGAAATATGGTGAGTTATATTCAGGTTTTGTAGAAGATGCGTGTCATTGTATCACAACGCCGTGTCCTTAGATCTGTTCTCTATCTGTTGCATACCAATAATATCTCACAGAGTGATTAAAGTACTTACAGTACTCTAATCACTCTAGCTTTAATCTCTAGCTCTCACTCTAATCACTCCAATTATAGTAACTTTTCATGACGATACTACACTACTCACCATAGGTGAAGACATCTAGGCAGCCATCAACAATGTCACCAACTGAACATTCAAATGGTGCATTAAATGAGGCGAATCAGTAGATTCACGTTAATTTCCTCACGTACCAGTACTAGTTAACCAGCAAATACTCTCACATGCGAACGAAGCATGGTATCTGGGCGTGACTTTTGATGCAATAATTGGGACTCAACTTTAGGTAAATACCGGGTCCGGCAGCTGAAATGCCTGGTGGTCGAGGTGGTCCTTTCCACATTCCCACGCAACCAAAATATTCTTGTGACTACTTTTTATGGGGCTACTTAAAATACAACACTTACATAGACAAACCGCAAACTCTTGAAGCTCTTTTCGAAACCATAGCGCAATTTTGCTACCCGTTTTCGCACCTGACTGTGTTATGTATACTTTAATGGCAATACACCACTAATGTATAAAGGCAATACATTTTGATATTCATTTAAAAATAAAAGTGTGTCAATTTTTTTAAAAACACCATACCTCCCTGCCGGACCCTGTTTATTATATACTTTGACGTCATTCTGAGTTGTCAATATATAATAAATTGCTTCTTTACAAGCAATTTCTGAAGCCTGTGTGGACTTTCGACATCCAACTTGGAGGATCCATAAAGAAATCAAACATTAAAGACATTCAGACGCTCGACAATAAAATACTTCACAGCATCGTCAACGAGCATTGATACAACGGCAATGAAGACATCCATCGCGACCTACAAGAGCCTGCCTGTGGCTGAAAATAATATCAAGAGCAACCAAAGACCAAAAGAGGCTAGAAAAACAGGAAATTATTGAAGTAATTTCGCTGCTCGACAACAACGGACTAATTCGACAACTAAAGAGGCTGAAACCGTTCGAATTAGTGTAGTGACCATGAAAATGTCTCTAAATGACAATGAAAAATTAGTATAAGAATTAATTTATCACATGAACAAAGTGATTAGAATTATGTGGACCACTGGATGCACATCTAACAAAGAGTAAAAATCTAGATATTTGAGAAACATTGTTAGATAGATGTTTAATGAAAGAAATTTCTTCTCTAATTTCCACTTTATTACATTTATATTTGACGCGTCTCGTTCACCCAAAAAAAAACATGACGTGGTAAAGGGGTTTGAGTAGGACAATGAAGCTTTGAGCTATGCCGTGTGAAGTCTATGTTCCTGGGAGAGTCAGTCTTGGCAGACAGGTCAAGGCAGAGGCCTCAGACTAACATGATCCAAAATCTGCCAACCCGCATTGGACCAGCGTGGCAGATTACGGTCCATGCCTTCAATATGACAGTACAACCTCAAACACGGCCCTCATTCCCCGGAGGTTAAGGGGCAACTACCTACGGCAGTTAGATCAGGCTGCCATTGGACTTTGTGATTGCAACTCTAAATATACGGACTATGAAAACGGAGGTCCGATTGCAAGAACTGTTAATCGAAGTTGACAACATACATTGGGATATTATTGGGCTCTGTGAAACACGAAAAAAAGGCGAAGAGTTTAACATGCAGCTAGTGCAAAAAAACCTGGAAGAAAATAAAAGAATTAACAAGGCTAAACAGAAGCTGAGAAAAAACCGCAAATGTGTGCCTTAATGCGTGAGTATAGCACAGTGTGCAGGGCGCGTACGGAAATGTTAGAGATTGTCAGAAAATTTAATTCCTAGTTATATGAAGATCCGAACCAATCAAAGACAGCAATACGTAAGAACAAATGCCAAATGAACATATCCTGGTGGAGGAAGTAACAAATGCTACAGAATCGATGAAAAGCGGCAAAGCTCCAGAAAAGGACAGTGTAACTGTCGAAATGCTAAAAGCTATTGGTCGGACGTTATATAAAACACTGGGAAAATTATACTCAAAATGCATCAAGAATAAAAAGTACCTGACTTAGGGAAAAATGCAGAAGTGATCTTTTTTCATAAAAAAGGAGCACAGGAAGATTTAAGGAACTACCGTCCAAAAAGGCTCCTATCAGTAATGTACAGAGATTTTACCAAGATAACATTTAAAAGAATATTAAGAAAACTGAATGACGCACAACCAAGAGAACAAGCAGGATTCAGAAGTGGATTCAGTATAATGGATCACATCCAGGTTGTACAGCAGGCCATAGAAAGGCACAACGAATACACCATGCCACTGTGGTTGGCTTTTATCGACTACGAAAAAGCATTTTTCTCCACCTCAAAGCATACCAAAATGGATGCACTGCTTAGCCAAAGGGTAGACAAAGCATATGTAAACATATTAGGATCGATATATGATGGAGCTACAGCGACAATTCACCTTGATGATCTTGAAGTGGGATTTAATGTGGAACGAGGTGTACGGCAGGGTGACTCAATATCGCCTATTCTTTTCTTGGATTGCCTTTAAGAAGTATTCCGTAATCTGGATTGGGAACAGGGTGGTGTAAAGATCAATGGTACATACTTAAACCATCTTAGATTTGCAGATGATATCGTTCTCCTGTCACAAGATCCAGAGGAGCTGCAAAGATGCATACAAGTGCTGCAAAGGACTGGCAAACCATTTGGCTTAAAAATAAACCTAAAAAAGAGTCAGGTTATAAATTCGCCGAGGACAGAAGAATTTCAGTTTTAGGAAGGGATTTAGAGATGTGGACTACTTTATATATCTTGGGCAGAGGACTTGGTGGAACGGCGTGTTAAATGTGGCTGGCAGGCATTTGGCAGGCTCAACAGAGTGTTTACGAGCAGACTCCCACTTTGCCTGAAAAGTCTTCGATCAGTGCGTCCTACCCATTATGACATATGCCGGTGAAACCTGGATCCTTACATCGCACTCAATTTAAAAACTTCGGGTAGCATAAAGAGGAATGGAAAGATGTATACGTGGAATTACAAGACGAGACAGAAAGTCATGCACATGGATCAGGGAACAAATGAAAGTGTGTGACATTATTAGAAGAGTAAAGCAATTCAAATGGAGATGGGCAGGCCATATAGCGAGGCGATGGGGCGACAGATGGACCAAGGCAATCCTGGAGTGAATACCGCTGGATCGCAAACGTCCACAAAAAAGACCGAAAACACGATGGACTGATGACATCGTTAAGTATATGGGAACCGAGTGGCAGAGGAAAGCCTAGGAACGTGAAAGTTGGAAGCATGCTGAGAAGGCCTTCATCCTGCAGTGGATCGACACGGCCTGATGATGTTGATGATGATTTTAAATTTAGCGTTTTTATAAATTCTTCAATAAAACACAGATGGCGTTGTGAATTTGCCTACGTCTAGTCTCATTTTAGAAGTGTAATAATGTATGACATTTATAAAAATGAAGTCGTACCAATGACAATATCAAAGAAATATTTAATAAATGTATGTTCTCTATGCTGATAACTGGGGTCACATTATTTATTATTAATATTTTTTGTACCAATGTTATTGTGTGTATTCTTAATCGAAAATAATTGCTTTAATAGTGATTTCAAAATATTGCACTTTCAGATTAAATGCAAAACGCTGAATCACTTTGAAAGTTTAGAAATAAATCAATTAAAAAAAGCAGCAATGAATAGTATCGGGGTGGATTTCTCAAAAATAAATATTTTTTATATAAACAATCCATATTTATACTAACTTGAACATTGAAAATATTTGTATATTATCATTGCAACGAAGTTACAGTGCTAAATATGTACGTCAAATATAATAAAGTGTAAAATTAGACAAGAAATGTATATCATTAAAAATTTGTGATAAATATCCATTAACAGAAGCCAAAACAACTCAAAAATTCTTAAATGGATTGAATAGCTACAATTGTAAACGCTTTTACAGCATTCTTAATGCGCCAAAATATACTTATCCCCATGTTTTATGTTCGTAAAATATACAATAAAACTACAGCAAACACTGTGTGATATCACATCTACAAGTACATTGCATAAATACAAATTATTTTCGGTTTTTTATGGTCCTAAAATTATTTTTAACTAGAACTTTTAAATTTGAAATATGGCGGCAATGTCGTAGATTGTCGTGATTCTCACAGAAAGTGACTCGGCTACCGATGAGGGCGCTGATGTCGAAATCGACAGGGCCGACTTCGTTGATATTAGGAACTAATTACAGGATTGAATTTACACAATTTTTATATTGTTTCATTTAAAAATAAAACTTTTTTTATGTATAATCTTTGCGTGACTTTGAAAAAATATTTGATCTTAGTACTGTATATTTTTAAATGTCTTTTACTTTTTTAAAGTTTCTTTTTTGTCCCTAACTTTTTTAAATGTCAGCTATTAGATGATTCGAAAGAAGAAAGTTTGAAAAGGATCAATTAGACATTTTTAAGGTAAATGACACGTATTGTAAAATTTAACATAATCAGGAATCTAGAGTTTATTTGATTATGGTACAATCCGGTACGTAAGAGCTTTTGTCGCAATTCTACTGAATTTCTTGCTTAAAATAATAAAATGAATGTAATTTCATCCTTATTTTGTGGAGGCTTTCATGTATATAATCTTTTCGATGGTATTTGTGATTTAAATTTTTTCTTGGCAGAATTGTATTGATCTATCGCCTCTACTGTTCCTTTCTCCTAAGCCAAAGGGCCTGTAATTACCTCATTTTTTTTCCTTTCCCCACTTTGGGTTTTTTGTGACTTGGTGAGTGTTATCCTCGGAAATTATTACTTAAATTCTGTTATATAAGTTAGCTTGAATCTTTAGATCCCTGTCTTTGACTCTTTAAATATCTGCCAGAGTAAGGAATAAAGTCTATTGCAATATTACTTATAAATCTTTTAACAATGACTTCAACTCCATTCCAGTGATATTTTTCTTGATTGCATGAATACTAGAAAGTTGCGTGGTTTATATTGAATTAACTTGAGCCAGAATATCATGTTTCACATATAGAATTGCCATTTATTTTCATGATGTTGCGTTTAAATTTACGCATTGTGGCATAAGTCTACAGACTTATCTCTACAGACTTAACTCTCTACAAACTTTTATTGACTCACAGTTTCTTATTACGAAGGAGTACGGAAATGAGGCGATGAACATGTTATATCTATAAGTAAATCATTCAAGAAATAAATGGCCGCACAGTTTATCGCAAAATTAGAAAACACTCTAATTATTGGAAACAAATGGATGATGTGTTTTTCAAAATATTCTCATTTTGCCATATATTATAACTTTGGAAACTGTAATGGTACTAAGAATTGTTGAACTCAGTTTATATTGGCTGCAATGGTTTGAATAAGCGTTGAAAATCGACTATCAAGCACTTTATTTTTCTTATTCCGAAAATAACGAATGGAAAAGACACAAATCAAAAAGTAAGTAAATTTGGTCATTTGTAATAATGTTCTACAAATATATATTGGGTTGATGCAAAAGTTTGTATCAACTATCATTATCTGAAACAAATTTTTCCAGTATTACTATATTCCGATGAAAAATGGACCCTTAAGAAACAAGGCTTCAAACCCAATGATTCTTTTGAACTTTGGTGCCGGACTCGGGTCTCTTACATTCCGTGAACTATCAGACGAACAAACGCATCCGTTATTCAAGAAATTAATGAACTTACAAGGCCATTCCAACTTATTAATGAACAATTACTCGATGATGCTGAAAGATTCCAAATATTGTTCGGGCATATTGAATGTAGGGATGGTAATAACCTATAAAGACTGATAATACAGGGATGTATGGGGGGTTCTAAATCACGCGGTGGCCCTCCAAAAAGACGGATAGACCATATTAAAAAGCTAACCGGTACATTTCTCCAATATGCAATCAAGAAAAACAGAAATAGAGAACGCTGGCGAGAAATAGTCCGAAAAGTACACAAACGGAATGAGTTTCCATAGAGTAGGAAAGTTTGTCACGTTTTTGGCCCCAAATGGCATTACATCGCTAAGATCGAAGACTTTTATTTCACACGTGGAAAGTTTTGATGTTTTTTTGACAGAAGGAATTTCAACGAAAAAAATTGTGCCTTTAAAATTTTATTTAGTATTAAAAACTGCCAAAAATAAGAATCATTTTCGACATATTATGCTTTTTTATCTCCGAAAAGGCAAGAACGTTTCGAAGACGTAAAATAAGATATCTGCTCTATACGATGAGGGTGCCATTGACTAAACCACATATCTTAAGTGATTCAGACAATTTCATGAAAACAATTTCGATCTTAGCGATGTATCACGTTTTAGACGACCGGCCGAGGCTGATTGACAACTGAAAGTGATTGACATCGAACAACTGGAGAGATCGCAGAAATTCTTGTAATCAACTAATTAACAGTGTCAAAATGATTATGTCAACTTGAAACGATTAACAAGGCCGATGTAAGGGTGCAGTTTAGGAGAAAAACTTTTTCTTCTCTATTGAAGCGCAATTAAATCGCGTCCTCTTTAAAGCGAATAGTTACAGGTGATAAAAGATTTATTGAGTATAATAATAATAAGCGTAAGAGATTATGGTGTAGGCGCAGAGATGTTTATTCAATCAGCGCAAAAGCCAGTTTACATCCGAAGAAGGTTATGTTATGCATTTGGGGGGTCACGAAGAGAATCGTTGAGCTGTCACCTTAAAATCAGACCGAAGCAATACTAGAACTAAGTGGATTAACAGAAAAGGCATTGCGTTCCATCGAGATAATGCTAAAGGACACATGTCTTTCGTCATCTGAAACCTGAAAAAAGAAAACAAAAAACAAGTCTAAAGCTTGTTCTCATTTAAGGGCCACCTGAATAAATGAAGGCTTTGTATAGTTCAAGTATCTAAAGGAAAGTTTATCAATCATTTTATATTTGTTTAAATACGCTTGTTAGGTCAGTTCAGGTCGAGCTTCAAGAGAGTAAGCTGCTCTCTGCGATCTCCGAGTTCTTTAGTTTCATACGAGGTGATGGCCGACCCTGCGGGGTTTACCATCACGAGGAAGGCGTTTTAGTCGCTCCAACGTACATCAGAAGAGAAACGCATCAATGACCTGGAAGGCCAGATGCGCTATCTAAAAGAGATGGGTAACCTTTCTGGTGCAGAACTCAATGAGTTACGCAACAAGAACATGGTACTAAGTGAAGGTTTGGACAAGGTCCAAAAAGAAAATAATCATCTGGGGAAAAAATCTTATGATTTTGTCAAAGCATCAGATGGTGAAAAAGAATGAAAAGAAACCGCCATGGAAGATGACTTTTCATTCTACGGGTCCGACATAGACCTATTAGAAGAAGGCTGGACATCGGTTTCAGATACAGACAGCAGCAGCAGAGGCAAAAATAAGAAAAAGCCTGCGAAACGAGCAGCGAAGTCAGAAAAAGAGGTTCTCCCTCCGCTTAAAAAGCCGGCCTCAGAGAGCGCATCGTAAGCCCCAGTATTCAAGAAGTCAATACCGCCAAAGTCGGTCCAGACCAAAACTGCACCTCCAAAGAAAGCAGGGGGGGCCCCAAGACACAGAAGTCAACCGAACTACCGGCGATTGTCCGTCGGGACAAAGCGGCCTACCTTCGGGTTCTTCGACTCTTCAGAAAAAGAGACATCAACCTAGGAAAATCAACAACGAAGCAGAAACGGGGTCATGATAAGACGTCTGATCGCAGACGACTATAGAGCCGTCACATGATTTTTGGATGAGCGGATCTACAAGTATCATGCGTTTTGCATTCCTGAAGAGCGCAACCTTTGTGTTCTCATCAGGGGTGTATGGAATACCATCCCCACACCGTCAATCCCAAGGGACTTTTCGACATGGGTTATCACCCAATCCATGTCAAAAGATGGAAAAATAAGAAAAGCAATCCCATGGCCATGGTACAGGTTGTAGTTATGCGTGCGTGTAATCTGTACATTACATGCACTTTAAAGTTAGATTTAAAATTTAATTACAAAAAAAACAGGTTAATTTAATTAAATTCACTTAAAAAAAACAGGTTAATTTAATTTAATTTAAAAAAAAGTGTTAAAAGCCACTAAACTTAGAATAGTATTAATGTTATTATAACCTTAAAAATTAGAATACATTATAGAGTAATTTGACCTAATCATAAAATATCACGTGTAGTGGCAGGTCATGTAGTATTTCATAAAATAGATTTTTCATCTCGGACAATTCTACATCGCGGATATTTCCCATCCGCATTGCCAAATTGGGAACGTTATTGAAATAAGAATTTTAAAATTAATATAATTGATTTTAAAAATAACTTACTCCTAATCTGATTATCAATGCTTTCAAACAAATTAAACAATTGCGTATGGTGGTAATATCATGTGGTGCATTCTCAACTGCTCTGGTGAACAAATAGAAAATATAAGTTCCACAAAGTGTTGCCCGATATCCCGCTCCAGCGTAATATTTACAGAGGTCATGTTTGTAATCGTAGCAAACTCTAAAAGGTAAATATCTAAAGACAAAATTATACTAGATATTCTGCAACAGCTTTGTACACTTGATGGCTGGGAAGGAGCTGTGTAATTTCATTATTAGCAGCCACGAAATTCACAACGGAATATCCACTAGGCAAAATCGTCAAGCTTACATCCATAAGCAGATATTTTCGCGTGTTCTGAACTTGTCTGGAATTTCCTTCTGCCATTTCTTGTACCCGAATGTCAAACAGTAAATAAAAACATAAACTAACATCAAACAGAATGAAACTAACCTACGTAGAAGTTAACCATATATTCGGTACGACTGAGTAGGAGAATATTAGTGGGGATGACCCCCCACCCGATGACAAATTTCAGGGGCCTACAAGTTGTAAAGAATTGCATATACATATTTTTTTATTTACATATCCACAGAACGTTTTTTATTTTTTTTTTCGCTCATAATCACATGTACACTTATATGACAAATCTTATGAGTACAGTCAGATCTCCTTATTTGCTGCGTTCCGTAAATTTGCCGCGATGGTAATTTGTAGGGGATTATAAACAGCAGCGGTTCGTGGGGGAAAAACAGGAGGGCACCTATAACCAAATTTAGGAATGGGGATAGGAAAATGCGTCGCAACCAAAAATTTTACATTTCTTAGTATCATACACACACATGGTCGTGTAGAAATACGAGTGTAACTGTCAGACATCAATTAGAGATGAATGACAAGTTGAGGCAATAAAACAAAAGATTCGCACCGATCGTGCGAAGGCGATTTTTATCAAAAGAAAAGCCATAGCGTCACGCGTCGACTTATTTGTCGACTTACTTTCGGCCAAGCGGCGATAAGACGTGATTTTTTATAAATAATTTGATAGTTGTTTGTTTTGAAAGGTAACTAGTAAATAAATACATATTATTCTAAAAATATAATATGTATCATTAGTTTTGGATCCGCAAATTAAGAAAATTTCAGCCGTGAATAGAAGAAGCGGTCACAATTTTTTAATCCGCGAATAACGAAACCGTGAATAAGGATCTTTGATTGTACATAAATTTACACAAAAGCTTAGTCCAATTTTATTTGGATAATACAGGGTGTAAATGATTTAGTGTAGTACACTTCCGGTAGGTCTTTTTTGGGAAAATAAACAATGCATCTAATCTAACCTTAAAATTCATAAGCATTTTAAATACAACTTAAATTACTATAGTTACTTGAGTCTGGATATTCCCAACGGTCTATTCTAGTTTTTAACACATTTAACAACAGTTTTACACATTTAACTACACAACACTTTGCTCGGATTTTCACTGATCATTGCACAATCACGCAAGCTCAAAAGGTTTTCTTTTCTTGAACCATCGCAAGTCTAGGTTGAGTAAGAGTTGAAAGACTTCAGCTCCTGGAAATCTTAATTTCTTCATTGACTTTTCCTCTCAAACGACGATGTTCATTCTGAATATTCCAAGAAACAGTAACGATGTTCCTTAGAATTCCGTTCTGGAATACTCTGAGGCAATTGCAATTGCTTTCTTGAGTATAAACCTATAAGCTGAAGGTCGTATGTCCATATCGGTTTAAGCACTTGCTGGTAGACCAGCACTTTGTTTTGGATAGACAGCTGGGAATGTATTCCCATCATCCAATACATATTTATATATTTGAGTTTTTATAGTTCTGGTTGTCTGTCATTTCGATTAAGGTCCAATTATTTGGCAGTTTCTTTACACTGGGTGGTTATTTATTTTTTTGTTCCTGAAATTGATATGAAGACATTTATTTTCATATAATTATATACGCCATTGTCTGGTCCAAGTGTTTATGTCGCTTACTGCGCCTATTTTCAAGTGGTAAAATTACAGCATCATCAGCAAATGTGACTAGTTTGATGATTACAGCTACTGGAATGTCGTATTTGTATAACAGGTCCCTGTACCCTATCTTGGGACACTCCTGCATCTATTGATGTTAATTCTGAGTATTCATTTTCTACATTGGTCCACAAAATTCAAACTTTTTTTGTCATACGAAAACGTCTGTTTAATTTAGATAGTAATATGGTCAATTAACAAGAATATATTAATAAAAAATGAATATATCAGGTTTCTTTGTAACATTCCAATATATATTTTTATAATAAACTGTACGAAAATACACTTCTACATATACAATCATCCACTTATACACATTATTCATGGTTTCAGCGAGTATTTACCTTCCGGTAGGTCCCTTTTCAATCCTCAGCAGTAATCGGCTACCATCTCAAGATTCCATTTCCCTTGATATCGCATTTCTATAAGGAAAATATCCTCTATTGATTGATTCATTTGAAATTTTCTGGGTTTTCTTTTTTAGCTGTGGAGTCAGGTTATTTAGTGTATTTTTATTTTCGCTTGTTCTGGATCATTCCCACTCTTTCCTGGCCTTTCTCTTATCTTTTGCCAGATCACGTATTTTCTTGGGATAGTTGGCACCGATGCTTTTTGTTTAATTCAGAGATTATGTGTCATGCTTCTATTCATTTATGTTTTTATTGCTTTGTTGTCTTGATACATTCAACGTGATTCTCTCACTGAGTTCCAGTTTAAAACTTTCCCAGTCAGGGGATTTGTTTCTTAATGCCGGATTTGGCAATTAGTTATTTCGTTTTCACTAAGCGTCGACATTGGTGAATGATATGATGATGCTCCCTCTCCTTCTTCAACTTGCATGTAATTAATGGCTATTTTCCTTGAAATAAATAAATTCAGGAGGTCTGGAATATTGTTCATATCAGTTGGACGATAACTTGGTTTTCCAACTGAGTGCCACTTACCTTTTATTTCGATCATCGCTTGATAGAGTTCTTCACTCTTTTTTTTTTGTTAAGCCTGAGCCCCAATGTGTGTGCTTAGTACTGAGTCTTTTTGTATTCTATATCTTGGTAGCGAATATATAGCTGCTGTAGTAATTTCATATTTTTTGTTTCGACGCTTGCGCTAGCTTGGACTTTTTCTGTCACATATTTTTCTCTTTCATAATTAATTTGATATTTTTAATTATGATTACTGCTTTAGTTTTGTTGGTGCAGTCTATGATAAACTTGGTATCCCTTAAGCCTTATATATCTTTTTATTCGTGAAATGAGTTGCTGATGTGAAACATATATCAATATTTTCTAGAGTAACCTCTATGTATCCTTCTGATGCTGTAGAAGTCCATTTACATTTCATTCTAATATTCTTAGATTGCGACGGCAGTGTCGTTTTTCAAGTTTGGTTAGTCTATCAACGATATATTTTTTAAATTATTCTTATCTTTTTTCTTGCTGTTCCATCATTAGTGTTTGTCATTGTTTCTTCATTTGCTGGTGCTATTAAAGTAGCCGTTTCAAGCATTTTGTCGACGATTTCTTTATATTGATCCGTTATTTCTACTTAATACGGGTCTTGTAACACAGCAAAGCAATTCGTCAAAGCAATTTGAAAATTGCTGCCCTTTTCCAGCAAATTCCCAGAATCCACTTTGTCCTTCGTTGACCTCACCATTCTTTCGTTCTCTCTTCGACAGTTGTTCCTAACTTTTGCTCGTACCATTCGGTGGTCACTTCCAACTTTAAAATGGTTAAGGACAGTAAAATTGGTATAACTCCTGACTACTGTTGTCTCATTGGACGCAGTCGAAAGAAGTCCATGTATAAACTCCATGTATAAGCCAATGTATAAATCATAGTGTAATAAAACTCCATGTATAAGCCATAAGACGAGAAGTCGGCGAAAATATGGGTTGTTTAATTGTGGAGAAGGACTCCCTATTCTTGGCGAGAGAGCATATGTCGGTACCCTGATGAGTTTAACCACCAACAGACGAAACATGTGCCCTCCAATGTAAGGCATGAGTGTGGCTTCCTCGCGGTCAAGCAACTAACCAATGCTCATTATGGCGGAGACGCAGGTTGTTGTGCGTTCCACATAAGATTGTGGAACCCAACGGTTGGGGGTGTATAACTCCTGACTACTGTTGTCTCATTGGTTGCAGTCCAAAGAAGTAAAAAAACTCCATGTATAAACCATCCAACGAGAAGTCGGCGAAAATATGGGTTGTTTGATTGTGGAGAGGGACTCCCTATTCTTGACGAGTGAGCATATGTCGGTACACTGATGAGTCTAACCACCAACAGACAAAACAAGTGCTCTTTAATGTAAGGGATGGGATGTAAAGGATCTTCACCGCTTCACTCGAAGCGGACAATACTTGAAAATGCCAAATAAGATTTTGGCGAAACGTCGTGACTCTTCACAGAATGAACGGATCGACAGCCGGAATGATTTAGAAACATTACCTACCATCTGTGAAAATATTAGATGTAACATATAATATATTTGTAATATATATGTAATTTATATTACATATATATATATATATATATATATATATATATATATATATATATATATATATATGTCATATATATATATATATATATATATATATATATATATATATATATATATATATATATATATATATATATATACATATATATATATTTATATATATATATATATATATATATATATATATATATATATATATACATATATATATATATATATATATATATATATATATATATATATATATATATATATATATATATATATATATATATATATATATATATATATATATATATATATATATATATATATATATATATATATATATATATATATATATATATATATATATATATATATATATATGTAATACATATTTAATATATGTCCCTTTGTGAATCACACCTTGACGTGGTAAAAGGGTTTGAATAGAGTAATGAAGTTTTGAGCTGTGCCGTCCGGAGCCTATGCTCCTTGGAAGGTCACCCCTGGTGGACAGGTCAAGGCAGAGGCCTCAGACTAACCATCAGCGTGGCAGATTACGGTCTGTGCCTTCAAGATGGTATTTCAATATGAGAGTACAATCTCAAACACGGCCCTCGTTCTCCGGAAGGCAAGGAGAGACTACTTAAGGCAGCGGGAGGAACTGCCCCAAGGCAGAGGGTGCTAAGAATGGTTGGGTTAGATCAAGGTTTCCATTGGACTTTTAACATTGCTACTCTCAATATATGGATAATGAAAACACATGCCAGACTGCAAGAACTGTCGATCGAACTTGATAACATACATTGGGATATTATTCAGTTATGTGAAACACGAAGAAAAGGCGAAGAGCTAATCCAACTGGATTCAATTGGTCACGTACACTCGGGGTAGGGAGAATGGACGATGTGGTGGAATTGGATTCCTCATCAATCTAAAGCTGAACGACAGTGTAGAAAAATTTGAAAGTATATGTGACCGACTAGCCCAATGCGTCATTCAGTTGAATAAAAAATTTAAACTTCAAATCGTCCAAGCTTATGCATTGAGTTAACTTTTATACAAGGAGAAATGTAGGTACAAAATCTTGATGGGTGATTTTAATGCCAGAATTCGAATAGTGAGAATTGGTGAAAATGTAACTGGCCCATAAGAAACTGGTGAGCGGGACAATAGAAGTGACAGATTAATTGATTTTGCTGAAAGACAATAACTTTATTTTATGAATTTGATTTATAAGAAAAATATCAGTAGCAAATGGACATGGAAAAGTCCATCTGGACTCACAAGTGAAATTGCATCATGACCAACAATAAAACAATATTTTACAATTGTACTGTCCTTAACAATTTTAATGTTGGAAGTGACCACCGAATTGTACGAGCCAAAGTTAGGATCAAATGTCGAAAAGAGCACGAAAGAATGGTAAGGTCAAAGAAGACCAAAGTGGATTCTGGGAAATTACTGAAGAGGGGCACCGATTTTGACATTGCTTCGAGCCACTTTGCTGTGTTACATGATCCGGAGCACATAGAAATATCAGTCGGATACGAATAAATCAGCAACAATGTGCTTGAAATGGCTGTTTCAATATCACCAGAAGAAAAATGTCTCAAATACATAAAATACCAGAATACACATTATACACCAGAATAAAAATGTCTCAAGACATAAATCTACAGTGAGATAATTAATTTAATGAAGAAACGACCGACAATGAGAAATGCCAGATAGCCTAGTGGAAAAAGTGACAAATACTATAGAACTGATGAAAAACGGCCGGGCTCCAGGAAAGGACAGTGTAACTGTCGAAATCCTAAAAGCCGGTGGTAGGAGTGTACATAAAACACTGGCAAAACTATACTCAAAGTGCATCAAAGAACAAAAAATACCTGGCTTATGGAAAAAAGCAGATGTGGTTATTTTACATAAAAAAGGAGCAGAAGAGGATTTAACGAATTACCGCCCTATAAGCCTCCTATCAGTAATATACAAAGTTTTCGCTAAGATAATATCTAAAAGAATATAAAAAACTGAATGACGCACAACCAAGAGAGCTAGCAGGATTCATAAGTGGATTCAGTAGAATGGATCACATCCAGGTTGTACAGCAGGCCATAAAAAGGCACAACGAATACACCATGCCACTGTGCTTGGCTTTTATCGACTACGAAAAAGCGTTTGACTTAATCCCAAAGCCGGCCATAATGGATGCATTGCTGAGCCAGGGGGTAGACAAAGCATATGTAAACCTATTAGGATCGATATACGATGGAGCTATAGCGATAATTCACCTTGATGATCTTGAAGTTGGAATTAATGTAGAGCGAGATGTACGGCAGAGTGACGCAATATCGTCAATTTTTTTCTCAGCCTGCCTTGAAGAAGTATTCTGTAATCTGGATTGGGAACAGAACAGTGTAAATATCAATGGTGCTAACTTAAACCATCTTAGATTTGCAGATGATATCGTTCTCCTTTCACAAGATCCACAGGAGTTGGAAAGACGCATACAAGAGCTGCAAAGGGCTGACGAAACATTGATTTAAAATAAACCTGAAAAAGAGTCAGTTTATGTTCAAAAAATTTTCTGAGAACAGAAGAATTTATGTTTTAGGAAGGGATTTGGAGATTGGAGAGTTCGGGTAACACAGAGGGGGATGAAAAGATGTAAGCTTGGTATTATAAGACGAGACAGAAAGTCCTGCACATGGATCAGGAAACAAACAAAAGTGTGTGACATCATTGGAAGAGTAAAGCAATTGAAATGGAGATGGGCAGACCATATGACGAGGCGAGGGACGATAGATGGATCAAGGCAATCAAGGCAAGGATGATCAAGGATCAAGGCAAAGTGGATACGCTTGATCGTGAACATCCGAATAGAAGACCAAAAGTACGATGGACTGATGACTCGCAAACTTTTTCATCAAGTAGTTCTACAGGCAATGCTATTGGTTTTTTGCTTATAAGGTTACGGCGAATGTGCTTGCTAAAATATAGAACTTATATAGATTTTTATGCCAAGCTTTAACATGACCATGAGATAATAAAATAGAATTATTCAAGTCAAAAACGTTTATTTCTTTTGAAATTTGGTACTAAAACTTTTAATGACAATTTAGCAGAAATATGCGCCTTGATTTGATTTCTCCAATGTTTCAAATTTCAAAATTACTTTGGGCTGTTTCGCTGCAACAGTCCGCTTAAAATTCTAAAAAACATCTATGGTGTTATTTCTTTGTTATTCTTTATGGGTTTTTTTCCATTGGCTTTGGTTTCCCCCTTTCCCAGTACAGTGCGAACTATCCTACCATTTCCGCGAATTTCTATTACACTCAAGTGCTCCAATATGCCTTTTAGGGTACTAATACATTTTAGTGGAAAGAGTGCCTTTCCTTCGTTGAATGCTTCTCCAAAATACTGGTGGTGTCTATTTTTCAAACTACAGTATAGGTCTCTCATACATCTCCCATACATCTCTCATACATCTTTATGAAGAAAGTTGTTCAGTTGAGAATGTTTTCACAACAACCATTAGCTTTTAGCGTTTCAACATTTATACTATACTTCCTAGAGCCTTGCAATTGTTCATTGATTTTATAACCTTTGTCACTTCAACTTCATCCACTAGGATATGAGGCATTTGCTTTTCCTTGGAAATTGCTGTCTTTGACTGATTTTGATCTTTATATAACTGCGAATAAAATCTTCTGACAACCTATAACATTTTCATATGCTCCTTCACACTGGGTTATCCTCACTCATTAAGGTAAAAATGTGCATCCTTTTATTTCTCAGCTTATATTTAGTTTTGTTTATTCCTCCGTTTTCTTCCAAAGTTCTTTTAGTGTTTTTTATCTCTGCATGTTGAACCGACTCGTCTCCTCTAGAATACGTTTCCTTCTAATCTTACAAACCTCAACATACTCCACCTTGCTTAAAAACTCCCTGTGTTTCACATTGTCCGCCGTTTTTTCATTCATCAAATGGTCTCATTTTTTTTCAAATGTTCTTATTTTTCTGTCGGTGTTATTGAAGTAGCCGTCTCAAGCACATTGTTGATTACTTCACACCGATCTGGTATATTTTTAGCATTAACAATTTTTTTCGGTGAAAAAATTAGATTTTGGTTGGAGGTATGAAATAATCATTTCATTATTTTTTTTACGTTTGTATTTTAAAAATATAAATTTTTATTATAAAAACAATATGCTGTGCCAATAATTTTGTCCACAACTGTATGTGGTAAATCTGTTCAAATTTCAGAAAGATGCTTTTAGAAATTAATCCGATTCAAAATATATTGAATCTTAATTAATCAAATGCAAAAAGGGTTTTAATAATTTTCAATATTATTAAAAAACTATGACGTTTATTTTATACATGACTGTGTTAAATTTCTTGTTTTATTTTCGTATATTAAAAACATACCAAAAAAGATTCAACTTGTTGAAAGCCTCCGGAACACCTAAGCTTACTTCAGAATTTAAAAGTTGTTTATTTTGTTCTTAATTTATATTTATAGAAATATCATAGAGTTCTGTTAAGCTACAAAAAAGCAAAAAATTCCAAACTGCCATCAAATCAATCGAGTTTACACCCTTACAACAGGAGGAAAAGCCTCAAACTATAAGAAAATTTATTTCCTAGTTCTTTAAAATATTTAATCATAAATATGTGTCTGTTCTTCTTAGTACCTCTACTGTTTAAGACATCGGTTTAAATTGGGTCAAAGATGCAAGTGATTCATCAGACGCTTCTATTCAGCAGTTTGTTAAATCTCAATTATTAGTTTCTAAAAATTAGTCTTGGGGATGTTTTATAATTTGCAAGATTTTGCTGATACTGATTTGATGCAATATTGAAAGAGTGATTCTGTCAGCGAGGAATGTTATGAACGTTCAGAAAAAATTACCACTCTCAGGAGGGATGATTGTAGAATGTATGGACAAATGTTTTCTTTAAAGTGTTACTGTACCTGGAAAAATATTTTGCTGTATAGGTAAAGACTATTTTATTTATTCAAATGAAAATACTTATAGACATTTAGATCTAAGAATGTGCACTTACTGCTGCAAAATAGTGTTCTCGTATCCACAATCATTCAATTTCAGAGCAATGCTCTTAGCTGATTTTAAAGTCTTACAGTATATTCTCCTACAACAGATTTGCCACAAAATTCCACTTTGAAGATATCAGAAAGTTCAGAATGATCGAGTAGAAAAGTTTCTGTGGGATAGGAAGACGAGGAGAAGGATGGATGAGATTCAAAACTTTAGCCGACGTCTCGACTGAGGATGTTTGGAATACAATCTCATCCATGTATCAGTCCAACTCAGAGGGGCTGAACACAGAAACTTTTTGTTTGAGTGTTACAGTTGTTAAAATGCCGACTGGAAAGGGTAGACCTCGTAAATACAATACCTTTGAGGAGGAGTGCGCAAGTCGTCGAGGAATTATCTCTATAGAGAATAGAGATAATCTATGTTTGCCGCGTGCTCTAGTAGTGGCAATAGCACACAGAAATAAAGATCCCCTCTTAGCTAAAATTCGTAAAGATATCGGAAAACTTCAAACTATCAAGGCTAAGGAATTAGTGGAAGCTGCTAGTGTTTGTATTCCTCGAGAGGGATGCGGGATTCCTGAACTTCAGAAATTTCAAGAGCATCTGAAAGATTATAAAATCACTGTTTATAGTTACGGAAGGAAATGGCGTGACGTAGTGTTTGAAGGTACCAGTAATCGTCATTCTTCATTGAACTTGATATATAATGATAGACATTACAACCCTATAACCTCCTTGACAAGTGCGTTTTGCTGTACGTTTTTTTGTGAGGAGTGTCACGCTCCTTATGATCATAAGGAATATCACCGGTGTGTGGGTAAGTGTCAATATTGTCAGATAACACCTCCATGCAATTCCGATTTGATAAACATTTTCTCTCAATCATGTAAGAGATCTTTCCACGGTCAGAGGTGTTTGGAAAATCACAAAAAGAACAAAATCTGTGAAAAGATTAGAAAGTGCGAAAATGTTTTAAAACTTGTAAATCAGATCGCGTTCATGTGTGCGGAGAGATTTTTTTTTAAATTTGCAAAAAACATCAATCTAGTGAACATCTCTGTTACATTCAGCCAGACACCAAATCCCCTCCAACTGAAAATTTTCTCTTTATTTTTTATGATTTGGAAACACGTCAGGAAAAGGTCGATACTGATGGAAAACTTCTTCATGAACCAAATCTTTGTGTTTTTCGACAATGTTGTGACACTTGTATTGATTCTAATATCTCGATTTGCCGAAAATGTGGTGTTCGCTTACAAATTTTAAAATGTGTTGATCCGATTCAACCATTCACTCATCATATTATAACCTTGCGTAAAAAATTTAAAAATTTTATTGTTTTAGCGCATAACGCCGGAAAATTTGATACTCAGTTTGTCTTGCATTACACTCTAACAAAGACAGATTTAAAACCTAAACTTACAATGAGAGGTAGGCAATTAATTTTTATGATTATTGACAACGTTAAATTCTTGGATTCCTTAAATTATTTTCCCATGCCTCTCTCTGCTGTTCCAAAATCCTTTGGCTTTTCCGAGATGAAAAAAGGTTATTTTCCGTTTCTAATGAATACATTAGAAAACCAGAATTATGTAGGCCCAAGGCCTGCAATTGAATTGTACTCTCCTGGTAATTTTAAAAATAAATCAGAATTACTAAATTTTACCAAATGGTATAACGAAAGGGTTGATGAAAATTATGTCTTTGATTTCCAGAAAGAACTTATTGAATATTGTGTGTCTGATGTGAACATTTTAACAGAAGCTTGTCTTATATTTCGCAAAATGATGCTGACTCAAACAAACGTCTGTCCATTTTTAGAGGCTACAACAATTGCCTCGGCTTGTAACAAAGTGTTTAGAAGAATTTTTTTTGGAATCAAACACCATAGGAATCATCCCAAAAAGTGGGTATAGGATGCGAGATATTCAGTCGAAGGTGGCTTTGCAATGGTTAATATGGGTAGAGCATTCACGTCAAATCAACATCCAACATGCCGCTAAAGACCAAGAATCAATTTTACAAGGACTAAAAGTTGATGGTTTTTGCCAGGCCACTAATCAGATATTTGAATTCCAAGGATGTTATTGGCATGGTTGTCCATCTTGTTTTAAACATCAACGTGACGAGCCTCTAGTCGACAATTCATCAGAGACATTAAATTCTTGACATGAAGCTACTCAAAGTAAGGTCGAGAGACTAAAATCTCTAGGATATGATGTGGTTGAAATGTGGGAATATAAATTTCGCAAAGATATAACACCCGAAATTAAAGAATTAACAGAGTCACATCCTCTTCGGACTCAACTTCCGTTGGTAGCACGTGATGCTTTATACGGTGGTCGAACTGGAAATACTTACGAGTATTACAGAGCCAAGGAAGGAGAACAAATTAAATATACTGATATTTGTTCCCTTTATCCTTGGGTATGCAAATATGGAAAGTTCCCTGTGGGTCATCCTAAAGTTTTTTGGGGGGAAGAATGTTCTTCTATAAATCTTTCCACTATTTTGGGACTGATTAAATGTTCGATTTTACCCCCTACAAACCTCTTCCATCCTTTGCTACCACAGAAAATGAATGATAAACTCATGTTTGTTCTTTCTCGTCTGTGTGGAGAATATTTCAGTTACAGTGAATGTAACCATTCAGATGATGAACGCACACTTCATGGTACTTGGGTAGTGGAAGAAGTAGTTAAAGCTATTGAATTAGGGTACAAACTTATCAAAGTTGATGAAATTTGGTCCGATGACTCAATTCAGCTTGACGAAAACGTAACAGGGTTGTTCACTGAAATGATGAACAAATTCATCAAAATTAAACAAGAAGCTTCTGGTTGGCCTAAACATTGCACTACAAAAGAGGAAAAGGAACAATATATTAAAGGTTTCCTTCATCGCGAGGGTGTTCTACTGGAGTTTGACAAGATCTGTAAAAACGAGAGTTTGAGATGTCTCGCTAAATTGATGTTAAACAGTTTCTGGGGTAAACTAGCTCAACGTTCTAATCTTCCCGGCAGCTCCATTGTTAATAACCCATCTGAATTATTTGCAATGATGTTGGACCCATCGATATATATCAACACTTTACTGCCAGTAGATGAAGATGGAAATACTATCATTGTAAATTCGGAGTACAAAGAGGAGGTATACGAACCATTACCCACCGTAAATGTTGTTTTAGCATCGTATGTTACGACCCTTGCTCGTTTGAAACTTTACAGTTATCTTGAGAAACTGGGTGATAGAGTATTGATGTATGATACTGACTCCGTAATATACATTTCCCGCCATGGTGAATACGAGGTTCCTTTAGGAGAATACCTCGGAGATATGACTAATGAATTAGATCAGGGTTCGTATATTTCATAGTTTGTTTCCGGTGGCCCTAAAAATTATGCATATAAATTTCGGAATAAAAAAGGAGAAGAGCAAGCTCTGTGTAAGGTGAAGGGATTTTCCCTTACTCTTGACATACAGACTCTTATTAATTTTTAAGAACTTAAGAATATGGTTTTAAACCCCGAGAAACCTATTAGTATAATATCAAAAAGAATTGCTATAACAAAAACCCATGAAATAGCAACAATGGAAACTAGAAAAATTTATCGCATAAATGCAACAAAAAGAAAGTTTCTACTGGACCATACTTCTGTTCATTTCGGATTCAAAAAGAATAAAAAGTAAAAAAAAAATGTACATCTTCCTTCACCTCCTTCACAAGATCTAAGTAAAAAATTAAAAATCATAAATATTTCAAAAAAAGCTTTTCATAGTTATTATAAAAGATTTTTCAGGTGTAACTAAATTTTTAAAAAGAGTATAATAAAATTGAAAGTGTTGACTAAGTATTTTTCACTGTTATTTCTGTTTTGTATATCAGCTTTCATCTAAAAATATTAATGATCGAAAAAAGAGGTATTTCTGGCGAATTAAAGAAACATTTCTATTAATTTAGAGATTCGTTTTCGTGTTGCTAAAAAACAGAAAATATCCTCGTAAAATCCTTGGTTAATATTTTCTATGTTGGTTGAGATTTAAAAACCAGTGGTTTTCATAGGCCTCCAGGGGACGTATTTACCACTATAAACATTAAATACAACGAGCCGTAACTCTACCTCTTAGGTGGTTTAGAAAAGAGTTAAAATTTTATAGTTACTAATGATGATTTCGAAACACTCTCAAAATATTGTCTCTTAAATGTTTCGACATTCTTTTTACAAATGATGATCGAAAGAATAATATCTATTCTGTATACATAAATAACCATAAAAAATCTTTGAAGGTGTCTTTCTTTGAATGAATGAAAACTATAAGATTTTTAAAAACCATACTTTGTATTTTAATGAAAAAGCTCACCATTTTTCCCTAGAGCTCAAATCTTCCATCTGATGACCGTATTTTGTATTTTAATGAAAAAACTCACCATTTTTCCCTAGAGCTCAGTTCTTCCATCTGATGACCGTCCTCTGATTGTCTTCGAGATTTTCACCATTTGTCTCAGGCCCCCAGATTCCTATAGAAAATAGACTTTTAGCTAACATGTTCACGTTTTAAAAAAATCCCTGTGGGCTTTATGAGTTAATATTTGTAATTTAGCTACTAAAACATTCATTTATTTAAATACAGGAACATTTTAACACTTCAATAAAGACGTGTGTCAGTGATTTTCTTACAGTATGATATAGTTATACTATAAGAAACCTTGTTCAAAGCAAAACAAACTCATAACGACTTTTCACTATACACACTTTTAAATTGTTTCTAGCATTTTTAAGTAAAAGCATTCTTTCGTACTCTTCTAAAAAGACTAGAACGGATTTTGCTGCAGTTTAGCGAAAGCGATATACACATATTTTACCGAGGTGTGGACGTTACCAATTCTGCTTGTATTCGAATACTAATTATTATTATCACTGAAACCTATGCCCGAAGGTATTTTTTCTTCGCATTTATTTATAACATAGGCAACAACGCTACTTAATTAGCAGCAGTAGCTGACCTTTAGATGACAAATTACTCTTGTTTAGTTACCATATTCAAAACCAAAAAATATTCACTTTTAACTACTTTAAATATTTATTATTGTTATTATTATGATGTAAAATATTTTAAGCAAAATATAGACATATAGACAATATATTTTTATTAAAAATTTCCATTTCTACTATAGGGGATGCTCGCTTTTAGTTTTGCATTTATGCACGGTACTAATAATTGCAAACTTTCTCTTACATATAGACAGATTCCTCTCGTTCAGATACTTCACTAGCGGTCTGTTTCGCTAAACAATCTGACGGATCTCTCGATTTGAATACATTCTCTGTTAATCTATGGTTTCTCACTTGCACACGGTACTAATATCTGCCAACTCTTTCGCTCTTACATATAGACAGAACCCTCTCGCTCAGATGCTTTACCAGCGGCCTGTCTAGTTGATCAAAACGGAGACCTTATCACTTTCAGGGGTGAAACTATTACTGTAAGATTACATTTAAAAGCAACGGTATATAAAATGGCTGTTAAATATAATAGATCTCATAAGATTCATTTTGTACCTATCACTGCTTCTAAAGTTAAAACTAATAAAAAGAAAAGAACCAAACATCTGTTCAGCTTCAATTCCATCACCAAAACAATATTCTTAACGATACCTCGTTGTGTTTTCTTAATGCTTACCTTCCATTTTGTGTGTTGTGTTTCTGTTTGGTAAGGTCCTATTATTGAAATTCCATCTTTTATTATAGATAAAAATCTCTAAAAAATCTAGACAGTCAATATCAAATATTATATCTTAAGGATATTCATTTCAGAATTTTATTGATTATATCGAAATTAATTAAGAGGATGGACAATAGTTTGAATATGTAAAGAAATGTTTTTTATAAATTAGTGGATTCGTATGAATAAAATTTAAAATTTTTGTTATTTTAGATAAAAATAATTAATTTTTATTGTAGATAAAAAAAAATTTCTAAGAAATAGAAAATGTAAAATAAGTTTCAAATATTAAATAATTTATCAAAACATTTCTTTACATCTTCAAACTAGTATCCATCCCCTTTATTAAATTCTACTTTTCTTTGTTCCCTGATCCATGCGCAGGACTTTCTGTATGTGTATATATATATATATATATATATATATATAATATATATATATATATATATATATATATATATATATATATATATATATATATATATATATATATATATATATATATATATATATATATATATCTATATATATCTATCTATCTATCTATATATATATATATATATATATATATATATATATATATATATATATATATATATATATATATATATATATATATATATATATATATATATATATAGAAAGAGGGACATCGAGGACATTGAAAAGAAGGAAAGAAAAATCATAAGGAAAATCCTAGGCCCCAAACAAATAAATAGCACAATATACCGACTTCGAGAAAACCAAGAAATCAAACAATACACAGATATACATAGCGATATGAGAAAAAGAAGACTTAAGTTTTACGGACACATCAAACGGATGAATCCGAGTAGGCTAACTAGACAAATAGTCGAATTTTATGAAAATAGGAGTAGAGCTAAAGTAGAAATAATTAAATGGATTGCGGCAATTAAAGAGGACCTAAGATCAGCAAATATTACACAAAGTGAAATTCAGGATAGAGGTTGTTTCAGACACAAGCTTAACGTTTGGAAGGTTGGCCAGAGAGAAAAATGTAGGAAGACTGGAACAACTTGGTCTGACGAAAGGAAAAAAGCTCATAGCGAAAGAATGAAATTAATATGGGCTCAAAGGGAGGCTAACAACAACAAACGCCTCTAATTGTACTTCGCGTGGTCCACCAGGGCCCATACGTGAATAATGGGCTATATATCTATATATATATATATATATATATATATATATATATATATATATATATATATATATATATATATATATATATATATATATATATATATATATATATATATATATATATATATATATATATATATATATATATATATATATATATATACAGACAGAAAGTCCTGCGCATGGATCAGGGAACAAAGAAAAGTAGAATTTAATCAAGGGGATGGATACTAGTTTGAAGATGTAAAGAAATGTTTTGATAAATTATTTAATATTTGAAACTGATTTTACATTTTCTATTTCTTAGAAATATTTTTTATCTACAATAAAAATCAATTATTTTTATCTAAAATAACAAAAATTTTAAATTTTATTCATACGAATCCACTAATTTATAAAAAACATTTCTTTACATATTCAAACTATTGTCCATCCTCTTAATTAATTTCGATATAATCAATAAAATTCTGAAATGTATATCCTTAAGATATAATATTTGATATTGACTGTCTAGATTTTTTAGAGATTTTTATCTATAATAAAAGATGGAATTTCAATAATAGGACCTTACCAAACAGAAACACAACACACAAAATGGAAGGTAAGCATTAAGAAAACACAACGAGGTATCGTTAAGAATATTGTTTTGGTGATGGAATTGAAGCTGAACAGATGTTTGGTTCTTTTCTTTTTATTAGTTTTAACTTTAGAAGCAGTGATAGGTACAAAATGAATCATATGAGATCTATTATATTTAACAGCCATTTTATATACCGTTGCTTTTAAATGTAATCTTACAGTAATAGTTTCACCCCTGAAAGTGATAAGGTCTCCGTTTTGATCAACTAGACAGGCCGCTGGTAAAGCATCTGAGCGAGAGGGTTCTGTCTATATGTAAGAGCGAAAGAGTTGGCAGATATTAGTACCGTGTGCAAGTGAGAAACCATAGATTAACAGAGAATGTATTCAAATCGAGAGATCCGTTAGATTGTTTAGCGAAACAGACCGCTAGTGAAGTATCTGAACGAGAGGAATCTGTCTATATGTAAGAGAAAGTTTGCAATTATTAGTACCGTGCATAAATGCAGAACTAAAAGCGAGCATCCCCTATAGTAGAAATGGAAATTTTTAATAAAAATATATTGTCTATATGTCTATATTTTGCTTAAAATATTTTACATGATAATAATAACAATAATAAATATTTAAAGTAGTTAAAAGTGAATATTTTTTGGTTTTGAATATGGTAACTAAACGAGAGTAATTTGTCATCTAAAGGTCAGCTACTGCTGCTAATTAAGTAGCGTTGTTGCCTATGTTATAAATAAATGCGAAGAAAAAATACCTTCGGGCATAGGTTTCAGTGATAATAATAATTAGTATTCGAATACAAGCAGAATTGGTAACGTCCACACCTCGGTAAAATATGTGTATATCGCTTTCGCTAAACTGCAGCAAAATCCGTTCTAGTCTTTTTAGAAGAGTACGAAAGAATGCTTTTACTTAAAAATGCTAGAAACAATTTAAAAGTGTGTATAGTGAAAAGTCGTTATGAGTTTGTTTTGCTTTGAACAAGGTTTCTTATAGTATAACTATATCATACTGTAAGAAAATCACTGACACACGTCTTTATTGAAGTGTTAAAATGTTCCTGTATTTAAATAAATGAATGTTTTAGTAGCTAAATTACAAATATTAACTCATAAAGCCCACAGGGAATTTTTTAAAACGTGAACATGTTAGCTAAAAGTCAATTTTCTATAGGAATCTGGGGGCCTGAGACAAATGGTGAAAATCTCGAAGACAATCAGAGGACGGTCATCATATATATATATATATATATATATATATATATATATATATATATATATATATATATATATTCCAGATTTGTCACAAAATTTTGCTCTTTCTTTATTATTATTTAACATCCATGCAATATTATTCGTATTAATAGAGGTAATAATAATGATTTCTTTCTTTAAATGATTTGTGATTCTAGAACTTAATTTATGAATATAGTTGATGGCATGTTATTTTCTAGATTCTTTTTCGTGTGTTGCTGTCTAAAAATGTTTGATGTTTTCTTCATAACCTTGATTTCTATCATCGTATCATTCTATCTATAATGCTGGGTTGATATCCATTATTATTTGCGATATTATTAATTATATTAAGTTCTTTTTCACAGCTGCATTTTTTAAGTGGAATCGTTAGAAATTTGTTGGTCGTACTATGAAAAATTGATATTTTTGCGTATCATGAGTGATTTGAACATGTGTGAAAAGTTGTAACGGTATACGTGAGTTTTCTAAATATTTCAAATTCTAATTTACCGGTGTTCTTATTATTATTAAACACATTATTTAAAACAAGATTAAGAGAAACAACCTTAAACATTTTTATGCAGCTGCACCCGAAAAAGATTCTAAAAAATGGCATACTATAAATTATATTCATAAATTAAGTTCCAAAATCATAATTATTTAATTATTTAAAGAAAGCAAACTTTAATATTATCTCTGTTAATAAGAATAATCTTGTATCGATGCTAAATAATAACAAAGAAAGAGCAGCATTTTGTGACAAATCTGGAGTATTAAAAAACATAACACACAACAAACAACAAACATAACAAAGGAAGACGGCGTTTGCCGAACATTGTATAGAACAGAACCATTTTTTGAACACAAATTATGTCAAATTAACACATAGTTGCCTAAAAGCAGCCTGTTAAATTATTTGGAAATTTCCGAAATTGAAAATATATTGTAAATGTATGTTATTCCATGTTAGACATCAGTTTAAATGTATGCCGAGATATTTTTGACTTGTGGAAGCTGATAGTTATTAATTCTCACAGGGGAGCATGTCTCTCTACGTAATGTAAATGTCACATGCATGTTGTATTTTGTTATTGTATTTTGTTTAGGTTTGCTTGAAGGCTTCTTGAAGCTGATGTTAGATCAGTGTGGGATGCCAGGATAGCAGTGTTATCAGCAAATGTTGCCACTATAGTGGATCTTGTTTTCGGAAGGTCCGCTGTGTATAATAAGTTAGGTTAGGTCCAAGCACGCTTCCTTGAGGATCGCCTGAGTGGATGGAACTTAAGTCGGTGTATTCACTGCCTTGCTTCGACTTTAGACCCTGCCTTGCTTCGACCTTGCTAGACTTTTATTAGA
The DNA here is from genome assembly GCA_031761425.1 of Cosmopolites sordidus. Lineage (NCBI taxonomy): Eukaryota > Metazoa > Arthropoda > Insecta > Coleoptera > Curculionidae > Cosmopolites > Cosmopolites sordidus. The sequence continues at coordinate 189,601 of JARFXV010001989.1, forward strand.
CGACTTTTTATCTCAATAGGTAAACCCCCCCCCCCCCCCCCCACACACACCCCTTCCACTATTCGTGAAATTACGACAAAATGTCATAAAACAAAGTTGTAGGAGACAGTTTGCTAATTATAACCGAGAATTTTTCTTACTCGGTTAACACTTGGTTAACACTTGAAAATACACAAAAAAAAACATGGCATGGGATGGATTCAGGGAAAAAATTAGACTATCTAATCTCACTAGATCAACCATTAAAAACTGAACTGGACATAGAAACAGCGGTGGAATCCTTAACAAAGAATATACATGAGGGAAAAATCTAATTTCCCCCTCAGTCAATGAAAAAATTGTAAAAAAACAACTACGGAAGCAATAGCAATAAACCAGAACGACTGAAAACAAAAAAAAATTAAATCAAGCTACTAAGGGACTGAAAGACTTAATACAGAAAGAACAGAATCAAGGCATCCAAGAACAATTGGAAAATCTTCCCCAACAGAAACCACGGATTACTCGCTCTCGAAAGCCACAAGAAGGCTAAAAAGATCTCTACAACTCAATCATCCAATTAAAAATGAGGACAATACCTGGGCTAGAAATGACAAAGAAAAAGCCAGAGCTTTTTCGAAACACCTAGAAAGCGTATTCAAACCCTTTCCTTCAAAAACCCAGAAGATGTCTCTTCCTACAGGCCCATTAGCTTGCTGCCTAAATAGGTAAAACTCCACAACCCCCCCACCCCTCTATTCGTGAAATTACGACAAAATGTCATAAAACAAAGTTGTAGGAGACAGTTTGCTAATTATAACTGAGAATTTTTCATACTCGGTTAACACTTGAAAATACAAAAAAAAAATGATTTTTAAAAATGTTTAGCTCGTCACGCCTTCGATGTTTTAAATTGTTCGGCTTCAAAAACTTGGACTTTAATTGTTTAAGCAATTCGTGGACATGTTGTATTATCAATACGTTATAGATAGTTATTGGTGGCGGCTTAAGTACATCTTTTGTGATGCTTTGTTGATCTTTGTCTCTGTTTTCATCATTTTCTTCTGATAAACAGCTAAAATTGTTTTTTGTTTCCAGTGGTTCCTGCAGCCAGTAGTCGCTTAACTTTGTTTGTTTCCTGGCATTCAATATTTCAGGGTTTCTTAGGCGTTTTTTGTTTATTACAGCTGTCCATTCTGATTGTGCCTACTATACTTGGGATCTTGATTTTGTTGCTGAAAATTCTGTATTATTGGTAGTTGCTGTTGGTTAACTATTTAGCCGGCCCCTGTATATGAGTTGTCCTTGAAATACTTTTATTTATTGTTAACACTGCTGTTTATAATAAATGTTTTAAACTGCAATTGATAATAAATTTTAAATTTATAAATGTTTTTTTTAACGCGGTGATTGGCCTTCCCGTTAATTAGCGTTTGTTTTCACGTCGCACTCACACTATTTCGGCTGGAAAGAGCATACATATTCCACGAAAGTAAAGCGAGAACTAATAATACATCCAATAATAATTAGTGAAAATTCTAGTTATTTTACCTTTATCTACTTATTTGGAATTAACGTAATTGATAATAAGTGTCGTACTGTAGAGACCACCTGGAGGGCTATTTAGATCTTCTAAGTTTATTTTAAATTTACTATGTGAAATCATTCGGGAAAAAATTAAGGAATGGCCAATATTTTTGTGAAACACGGATATATTTCGTTGTTTTTAGATATTTAAACTTTCTTCACAGGCTTTCTTTACAACTTTTCATGCATATATATATATATATATATATATATATATATATATATATATATATATATATATATATATATATATACGTTATGAAACTCGCGATGTTAGGCGATCTTAGGCACTTAGTCATTATTCGATATCAAATCTCTGACTGAGAAGTTCCGCGATGAATACGATTACAAGATGCATTTGTGGAGGTAATGAGACTTAAATGGAATTTGGCCGGAGATGTCGCTAAAATAAAAACGACAGATAGACAAGACGAATATTAGAATGGAGGCCAAGGCTAGGAAGCTTCTAGAGATACGCCATGGAAATCGCATGGAAACAGTGCGGGATTTGGATTCAGGAGAGAAGGATGGCGGTGATCTACGTTCAGCAGTGGAAAGGTTGACTGATATATTTATATATTTAAAAAAAAGGAAAAAAGTTTTGTATCTAATACATTTTCTGAGAAATCCAACAGGTAGTGTTCTGGGCTAGTTAATGTTTTTTATATGTATGTTAACGATATTTCTATAATATTGGATAAGTGCTTTATTAGTCTTTTGCGGATATATATATATATATATATATATATATATATATATATATATATATATATATATATATATATATATATATATATATATATATATCTGGATATAATTTATCGTCACATTTATCACCCTGTTTTCATGATATAATTTATCGTCACATTTATCACCCTATCACCCCTCATTTTACTAACTGTATGCCTGTGCAGGTATCATGTAATAAGGAGGGTATTTGTAGACTCCAAATACAACAGAATAAGGCTATGCGTGTACTAATGAACTGTAATATGTATACACTAACAGAGGTAGTGTTGCGGCTTTAGACTGGTTTTCTGTTGGACGAAGTATTGGGTTTAATATATAAAATAAAACATAATTTGTTGCCACATTATTTGAATACATTTTTTTTGGTGCAAAGAGCAAACCTGCATTCTTACGAGGTCCATTCTAAGAACAATTATAATGTACGAGTTGTGAGAACTACTAGTCTCCAAAAGACATTGTTTTGGGAAGGTGTTTGTCTCTTCAATGCTTTTCCTATTCATATAAAGAGGGCTCCTAATCTACATATGTTTAATAAACTGTTAAATTATTATTTAACAAATTTATTATTTAACAAATAAGTATTAAATTTAAGATAAGTATTAAGTAATAGAGTGTTTTCTCATTTGAATAGTGTTAATTGTTGGCTTTTCATTTTTTTGGTACAATTACCTACATTTTTTCTTACTTCTTTAAGATTTTTGGATTATGATTTATTTTGTTTTAATCTTTTATCATTTTCTAGTAGAATTCGTAAGTAATTTTAGCAAAAATCATTGATATAAAAACAAAGTAAAGATGTCATTAACAGCTACAAAATTTGAAAACACACCTGACTTTTTGATATTCTCGACCACTGCGTTGTAAACATAAAATATTTGTTTACTGCTGATACTGGGTATGACGAGTTTTTTGTATTCTTGTAAGATATTCTAGTGCGATGTTCGATTAGGCCAGTGGTTAATTAATTCCTTAATAGTGCGAGTTTAATTTTTGGGTACTTTATGCGATTAAAATGCCACACGTTAAAGAAAACAATGAACTAGTGGACACTATATTAACTTATGGGGGGTGTCCGCGGAAAGGTTTCTCCAAAGGTCCGCGGATGTTTGGCACAATGAGTAGGACATGTTGGAAGACCTCTTTCACGCGAAATGGTAGAGATTGAGGAATAAATTTTATTTTTGAAAACGAGCTAAAAAGACGACTTTTATCCCTATAATTATTTCCTGTTATGGAAATAATTTCCATAACAACCATGTTTGAGAAGTACACAATCCGCATCCTGTGAAAAGATTTCCAGCACAGATTTTCAATAAATGTTTCTGCTGTTGGTTTGGATATTTTTATAGGTTTTATTTTATTATTGTTGACTAGTTAATGTGCCGGTACATTTAGATACATTGTCTTTCTTTTTATTTGACAGATAAATTGCAATTTCTTTTATTGTCAGCTCCAGCCCATATGCCAAAAATGGTTTAAAGTGTAAGTAAAAATTTATTGTTTGATAGTTATCTTTCCAACATCCTGCACATTTTACTCTACTATGAACAAAGTTGTTTTAATTTTTCTCTGGAGAAGTAAAAATAAGTGATGATCAAATGACAAATGAAAAAGTGACAAATGATCAAAAGATCATTCAATTGACAAAAGTTCGTCCCATTTTTTAGATCAAAAATCGAAACAATTTTTGTTTACTGAAAATTCCTTTAATCAATATATTTTTCATTTTGTTCGATAACTTTTCTCCATTTTTCCAGTGGCTGCACAATCCCGTGCCCATAGAAGTTCTGAGGCTTCTAGTTAGAGAACAAATTTTCCTAGGCTGAAACGTCTCTACCATCTAAGCTGTTATAAAGCGATCTAAATAAAGAGTAGTTGGGAGTGCATTGTGGAGCGACCAAAACATTCCACTTCAGTTATAAAAGCTTGTGTGGGGTTTCCAAACATACGTGTGGTCTCGATGGAATGAAATGCCCTTTCTTTTGGCAATTCAAGCCTCTTCTGATCGGTTGCTCTCCTTAATCCACTTAGTTGTGAATAGTATTTCTCCGAATCATTGGTCTGATTTTCAGGTTTTAAAATGGCTTCAAAAATGGATCGATTTTGTTGCGTATAGAGGTCCGGGGGGCCTTTGAAAAGGATCGTCTTTGTTCAATTGGTTCTATTGCATTAGGTGAGGAACTGAATCACCGAGTCATTGTTGAAGCCTTCCATTATATCTTTGAAATTTAATTTTCTCTATTGGGATCTGGCCTCCTCTTTTTGTTATGGTACTTCATCCTGGATGTCAGTTAATGGTTCAAACCTGTTCGATGTTGGTGAAACCAGTTCAGATTTTCTGGTACATTTCGGGTACGCCTATTTAGGCATTTTCTCCCTGTATTTTCTGCTAAAAATTGACAAAAAGCTAGAATAGATTTTTCTCAATAACGGCGTTTCGTAGCTACGATAAACTTTTGTCGTAAGACTTTCAAAAAATAGAGCCACGTTAATTTTATACGCCATTGTCCTATCACATTGGGATTTCCGCTATTTGAAATATGTTGTTCATTTTGATTTCTTATTTATCAGCAGTCTTTGTGCTGCTTCTTTCTAGTTTGTTTATTATTTGGCCATTTATTTTGTTCATCTTCTCTTGATGCTTAAGTTTGGACAAGCTTTTTTTTACACTTGGCTTGTAGAATCTGGCCTAGCGTAGCTATTTTGCAGAATTGCCTATTGCTAATTGCCAATTCTAGCAAAAATTTGCTGTTTGAGTGTCTACATTTTTATAACAGAGAGTATAGAAAAATTGAATAATATTTTGTTTAACAGTTTCATATAATTTAGATATATGTTTTAAGCAGAGCCGGATCTGAGCTCCCGCAGACGACCCAATGCGGGGGGGTCGGTATAAAAAAGGAAAAAGGGCTCAAAAGAAAATGTGAAAAAAAGAAATAACATTTTATATTTAATAACCATACTAATTAAATTTTAAACGTTGTATTGCAGCGTTCCACATAGAATAACTGCTTTTATTATAAACCAAACTGTGCTAAGTATAACAAAGAACGTCAAATAATCGTCGTGTATGAAAGGCGCAGTAAGTAATCTTTAATGTCCATGTTTTTTGTTATACTACGTATATTCTAAATTTCAAACATCGTCAATAAAATTATTGTGAAATCGATCTAAGCTTTTGTCAAAATGCCTCTGTTGTCTCTCCTGGTTGTAGAAAACATGAAGAAATAAGAGAATCAACTACTGACAACAATTATACCCTTGATGTTCATATGGATCAAGACAAATTGCTATAAAAAATATAAGTGAAGATCTCGAATCCTTCACTTCATCTTTATCAATTCACAAATAATGAATTTGACGATGATGAATTAATTATTTCATTGTTGAGGTGCGAAAACTTAAACTCTTCCTTGTTAAAACAGAAAGGTGTCAACCAAAAGGACATTTTTCAAAAAATGACAATAATCATTCATTTTCAGGTATTTACTATAAAACAGTTACAGTCGGAGGACAGTTAATATCTAATAAGTGGCTAAACTACTCACAAATACTGGACTGAGTTTATTGCTTACCATGTTGGCTGTTTAGTAAAAAAAAAACTTAAAAAAACAGAATGGATCACTGGTATTAAAGATTGGCAGGGCTTATCTAAAAAATAACAACACACGCCAAGTCTGAACAGCATATTTCGGTCTGTATAACTTAGGAACTATCATTATCAGTGGTAAGAGAAAAAGATTAGTTGACACTATGGACTCAGAAAAAAATGAGCAAAAATTTTGGAATCTGGTCTTGGAGAGGCTCATTGACATAACTATGCTGCTCGCAAAAAATGCTCTCGCATTTAGAGGCTCTAAAAGCATAGCGGAAACTACGATGGAAATTTTTTATCAACTGTGCAGCTATTAGCCAAGTAAGATTCTATCATGGTGTAAGTTTTAAGTGCACCAAAAGGACATAAAAAGTATTCAAGTCATGACATACAAAATCAAATTATCTGTAAGCTGTACTAGTTGATCAAAGAAAAGGGGAAGATGTTTTGGAAAAGAAAAAAGTAGAAATAGCATAGGTAGAAAGTAAGGAATCTTTTATGGGATTTTTAAATAACAGACCCAACTTCTGCTGATCTCTCTGCACATATTGTCACCAGTTTGAAAAATTAGGGTTTAGTCTTCATGTTAATTGTTCAGCTCATAATTTTAATATAGTTTTTCAATTTAATCAATGACTCGGTTGAAGGCGTTAGAGATGTAGCCAACTATTTTATAGTATTGCAGTCTATACATGACTTTTCAAAATATCAAAAGACACTTTGACGAGTTAGCAGAAGATTAAAGGTATTGTGATGGTTTCACAAGTTCAAAGTTAATGTATTTTTTTCTTCTTTTGGACAATGTAAATAGTCAAATGAACGTTGAACGGACATATTTATTGACAAAATAATTGATTAAGTATTCTAAAAAAATTTGTGCGCGTGTGTGGGTGGGGAGGGGGTGGAGGGGGAGGGGGGCTTACTGATTTTTTTGTGGGAAGGCCCTAAATTTATAGATCCGGCGCTGGTTTTAAGTGTACCTTTATTTAAATTGGAAAATAATAAAAAGCTTTGTGTAAATATTAAGTGTAATGCGTTGAATATTTAATTTATTTGTCCACCTAAAGCACGGGCATTTCAGGAATGGTTAATTTCCGTGACGGCACGACGAAAGAGGTCGAAAGGCTAGATAGGAGGAGCGTTTCGATTCCATCTAATCGGATCATGGATCTGTATGTTGCCTGCATTTATTCGAAAAACCAGGTGGTTTCAAGCCTGGCCCTGGTTTAATGCGGACTTGCGCACTGGGAGCCCGCACTGAAATCATATGATCCAATCCGACTGATTCATTCATTTGCCGGCGTTCATGCGATTAGCAATAGTAATAGTGACGTTTTTCCTTGGGTAGATTGTAAAATGAAGGGACAAAGATTAGTTTTGTAATATAATTTACTTAATATTTTATTATATATGACAAAAACTTTTTATATTCTATTAGATTAAGTTTGTAAATTTTGAATAAATCATTACAAAGCACAAAATAAAATTTTATGTATATATAAGGCATGGGTCCTAAGAGGAACAAAAAAAATACAATGAAGCGTGTAACAATTATGAACCTGAAGTTTACTGAGCCTTATATTAATAGTTGAAAAAGACTGAACGGAACAGGCCCTCTATGCAGGTTGATGATTTTCTTACATTTTTTATTTGAATGCTTTCATACGCTCTAGTCCAGCATTCAAAGCTCTATTAATATTAGCAGTTTTAAATTACTAATTATATATAGTTTGCCCAGGTCAGGAGGATATAGAATTGGTACACGCCATTTGACGTTTCACACCTGCCTTTTTGGCGATTATGTTCGGCACGGAGCTGCATAGCTCTGTATGTCCTTTCATAACATTTGTGTATGTCGTTTGTGGTCTTTTTCCCATTCGAATACGCCTGACTTAGAGTTATTTAGATCCTATTTTATTACGTCTTTATAGCTTCCTTTTGCACATCCCAGATTGCATTTCTTGTTCTTTAATTTGCCATAGAGGATCAGCTTCGGTATCCTGTCCTGCCGCTTTTAGCAATGACCTAACCATCTCAGCTGAGCTTTTATGATCTGGGCTGTTATGATCAATTCTCAAAATGGTGATTCTTTCTAATACCTTTTATTCTCAAGATTTTCCTAAGGCAGCCTTGATAAAAACTCTCGAGTTGTTTTATTTGCTTCTGATACGGAACCAAGGATACAGCTTCATACAGACTAGTGGGAAGTATTATGGCATTGTAAAGACTGATTTTAGTGTTTTCCTTTAGTCTCTCGGTTATTGAATATTTTTTTCATTAGACGTCCAAAATTAGAATCAGCACACACACATATATATATATATATATATATATATATAATATATATATATATATATATATATATATATATATATATATATATATATATATATATATATATATATATATATATATATATATATATATTATATATATATATATATATATATATATATATATATATATATATATATATATATATATATATATATATATATATATATATTTATATATATATATATATATATATATATATATATATATATATATATATATATAAATATTATATATATATATATATATATATATATATATATATATATATATATATATATATATATATATATATATATATATATATATATATATATATATATATTTATATATATATATATATATATATTATATATATATATATATATATATATATATATATATATATATTTATATATCTATGGGTGGTGCTCTTTTGACGAGCAGCTTCATCCTATCCTTCTCCGCGGTGCTCCCGGCGAACAGCTGCGGTCGTTGTAGCCAATATTTTCAATTCAAATTAAACTAAAAAAAAATTATATATTTTTTTATTTAAAAAAAAAAACTCTTTGTTGAGAGACTATAACAAAAATTAAAATTTTTAAGACTAACATGTTTAAACTAAAATAAAAAAGAAATATATCAGCAATACTAAAAACAAAGAAAAAAAGCATTAGACATTAAACAAATTAGAATATAAAGTAACCATCTTCATTCATACCTTGTACAAATAAACAAGATAAGAAAAAAAATAATTATTTAACTACTCGGGCATAAAAAAAAACAACAAAATATTTTCATAGCAGCTCTTCTGCACTAATATATAGTTCATTTTAGATGGCTAACTTCTGTTAATAGCAGAAAATAAGACAGAATATGTGTCTATTGTACATTCATTTCAGTAACTTAAACGTTTTGGTGAAAAACTTTTTTAGCTTCACAGAAAACATGAATCAGTCTAATGCAGTATGAATAGTCACAGCTCATATTATTTTTAAATCACCTATTTAATGAAAACTCTATTTAAATAAATAAGTGGAAAAATATTGGTGTTAATTTTGTAGCCATCTTCGTCTTGCCGTTCATTAAGATTACGTAAACAATTAAAAGAGTGTCAAAAAGTATCACTCTCTAAGTCTATTTTTGGTTCACTGCTGATAGATACTCTTTCATGAGAATTGTTGTCTCTACTGTAAAAATAAAATACGTACGCCAGAACGTCAAACTTCTTAATATACCTTACGGTTGTGAATATTCATAGAAACTCCCTTCATCCATATAATCATGTTGCCCTTTGGCTTGTTTCCGTTTCGGATCCTTTTAACAATATAGAATATGATCAAGAAACCAAGCAGGAAAACAGTGGCCAGCACCATTCCAATAAACCACTCTGCTGTTACTATTGCTTCTATTGCTGTAATACCATTAGGGTATACTTCTTGTGGTTCGCTATCAGTTTCATACTCCCCATCAACTGAAACAATTACAAATTCGTATGATTCCTCTGTTTCCAATACCGGAACTATAACAAAAAAAAAGAATTAGAATTTGGTCTCTTGGAATAACATCAATTACCATCTTGGAAATCTTCCTTTTTTCTGGTGGAGTATGTAAATATTGTGCTTCCCCATAATTCTTGCACACAAGGCTTCCAGATTTATTAAAAAACGAATTGAAATTTAAAAAGGTCACAACTCTAAGAGATGTGTCCTTTTCGAATTTATTGCTTAACATAAGACCGTTAACCACCATAATAATTCTGTCTTTTTGGTTCACGTGATTAAATACAACAAACATATTACATTACCCATGAGTGATTGCGTTGTCACTTGCTAGTAAACACGTGCCGTTGCTCTTCCATAATGAGTTATTCTGATCCTGACAATTAAATTCCGAAAAAAAAGGAAAGAGGAGTAAGAAATACCGAGAAATATAAACACGTTGTTATAAAAACCGCTAAAATAAAAGTTTTACCTCATGTAAACCACAAAGGGAGACGAGTACCAAGACGACGAACGAGAGAAACTTGCAGGTAAAAGTTACATCGATTATTTTTTATCCAATATTGATCTATTAAATTAAACTATTTTATACCACGCCTGCATAACAAACAATAGATTTAGAAAATGTAGAAAGGTTAATCATTTTTTAGATAATATTTTTCTAAATAATGCATATTTACGTGTTATTTTAATAACCTGAGTTATACCTACTTGTTGACGACAGATTTTATTGTTCTAGATGTCCCCAAAAATGTTTTGATGGTTTGCCTGAAGATAATATGGATGGCTTGATTAAACGAATAAGTTCCTTTGAAACGAAAAATGAACAATATATCTATCTTCAAACTATGATCGACATATTTATACCTAAAACCACTTCAAAGTGGATCAGCGGTCTAGCAAAGACAAAACCTAAAACGGCTTCGAGCAAATATATGTCGAAACTCGTACTGAAAATAAAAAAGTATGTACATCTGCTTTTGAAAGTTTGTATGGAATAACTGTTAAGAGATGCAGATGTCTGATTTAACTAAAAAACTAGAATAACATACCATAAGATCTTAAAGGAAAAGCAGTTGGTTCAAGAAGCAATGTTATTCCCGGTGAACATTGCATTGAAATTCACAACTTTATAGAGTCTCTTGACAAGAAAGAAATTCATTATTCGATCGACTTTAAGAAACAGTATTTGTCATCTTCATTAAATATTAAAAAAAATACATGAAATGTTTCTAAACAGAACTGACTGGCATAATTTATTATCAGTTCTTTCGGTAATATCTTAATTTGAATTTTGATTTATCATTCGGTAGACCACAAATCGATATTTGCAGTAAGTGTAAAAAATTAAATGATAAAATAAAAGATCCCCATTTACATGACGGTGCTAAAAGAAAAGCAACTGCAGAATTATTAATATACAAGCGACGTGTTAGCAAATTTTATAGAAGAAAAGTTAAAGAAATTAAAGAAAAATGTACCAATAATGAAACAGTTTTAGGTTTATTTTATTTTAATTTTTTAAGTTTATTTTAATTTTATAAGAAGAAAAGTTAAAGAAATTAAAGAAAAATGTACCAAAAATGAAACAGTTTTAGGTTTATCCTTCGATTATATGCAAAAGTTGCTTTTACCCACATTACCTGTACAAGAAATTTTTTACGATGGACAGCTCTGGGTCTACGAATTCTGCATTCATAATATAAGGACCGGCAAATAGACATTTTATTATTATCATGAAGCACAAGCATTGAAAGGTCCCAATGAAGTATCAACGTTGTTAAACGATTACGTCAATAAGTTTATTTCACCTTCAATACCAGAGCTTCATCTTTTTGTGATGGCTCTTCCGGACAGAATAAACACAATACCGTTATATGATTTTTGATGGTATTATCTGTGCAAAGAAATATGATGATCCATATATATTTTCCATATATAGCATATATCCATATATAGTTTTTATTTGATCCAAGAAAACCTGGTGAAGTCGCAAAAAAATATATAGATAATGACATCTCTACGGACGTTCTCCTTCTTTCTAAAGTGAAAGGTACTTGTAGTAACTTACCAAGTCAAGCTGATGGAGCTTAGAGTGGCAAAGTGTCTATTAATTATCTGAAAAATGCAGATGTTGCAAATTTGAAACAGTATATACCAGAATTTTATGACGAAGTACTACAATGGCCAACTACAAACGAAAGAGAGCCTGCAGAATAGGCATAATTATCAAGAAAGTCTATTGGTTATCTTTAATTTAAGTATTATGTTCAATTTTAGATACCTAAAATAAAATTTTCGTCAAATATAAATGATTTATTCTTTAAATTTTGTGTACCCAATACCGTGAATTTCGAAAAGGGCATATCTCATAAATTCAAAATAACTAAATATACATATATAATAACGTTATCTTTAACGTTAACGTATAACTTTCAATTGCTAATTGTCCCCAAAATGTAACTCAAAAACAAATTTTCTAAAAATTATACGTCTTTAGAAAATAATTAGTTTTTTTCATTTCCTGAAAAATTTAAATATTCCGACATGTGCCCTTTTCGAAATTGCATATTCAATTGGATGAATCTGCCCCTTCACATCAAGTGATAAAAAGTATATCTAACCTTCAAGTTTTGCTGTAAGTCTATTTGGATCTTCAATTTGAAGACTTCTAGGAATTAGTCTTCCTACTTCCATAGTATTATCAACATGGCCGTAATTCATATTACATCCAGTAAGATTACCGTTAGGTCTCTGAGGCTTCTCCCATTTTAAGAGTAAAGCGAAATATGCCAAAGGCCAATTTCTCCAGAAATACCTGGTCGTTGTAAGATAATCAAATTTAATTAAAATTAAGAACATAGAAAACTACCTTCACGCGAAAGGAAAAAGATTGTTTCACTTGGAGGCCCGTTATATTTTCCTTTGTACACGTATACTTGAGTATAGTTCTTTGTATTAGGAACAAAATTACTTTCAAGAGCTATAGTTGAAGCGCCTTGAACTTCTATTGTATTTCTGATAGAAGATTGATCGCTCCAAGTTCGAATTTTGTAACCGTTGAAATACCCTAAAAATTAAATTTGTTATTGCAAAAGTATGCTTTAAAATAAGAAAATAAGACAACAATACCTTTAACAGAATCTAAAGGTACTGGACTCCAGGTGAAAAGGACATCTGTTGAATGTTGTACATTAATAACAGTAAAGTTTTGGGGTGCTAATTCTGGTTCGCTTTCACCAGAGAAACCTATCACTTCTAGTGGAGAAACATTCGCTTCTCCTTCATCGTTAACAGCCAATACTTTGATTTTATATTGTTGGAAGGACGGCTGATTTGGAATTTCGAGTCTGCCAACACGCCAGTCAGTAATCTCCATTGGCGGGTCAAAATCTTTGCCACCAATATTTCTTTTATAAAAGACCCTGTATTTAAAACCAGTTATGTTCTATTTGGTGTATTGGAGTCCAATAAATAACGAAATTATCAAGTCTACCCTTTCACCTACAACGTTATCAGGATTCTTATGTGGTACATCTGCTAGACTGGAACAACCTTCTGAAGGCGGTGATGGTAATGATCTGCTGATTTTGTTAACTGATATGACTCTAAATGTACAATTAGTCCAAGGACTTAAAGGTACAGTAAAAGTGGTATCTTCTACGGGAAGCTTGTCATAAGCGCTTTCCCATGAATCAGGTGTAAAACTTGTATTATATTGTATGATATAATGTAAAATAGGAGCCCTGTTGTCACCTTTTGGAGACCAATTAATTGTTGCATCCAATTGGCGACATACCACCTGTATGTCCCCAGGGGCATTAGAGACTGCTTGAACAAGAAGTTGTGCAGTTGCAGAAGTTTCGTCCGGTTCTGTTCTTGCAATGCAAGTGTATGTACCGGAATCCAATGCAATCGTTTTTGTTATAGTGAGGGAATAATCGGACGATTTAATAAATCGCGGTTCGGTTTCGAAATCGATTGGGTGGCCATTTTTGGCCATTACATATAAAAGTTGCTGATGTTCCAGATTCAACTTCATTATCCGTAGGGCCGCTCGTTATATATGTGTGTGCTGAAAAAACAAATATGATTCTATGTAACTTATTTAGCTGAATAAGTTACAGGATGTTAAATTAATTTGCTTGTTCGCCATCATCAAATCTTTAAATAATAGTAATTATTTTCTAATTTGTTGAGAAAAAAAGCGAATATTTAAGGATACTTTTTGTTAAAGTTATGGGAATTAAGGACGAACTAATTTACCATGCTACAATACGAAATAAAACCTAAGTCAAAAAATTCGAAATAGAGGTCTTGCAGGTCGCTTTCAATTTTGAAGGCGACCATCACTTTGGGGAAAAATAATCTTTTTCTGATGAAACGCACTTCCGGTTTAGTAGATTTGTGAACAAAAACAACAGCAGGATTTGAGCTGATGGCAATCGTGAACACGTAAAATGGTAAAGTCAACTGGTCATCAAGATGAAGCGATCTCACGCCCTTGGATGATTTTTCTGGTTTTATGTTAATGATATGTGTGAAAAAATAATCGAAAATTTGGTCACCAGATTACATTTCATCAGACAAAACCGTGGACAATTGAACGACATTATCTTCAAAACATAATGAATACCTTTATTTGCTCTTTAAGATAAAATAAAAATTACTGGATAATGACTTGTAGTTATCATTGTGCCTGACTTGAAAGTTCAGACACTTTTATTGGACAACCATTTACAAACGAATTTGCGGATTAATCCCACGCCACATAAACACACTTGTGTCTAAAAGTTTGGAATATTTAAACATTTCATTTTTTTATTGAATAATGAATATGATCAACCATCAGATCCAAACGATTACCAATACGATAATGATTACAATGAGAACAGCTATGAACAAAACTATGAGGAAGATCACACATATAACGATCAGAATTTTACCCACACCACCAGAATGAAAGATTCGACGTAGCATATTGAAATAATTATTCAACCGAACTACCCTATATTTATATACCCGAGATTAATGCTAATTTCCTAATTGACACCGGTAGTACAAAAAGCTTTATCAACCCAGAAATCGCGTATAACTATTTTTCAAAATATATTAAACAAGAAACTTTCCAAGTCCAAACAGCACATGCAGTCTCTTTTCATAACGAAACAGCAATTTTACCTCTATTCTCAAATTTCAAATCAACCATTAAACATACATTTTATTTATTTAATTTTTCCGAAAAATTTGATGGATTAATAGGATTAGACCTCTCAATGCAACTAGACGCAAGTATAAATTTCAAATCTTTACATTTGCAAACGCCGAATACGCAAATTCCGATATACTATCATCATAAAAGACGATCTATTATGAATAAAACAAAGCCCATTCATACATCGTTTACAATTCAACCTAGAACTTTGCAAACAATTAAAATTCGAGTCGATATAAAACAAGGCTATGGAATATTGTAACACAAAAAAATAGGATAAGCAGAAATACCACAATGTCTCGTAAAAGTCGAAAATCATCTAGCAACTACGACACTATTAAATAATTCCGAGTCGACAATTAAGATAAAATTTAATGAGTATGAAAAAATTGAAGAAGTCAATATCAATTACCTCAATTTCATAAATACAAGTCCCGATGCATACGAACCAATAAGCAAAAAACAAGATAATTTATTGAAAGCCAATATGAAGAATTTACGGCTACAACATTGCAACAAAGAAGCGAAAAATGCAATAACAAATCTATGCTTTAAATATCGAGATATTTTCCACCACGAAGACATACTCTTAACTTTCACAAATGCGATTAAACACGACATCAAGCTAAAAAACGATACTCCTATCTACACTAAAACTTATAGATACCCTGAAGTACATCAAAAAGGAAGTCAAAGAACAAGTATCCAAAATGTTATCACAAAATATAATACGACCATCCAATTCACCTTGGTCATCACCAATTTGGATAGTACCAAAGAAATTAGAATGCTCGAACAAACAAAAATGGCGTATGGTTGTCGATTATAGAAAACTAAACGAACAAACGATTGACGACAAATTTCCAATCCCAAACATAAACGAGATTCTAGATAAATTGCGAAGAGCGCAGTATTTTACATTAGATCTTGCCAACGGATTTCATCAAATAGAAATCAATAAAGATGATATACCGAAAACAGCCTTTAACACTGACACAGGACATTATGAATTCGCAAGAATGCCCTTTGGACTAAAAAACGCTCCAGTGACATTTCAGAGAGTAATGAACAACATCCTCAGAGGCTTACAAAATGAGATATGTTTTGTCTATCTTGACGCCATAATAATATTTAGTACGAGCTTGCAAGAACATGTCGAAAAATTACGACAAATATTTGACAGATTAAGATACTATAGATTCAAAATCCAATTAGATAAATCCGAATTTCTAAAAAAGGAAGTACAATATCTACGACACCTGGTATCAGAAAAAGGAATCAAACCAAATCCTGATAAAATATCAGCGGTAAAACAATTTCCAACCTATCCCAAAGACTCAGAAAGATATTAAGTCATTCTTAGGACTTGGATTCTAGGTTCTTAGGTTGGATATTATAGAAAATATATACAAGATTTTGCCAAAATTACCAAGCCAATGACAAAATGTCTCAAGAAAAACGCCAAAGTAACACATACTAAAGAATTCATTGATGCTTTTGAACATTGTAAAGCACCCCTTATAAATTCACCAATCTTACAATATCCAGATTTTAATAAAGGCTTTATACTAACAACAGATGCAAGTAATTATGCCTTATCACAGAACATTAGTGATACGAACAAAAAATATATTAAAGATGAAAAACCAATAGCAGTTGCTTCAAGAACACTAAATGAAACAGAAACTTGATATTCAGCTATAGAAAAAGAACTACTAGCTATCGTATGGGCATGTAAATACTTTAGACCCTACCTATTTGGAAAAAAGTTTCACATTTATACTGACCATAGACCACTCACATGGCTATTCAATCTAAAAGAACCTAACTCTAAATTAATTAGATGGAGGTTGAAGCTAGAAGAATTTGATTATAAAATTATTTATAAAAAGGGAAAACAAAACACAAATGCAGACGCACTGTCACGCATAAAACTAAATATCTATGAGAATGAATCAATCATAAACAACCCTGGCGACTCGAAATTCGACATTGTTGAATATTTACGAGAAATAGCAGAAAACCCATCAGAAAGTCAATCCGAAGATAGTAAGAAAATTGACCAACCAAAGATAAAAATCATATCGGATATTCAAATCAAACCACCAGATTCACAACAAACAATACACTCAAATCAAGATGAAAATGATAATCCACAAATTACTATTATTGATAAAATAATTAATAATAAAAAACTGCAATATATTATCTCTAAGTCACCCCATGATAAAAATCAAATAAAATCAGAAACCACTTTTAACAATACGGTTTATAATGTTAAACTACCCCGTAGAAAAGAAACTATAAAAAATTTCATTAAAGAATATTTACCAGACAAAAAATGTTACGTGCATTTTATAGACAAAGAGCTAATAAACATATTCAATGAAGTTTATATAAAGAACTTTAATAAACCAAAGATAGTTCAATGCACCAAAATGATAAACTCAATTACCGATGAAGAAGAACAAATCATTCTTATAAAGAATCAACATGAAAGCAAAACAAATCATAGAGGAATCACAGAAACCTATGATAGATTAAAAATCAATTATTACTGGCCAAAACAAAAAGAATCAACAGAGAAATATATTAATGATTGTGTAACTTGTCAAACACAGAAGTACAGTCGCTTAAAATCTTATATTCCAATGGTAAGAACCGAAACACCTTCAAAACCATTTGAAATAATACATCTTGATACCTTTGTTTATGAAAAACAAAATATACTAACAATTTTTGATAAATTTTCAAAATATGGACAAGTCTACATTTACGACAAAAATGCTAAATCAGTTTGTGGTAAACTAACAAACTTCTTTTCATTCTTCGGTTGTCCAAAAATAATAATAACAGACAACGGATCTGAATTTAAAAATGACTTAGTACAAAAATTTCTAAAAGCCCACAAGATTCACATTCATTTTACTACACCAGGCCATCATGAATCAAACCCACCAATAGAACGCTTTCATTCGACCTTAATCGAACACTTAAGACTATTGGAAAAAAGAGATCAAACTAAGAAACTAGAAGACCTCTTAGTATTCGCTATTATAGCTTATAACAGCACAAAGCACACAACCACAAAATTCGCACCATACGAATTAATCTTAGGTCATACCAATTATAGAGACCCATTAGACCTAATATCTTATACATTTTATTCAGACTATCTAACGACACATAGAGACAAGATAAATGATATGTATAAAAAGGTAATTGAAAGAACAGATTTAGAAAAAGATAGAATCACTTCTTAAACAAATATAAAAGGAGACGAATCCAAAGAATTCAAAATTAACCAGAAAGTTTATAAAAAACTGACAGAAAGAGATAAGAGTAAGCCTAAATTTAAAGGACCTTACATAATTAAAGAAATTTTGGAACATAATAGAGTCAAAATCCAAAACCCAAAAAATGAGGAAACTGAAATAATACACATCAAAGAACTAAAGAAACCTTTAATTTCAGATTCTCAGGAATCCTCTTCGGATTGGTAATGGCAACAATAACTGACCTAAACGACAACCCAGGGATACTTCCTTATAAATTAGGGAAAGCATATAGAACCAGTAATCATTGGTCATTCGTACAAATGTTCGAATTAGACCCAATTCTTAAAGAATTTCATATTATAAAAGACAGATACCTTTTATTCAAAAAATACATTTAAAACAAACAAAGATTATAACGAAGAATTTTACAATTCTCATATGACAATAGATAGTATTAAATTAAAAATTGAAGAACAAATTAATCAATTATTCCCTTCAAATCAAAGAAATAAAAGAGGAATTATTAATGGTTTAGGTTCCATTATTAAAAGCATTACAAGCAATTTAGATGCTGAAGATGCACAACAAATTAACACTAGTATCAAAATACTAAAGGAAAACCAGAATAATGTCAAAATCATTCTTGACCAACAGATGTCAATCTTGAATGAGTCAGTTCAAAGCTTCAAAGAAATTTCAAAGAATATTTCACATAATCAAAATATTCTTAATCTACGATTGAAATAAACTATAAGCTTAGTACAAGAAATACAACTAAAACAATTATCACAAACAGCCGCTTTGAAAATGCACATGACATTAGTTCAAATATCTTTGTTCTATCAAAACATCTATGATATTTTTGAAAAACTAGAAGTTGCAATATCTTTCGCAAAACTTAGAACATTCCATAATGCAATTGTTAAACCTGAGATTTTATTAAAACAAATACAAATAATTAATGAAGAATTAACTAATGAAAAGTTTCCATTTAATCCAACCTTGATAAATATCTTAGACTTTGAAAACATCTTGGAAATCAAAAGTTATATAAAAGAAAATAACATTATATTTATTATTGAAACACCCCTCGTAGAAAACAGTTTATTTGATTTATATAAACTATTTGCTCTACCTGTATTCAAAGGACCATATTGTCAAATTATCATTCCTTCTTATAATAATGTAATTTTAAATGCAAACCACTTTGGTTATTTTAATGACAATTGCAAAGAGATGAATAACAAATTATATCTATGTAACATTATCTATACACAAAGGATAAACGAAAATGTTCCTTGTGAAATTCAACTTCTTAATTACCAAAATAACGCAACTAATTGTAAACCTATTAACATTGATATAGAGTTTGATATCCATTCAATAGACACGAACAAATGGATAATCGTAACAAAGAACGAACTTATAGGAACCGAAAATTGCAAAAACCTAGAAAAGAAAATCATATTCAAAGGAACTTACTTAATTGAACTTAATCAATACTGTCAATTAAGAATAAAAGATATTACCTTAAAAAATCATTTAATTGCAAACAAGAAATTTCAAAAAATCCCTCTACCCATTGTCAAAATGAAAAATGTATCCTCGAGTTTAAGACCACTATACAAAAAGGTAAAATTGTTCAATTTACCAAACATTTATTTCGAAAAACTTGATGAAATTCAAAACGAATTAAACATTCAATAAGAAAACTCAAAATTACTCATCAAGCCTATACAATACAAACATATCAGTATTTGGACAATTTTGCTTTACATGATCATAATAATTATACTGACGATCCTCTGTAAAAGGTTCTTATGGCCAAAGATTAAAAAGTTGAAGGTCAAACATGATAATAATGAAATTCACATCTAGGCCATAAAAACTTTCATTGTCAGTTAAAAGTTGTATATGACCTCTCTAAGGATGGAGGAGTTATATCTACTATTTGACTGACCATGTATGGAAACGTACCGACAAAACGCCTATCAGCTATCAACCTTTAATGCTGACTTAACCCTTTTAATTATATAAAAGGACGAGACAGTAACATCTCGTCAGATTTTCTCTCTTTCAAAGTAGCGCAGTACGCTCTACTCTCACTTTATTAACCTAAGTTTAAATATTTGTAGTTTGGTTCACGCCACTCTGTAAAATTTAAATAAAGTTTTAAATAATAAAAGAGTACTTCCGAGACTTTCAATTTAACTTACTTGAAAAAGAATCTCATTTGTGACAGACTGCTTAGTGATTCGCGGTGGAGAAAGTACTAAAAAAAATAAATAATGTACAACAGTTTTCAAAACGTATGATCCAAAAAATGTTACCTTTTCGAGAAAACAGCAATTGTAACAATAATGAATCAAAAATAAAAAAGAACATCCAATTTTGAATTTTATGTTGAGCTACACCTAAAATTACGAAAAAAACAAAAGTTATAGGAAGTTTAAAGGAAAGTTATAATACGGATTTAGTTTTCGCAGAAATTCTCGTATTCATTTCTGATACGAATGATGATATACACTCCGTCTCAAAATGTTAGAGACATCATAGAATGTTCCAAAAATTTAAATACAATTACGTTTATTATTCTACTACTTTAGTATTATTTTATTTGTTTCAACACAAGTTAAAATATTCGATAAGGAAAAAAGTGTAATTGACCTTGATCACAATATAAAATGATTACTAGAACATTTTACTTTGGACGCCAAAATGTTAGACACACTTATTTACGCTTAAGATTTTTTAATTGTCTAGAGGTTTTATCATGATTTATCAGTTTAGTTCAGTTTAATACATATAATACATTCGTTTAATCTTATGAATTTGTATTAAAAAAAGAAAAAAAGGCCATTACTTTTTTTGTTACATGCAGATGGGATGAATTGATGAATGATGATTGATGAATGAAGAAAGTAGTGCGTCACTTAAAACAAAGTTTTTCATCGGTTGCCAAGTTGATTTTTACGGTTTGGACATACGGAAATGGGACATTGATCAAGTGAGTGACCGCTTGTCATGTCAGGAAGAGAAAAAAATATTAGTTGTATAGTGTATGAAAGTGTATGAAATTCCTGGAAGACTTCAAGAGCAATTGCAAGCAAGAGACAAAAATGTCCAAACATTATTAAAAAGTCTGGAAATATAGTAAGAAAAAGACGGAAAAAGAAACCAACAATAATATGCTACAATTTAGCTTTAATGGCTTTCACTGAAAATGTTCACTGAAATCAGTGGAGGGAAATAATGTGTCCTGAGGAAAAAAATCAATTTGAATGGACGTATTGGTTTTCCTGTAATTTTGATGAATTCAAGTACGAAAGAAATGTATCGTATATTTCAGGGGTTTCCAAATGGTGCGCCGCCCTGGAGCGCCATGTAGAATAACCAGTTGTGCCGCAAAGCGTTCCTGTTTCTCTTCTCCCGAAACTAAAATTACTAATATTCGCGGGTACCAACTAATACATTGAAATCGCCAGATCCGCATGCATCGTTCGCTGCGATCACCGATAGGTATTCCCGCTGGTATTCATCGACGCCGACGCCGCTCCGGAATGCCCGCGTTGGTCATTTTATTTAGATTCATTACTTAACACACGTACGCGAGAAGAGGTTTTGCTTTTTGCCTTGAATTGATTGTGTCGCTTTGTATTTTAAACCAGCAGCAACTCGTCACAAATTAGCTCGAAAGGCTTTCACTGAAAATGTTCACTGAAATCAGTGGAAAGAAATAATTTTTTCTCAGGAAAACAATCAATTTAAATGGACCTACTGATTTTCCTGTAATTTTGATAAACTCAGGAATGAAAAAAAAGTCTCGAATATTTCAGGGGTTTCTAAACGGTGCGCCGCTCTGGGGCGCCGTGTAGTGTAACCAGTGGCACCGCGTGGCGCTCGTGTTTCCCTTCTTCGGAAACTAAAATTACTAATATTTGTGGATACAAACTAATAAATTCAAATCGCGTGATCTGCATACATCGCTCGTTGCGATCACCGGTAGGTATTCTCGCTCGTACACACCGACGCCGACGCCCGTCTGCAATCCCCGCGCTCGTCATTTTAGTTAGATTCATTACGAAAGATATGCACGTGGGAAGAGGTTTTACTTTAATTATGTCACTTTGTATTTTAAACCAACAGTAAAGCAGCAGTAACTCACCATAAATTAGCTCGAACCGCTTTCGCTGAAAATGTTTACTGAAACCAGTGGAAGGAAATAATTTTTTTCTGAGGAAAAAATCAACTTGAATTGACCTACTAGTTTTCCGGTAATTTTGATGAACTCAGGGACGAACAAAAAAGTATCGTATATTTCAGGGGTTTCTAAACGGTGCGCCGCCCTGGGGCGCAGTGTGCCGTGCGCGAGAAGGAGTTTTGCTTTTTTGCTTTATTTTGATTCTGTCCCTTTGTATTTTCGTAAAAAGTTGGTCCCAAAATGGAAATATTTTTATTAAATAAGCAAGTTGACGGTTTAAGTGAGAGTGATTAAGCATCGACCGATCATGCGCCCGAAAGAATTCTCCCAAGTAAACTAAAGCGACATCTCGAGACCATTCAACCTACCACGGTTGAAAAATCTTGTGAATTTTTTAGTAGGAAGTTGTAAGATTTTCAAAACCAAATGTTTCCTCAACAAGCCTCAGTACCAAACAACGCATATTTCAAGGTGGCATACAGAGTGACAAAGTGCAAAAAACCTCACACCATAGCAGAAGAGCTTATTCTACAGGCTGCTCTTGACATGGATAAAATAATGTTGGGAGAATCAGCGGGAAAACTAATTTCAAAGATACCTTTGTCTAACAACACTATTAGTCTTTATTATTAATAGAGAAAATAAATGGCAAGAAATTTGGTCTGCAATTTGATTGGGCTACTGACAGTAATAAAGATGCACATCTTATTTGTTATGTACGCTTTCTGGATCATAATATTAGCGTTGAAGACTTTCTGTTCTGCAAAAGTATCATTGAAAGCGCAAAGGCTCAAGACCTGTTTGAGATGCTTGACAAATTTATAACAGAAGATGATTCGGATTGGGAAAAGTGTATTGGTGTATGTACTTATGGTGCTCGATCAAAGTTTGGCTGCTATGGAGAATTACAGGCACTTATTCGCAGCAAAGCACCGCATGCTATGTGGATCCATTGCATCCTCCATAGAGAAGCACTTGCATCGAAATCGATGAGTTCTCAATTGAATTTGATATTAGAACGTGTCATAGACTTGTAAACTACATAAAAACCAGGCCAGTAAAAGCCAGATGATTCAAAAAACTATGCATAGATATGGGAACTGAATACACAACCCTGCTGTACTATTGCAGTTCACGATGGCTTTCACGTGGAAATGTCTTATCCCGTGCATTCGAATTACGACAAGAAATTCACACTTTTCTATAAGAGGAAGGTGATGAAAACTCCATATTTGAGAAACGGAATACCTTGAATCTGTCTCTGTAAGGCAACAACATGGACATCTTGAAACTTTTACAGAAAATTGCGGGGTTTAGGAAAAAGCTGCAGTTGAGGATAAGAAAAATTAATGAGGATGGCGGTCAAGGTTGTTTTCCTGAACTGCATAAATACGCAGCCTTTAATGAGTTCGTCGTTTCCCAAGACTTACTGTCCCTTTTTACAGAACACCTTTCAAACCTTCTGAATGGTTTGCAAGATACTTTGCGGAAGACAATGTCGAAAAATTCGCTTGGATCCAAGATCCTTTCCGTGCTCAAGCTCCACCAGATTTCACTTCGCAAGAAGAAGAGAGTCTCATTGAACTTGTTCAACGTTGTCTTATGTGACAACAGCCTTAAAACAAAATTTCCTTGTTCGGGTTTAGTGGAGTTTTGGATAACAGTAAAAAATGAATATCCAAGTTTAAGTTTAGAAATTTTAATGATTCTCATTCCCCTTGCAACATCCTATCTATGCGAAGCCAGATTTTGAGCTGTAACTGTAATAAAGAGCAAATATCGCTCAAAAATCAACGTGAAAGCAAGAAATGAGAGTAGCAGTCTTATTCCGCGATTTGAAAAATTGTGTGATCAGCAAGCCCACAACTTTCACCATTTGTTGCCGTTTTCAGATTTTTATGTTAATTTATATACTTGTGCGATAATTCTAATAAATACCTATAGAAGCTTTTTTAATAAATTCAATGAATGTATAAGTTTGTAAAGACTGTTTTTGCTGTATTCTAGTGGTAAAGCTTGGTTTTGTTCAACTTGTACTTAAAAAGGAAAAGTTGCTTTCTGGCTTCAAACCTACTGATTCGTGGAAAGGGTGCGTCATCTAAGAGAACTGCACAAGGTATAAAAGTCACGAAGGCACATATTTTATCTTTCTCCTCATGAGAGTCTTTATTGTCGTAATAGGACAAACAACAAAGTTTTTAAATTCGGATTTGATGATTGGTAAAATGAACTAAATGTACGCAGAAAGTGTTTCTAATTTAAAGAAATTCTAAAATGCTTTCTATCCCAAGACTACTATAATTTAAACAAATAATGTTTGTTTAAATTATAGATAAACTACATTCTTTCAATTGAACGGTGAAAGATTTTTATTGTGTGATCAACGTTTTTGGCCATAGCTGTATAGCCAAAAATATTTTCCCAATTTCCCTCAATTTCTTCCACCACATTAACTGCACCATTATCCAGATTTTATCTTGTGCTAAGTTATGCACAAGAATTAGACATATTTGATGATTGGTATGCTTCTAGATTTACTATGTTTGTATTAGATCCATTGTGATACACATTCAGCCAGCAAAATTACGAACAGTTTATCTTATTAGTTCCCAAGTATTTTCAGAAAATTCAAACCATGAACTTTACAGAAGAAATTACTTTAAGTAAAACTATTATTATATAATGCAAACTCATCAATTGTCAATGTTATTAACTTTAAAAATAATCTAAAAATAAGCATACATATTGAAATACTACAACATTCCATCAAATAATGATTTTGAACCACAAACTGTTTTTTTAGTGACGGCATGCTAGTTTTAACTTTTGAACAATTTTGATGCAATTTAATGCTAAGATAAATAATACTATGATAAACATGCAATATTCTTACTTTTACTATCGCAAAGACAAATTCACCTACGCGTTGGATATCAAATTCATTTACAAATTACTAGACTATACAACACTACTTAGCTTATACCAACAAAGGGCTCTTTTCACGTTCTAGGGAGTACGTAACCGTATATTATAAAAACCGATAAAGCCAATTTATACCGATAGCCCCAAAAAAGCATTAAAATATCGCCAACTATATTCCAATAATTCATACAAAAAAAGTTACTAAATTCAAGTTTGCCAACCAAAACCAAATCCTGTTTTTGTGATAACTTATGTAATTAGTAAAAGATGGCACAGTTTATAGAGTAGGAAAATCCTAAAACGCCACAGAAAAACCAAAAACAGTTACGTATTTATAATAAGTATTTCAGAACCACCTAATCCTTAATTTTATTCTTTCAAGTTTTTTGTTGTCAAGCGAAACGAAAAACCAATCAAATTAATTTTACAGGAATGAGTTAAATATCTATCACACGCTTCCTTTTTGTTTCCCGTCTCTCTCGTTGGACGGAATAAAATCACAGTTTAGTGGATTACCAGGGTGTGACAAAAGTATTTCCGTTCTTTCCTTTTTTTTTAAAAAAAAACAAAGAATTTTAGTTTACTCCTCAGAGGTTTAATCTGAGTTAAACTTTTTTCTCCGACAAATTCCTTGATTCCAAGTGATTCCATTGCGAAATATTCAGTTGATGGTTTTTAACAAAACATTAAGATAAGGGAAATAAGTCCGGAAATCAGAGTCATTTTAAGATATTACGTTAAAAAAGGCTGCAAAATGACTGATATCATTCGTGAGATTTACGAACTAGAGGGGAAGGTGAAGCACCTCTCAGCTCCAGTTCAAAGAGTTTTGGGAGGAAGACAGAAATCTTGAAGTTAAGGGAAAATTAGGACGTCCTCAATGTATGTATGCTCACGTTTTAAGAGTAGCTGTGGCTGCAAATCTTGTAGCTGTGGAGCAACAACAGAGAAACTTTTAAGAGAATTTGGAGTATCTTACACTAACGTTAATTAGCATTTGCGAGGTATAGGAATGTATATATGCTTTAAACAGCGAATATCTAGGTAGCTCAGAATGCAAAAACCTTTGTTACGCACTAGTATTATTGTTTGTGGTATTTAAAAATAAGCATCAATTACAATTATTTCCGGCATTACTATACATCAAAGTATACATAGGTATACTGGTTAGATATAGAAGAGTTAACATCAGTGGCGGCTCATGGGGGAGCTGCCCCTCCAGGATTTATCACAGTAAACAATTTTTCAGAACAAAACATCATATTTTATTTACGTTCACTTTCGTTCCTTTAACTCATTTTAAGATATTATCAAAAATTAAAATCTCCAAATGTAGAAGAACGTATGTCGACCCTTTATACCAAATAATGCGGATTAAAATTCTATCCTCTCCACAATTTTTACATCGTTGGTGTGATGCCACGTCGTCTTATCTCGTTTAACTGCTTTCTAAAACATGTGATTTGAACGTATATTCCCTGCGACCGAGCGCATCGGTAATTAGTTTTAAACGCTCATTTGGCCGGTACGGAGCGTTTGATATGTCTCGAGTTACGTATTTCGTTCGCCTAGCGCATACTTGTTTTGATTTGGGATTTGGGATTGGATTGTACACACTGAGTAGTACTTTTTAAATAAATATAATCAACTTTTAATTGAAAACATAAGGGTGTCTGGTTTAAAACAGTTAATAATGACTATGGCTCTCTAAAGCTCTGGAGGGATTAGGAAATGCCGAAAGGTCTTAATCCCGATGAAAGAAAAATCCGAACCTACACCTCCGTGCGGTGGAGAGCGGGAAACACCTTAGGGTGGCAAACGTAGGTAGGGACCGAGTAACTGTCGGTATAAACAGTTCACTCTTGCTAAGAGAGGAAGAGCTAGCAAGAGCTGGGGCATCCACTTGCCCCTAGGGCGAGAAATCATCCTTAAAGGCGGAGGAACCAGAAATTGGTCAACGGCAGGAGGCTGGAGTGGCAACGGAAAACCGCTACAGTAAAGATCTACGGATATCCCTAGTAAATCTACCATGGAATGGCTAATCTCAAGATGAAATGTTCCGGAGTAAGAAGTCCTCCGATCGGATCTCCGGGGAGGACGGTTTTGAGAGTTACCAATAAAGACATAAACAGGGAAACAACTAACTTATTCAGAACACAACTTAGAATAGGAACCTGGAATGTGCAAAGTATGTATCAAGCAGGGAAAACTCACAATAGCATACAGGAAATGGAAAGGCTACATATAGACATTCTGACATGCACTGAGGCAAGATGGCCAGGAACAGGGCAATGTCAAGTGGGAGACTATAATATATATTATGCGGGCGAAGATGGTACACACCATCGAAACGGTACAGCGATAATAACGCATAACCGAATAGCAAATACACTGCTAGGATATTTACCCATCTCAGACAGAGTGGCAATAATGAAGATCAGAGCCGTACCATACAATCTGAACATAATAGCCGCATACGCACCAACAACTCAAAGTACAGAGGAAGAAAATGAGCTTTTCTATGAACACCTCAAGAAGGCACTCCAGAATACAAAAAACAAAGAAGTCACCATTGTAATGGGTGACTTCAACGCAAAAATAGGACAAGGAGCGGACGGCGATGTGATTGGTAAATTTGGTCTGGGTCATCGAAATGAAAGAGGAGAAAGACTGGCTCAGTTCTGTAAAGAAAATAGATTGTCGGTCATGAACACATACTTCCAACTACCCTCCCGAAGGCTGTATATATGGCAAGCTCCAGGTGAAAGGAATATTAGAAACCAAATTGACTTCATAATGGTCAACAAAAGATTCCAAAACTCGATAACATCCGCAAAAACGTACCCAGGAGCTGACATCGCCTCGGATCATAATCTACTACTAGCAAGGGTCAAACTGAGACTCAAGAGAGCGACCAATCAACCACAGAGACCCAGGCGCCCAGACATGAATCTATTGAAAGATACAACAATTATCGAAAGGGTGAAACAAGAAATAAACAACAACTTAGCTACACTTCAAGTATGTCCAGCCGAAACAATAAACAACAAATGGGAAAGCATAAAAAGTATAATAACAACAACAATAAACAACAATTTAAAGTCTCAGAACAACAGAACAAGGAACAAAAAATGGATGAATAGCGAAATCTTGGAGCTAATGGCAGAGAGACGGAAACTAAAAAACAGAGACGAACTGGAATACAAAAAACTGAATATAACGATCAAGGAAAGAATAAAAGAAGCAAAGTCAGAGTACCTGCATGAACAATGCACCGAGATAGAAAACTTAGGCGCAAAGCATGATACACTGAACATGCACAAGAAAATCAAAGAAGCAGCTGGCGTATTCAAAAGTAATGGGAGAACGCTACTTGCAGACAAGCAAGGCAACATAGTCTGGGATCCCACAACTCGTTTAAAAACATGGGAAACCTATATAGAAACACTTTTTGAGGACACAAGTAGAGGGGATATAGCAACGAACAACGACATAACTGGGCCTTATATCACTCGAGAAGAAGTGATCACAGCCATAAAGCGACTAAAGAATGGAAAGTCCCCTGGTCCGGATAACACCTATATAGAAGTTATAAAACTTATAGACGAAGAACATCTAGACACAATAATACAATTGTTTAACCAAATATATGATTCTGGATCAATCCCAGAGGAATGGTTAACCTCGACGTTTATACCTATTCCTAAGAGTACACGGGCAAAAAAATGTGACGAACATCGCTTAATCAGTATAATGAGCCATTTCCTAAAGATCTTTCTGAAAATAATACATGAAAGGGTATATAGGAAAATTGAGGAACACATGGGAAACACTCAATTCGGCTTCAGGAGCGGTTTTGGTACAAGAGAAGCCTTGTTCAGTATACAGGTACTCATACAAAGAGCAAGAGATGTGAACACGGACGTATACGCATGTTTTATTGACTTTTCGAAAGCATTCGATAAGGTCAAACACGATAAACTGTTAAGTATCCTAGAAAGAATCGGAATAGATGGACCTGAAAGGCGTATAATAGCCAACTTGTACTGGCGCCAAAATGCAACGATCAGAACAGGAAACCTAACTTCGTCTCAAATAAACATCCAAAAAGGAGTTAGACAGGGGTGCATTCTGTCACCCATGCTGTTTAACATATATTCAGAGGAACTGTTCAAGGAGGCACTCGAGGGAACAGACGAGGGACTAATTGTTAACGGAGTAAACATCAATAACATCCGCTACGCCGATGATTCTACACTACTAGCAAAGACTGCAGAAGAACTGCAAATACTAATCAATAGAATAGCAGAAAAGAGCAAAGAATACGGTTTAAGTTTCAATATAGAGAAAACAAAAGTTATGATTATCAGCAAACAGAACATAATCGCTGATTTCTACTTGCATGACAGGAAACTAGAGCAGGTACAAAACATTACATATCTGGGATGCAACCTGAACGCAGATTGGGACCACGCTAGAGAAATAAAAATCAGAATTGAAGAAGCACGAAATGTATTTAACAGAATGAGAGGTGTATTATGCAATCTAAAACTAAACATCAGACTACGAATTAGGACTCTCCGATGCTATGTTTTCTCAATATTATACTATGGGGTGGAGGCATGGACCTTGACAGAGAACACTGTAAAACGACTTGAAGCATTTGAATTCTGGTGCTACCGCCTTATACTTCGAATCTCCTGGACACACCACGTTACCAATGAAAAGGTTCTGGAGCGGCTGAACAAGAGAAGAGAAGTAATTGTCACCGTAAAGAAACGAAAAGCATCTTATTTTGGACATGTCATGAGAGGAGGAAAATACTCTTTACTACAAGTTATACTACAAGGAAAAGTAGAGGGAATGAGAGGACCTGGTCGAAGAAGGATATCATGGCTGAAGAACTTGAGGCAATGGACAGGAATGACATCAACCGAACTATTTAGATCAGCGGCCAACAGGATTAGATGGGCCATGGTAATTGCCAACGTCCAATGAGGATATGGTACCCCCAAGAAGAAGAATAATGACTAACTTAAGTTTGGAGGATAAAGTTGAATTAAAAACTAAGGGTCGTCAGACGCCTGTATTGAATTTGAGTCAAGTTTAAAAAGAATGAAAAAATAGGGCAAGTTTTACGCGAAAATTTGACAGTAAACTATATGTGAAAGTTTTCCGACAATAGAAAAAGAAGATTTGAACACCGAATTACAAATTTTTTAAGGGCTGTTTAAAGACATTAAATTTTATTTTGAATATGGTACTGAATACAGCTTTTAAAGAAATCACTAAGGGATTGAGCCGAAAGGTCCTTTTCGACTTCTCATGCACTTTTTTGAACTTTCTCTTTTGATTTGCAGTTACAATAAACTGTTTAAATTGTTTACTCTTCAAAAAATTGTAAGTACCTACTTATTCATTCTTCTATCTGCGCAACAACAAGCAACAACCCACACTCCAATGTCCTTGTAAGTGGTCACAATACAAGATTTTAATGTTTTCCTGGTTCACCTCCTCTATAGGGTTTCAATAGTGCGAAAAATAAAAAGGAGGAAGGGGAAAGCAAAAAAAAATCTTCAGCAGTACTATTTTCTTCTACGCCTTCCCACTTTACAAACCCGTGAGCCTTCACCTTTAAAAACCCAAAACACATATTATCTGATATTCCAATATTATTACTTTAGCCTTTGGACTTTAGTTTCTCATGTTCCAAAAATATATACCGGTTAAACGATGTTAAATCAGGAGAATCAGGACTTTGAAATGGGTAAAGCTGTAGACAGTTAAATGCTTAGTTTTTTTTTCTTTAAATAAACACCCCGAAGGACATTTATTGATATTACAATTTGATCTAATCATTCAAAAACTTAAATCTAAGGTCTTACTCACTGGAATAACTTAGAGTCTAATAACTAACTTATTTACACTAAACTAATGTGTAACGTACAACAGCACTATTATCTGCTTTACACTAGCACAATCACTTAGCTAACTAGAAAGGCGTCACTCTCTTGAGTCTTGTTGTTAGATTGGTGTTATCGCGAAGCTAGATTGCCTCAACGTTTGCATGTTGATGGAGCCGTTGTTCGTTACTCTGTGCGAATTTGATAACAGCCTGGTCGACAGTGTCCATCTGAAGGTGTCAATGGAGATCATTATTTCTGATGTACAATGGCGTATTGACGATGTTCCTCAGGACTTTGTTTTGGAATCTTTATATGATTAGAATATTACTATTGGTGGTACAGCCCCTCAGCTGTATACCATAGGTACACCTCCTCTTTTCTTTTTGATATAAACTTTCTAGCGAAGTTTTGCATCTAATGTGATGCCTAGATATTTTGATGAATTCGTATAGGGAATCTGGGCATTATTTATATTAATTGGAATTTATTGTTCCCTTTTATTTTTAAAATCGATGTGTACAGGGTTGGTCTTGTTTGATACGCTATCTGTTGGTCCAACTGCTTATTTGGTTAACTGATATTTGTAGTTTATTTACAGCTTCTTCGTGATATTTCCCTAGCGTGACCGCTAGGGTAGCGGTATCGTCTGCAAATGTAGCTATTGTATCTTATCTTCAGGTTCAGGTACAGTATAGGCCCGAGGGCGCTTTCTTGTGGAACATCTACTTCAATTTCTTTCAACTCTGTGTATGCTTCTTCTTACTTAACAAATTTTGGGAAGCAGTCTTATAGAACGTTGTCAGTTGAGGTTTGAGGTCAGGAGGGAAGGGAATATTGTGATTATAGTAAACAGTGCTACAGAAACTCAACAGTTGTCAGATCCCCGACTTTGCTTTCTTTTATTTTATGCCGAAAAATAGTTTTCCTCAGCTCAAGCCTGGTTTGATGAGTAAGAGTCCCCCAAATGGTAGTCAAGTTGTCTATCGATATACCTTCGTTTTTCTGTAGCCAGCGATTCTTCCTGTACTCATTTCATTAGGGCTGTATTTTTATCCCTTTTAGGCCTGAGGTATTGTATGTTATTTTCCTCCGCTTCTGCTTACTCTGAGCCCTTTATGCAGATATTTAGTATAGGTTTCTAAATTATCGTTGAACCATCTAGAACTTGATTGTATTGGTGTATTTTTTTATGAATTTCTCTAATACTTTAATGTTAGCAATGTACCACATCCTGGACGACCGGCCGAGGCTGATGGCAACGAAATATAAGCGTTAATTGAAAGTGATCGATATAGAACAACTCTAGAGATCGGAGAAACGATTGGAATCGACTAGTCGACAGTGTCAAGGTGATTACGTCAACTTGGAAGGGTTAACACGGCCGATTTATGTGCGACAGGAAACGGAAAAAAATTTAATAGACCGAATTTCTGCTTGCGATTCAACTTTGAAGCGCAACGATATCAATCTATTTTTAAAACGGATGGTTACAAGTAATAAAAAGTTATAAAAGACCAGAGATGTCCCTTCAACCAGCCTATGATAAAAGACAGGAGATGTCCCTGCAAACCAGTTTACAGCCGAAAAATTGTATGCTATGGATTTGGTGGGACTGGAAGAGCGAGCTTTGGAAAGCACGCAATCGAGAAGAAACGGCCTAAATTATCCAACAGAACACAATACACACGTATCTTTGGCGGTACAACAGAAACTTTTATAACTTGATTGGGATAAGATTCGTTATCTAGATAGATTTGGTTCGTTTGCCGTATTCATTATTTAGATCATAACATTTATTTAGATCGTTTCGAAATAGCTTAGACGGTAAAAAGTTTACTTCCTTGCAAGGATTAATAAATCACCTGCATCAGTTCTTTAACCACAAACCTCAAAACTTCTATGGCCCCGGGCTAAGGCAAGTACCGGATAAAGGCATAGTTGACTAAATGTAATTTTTAGTGACTACATTTTTGCTCAGTTGTTCTTACAAAATAAGAACAAGAACGTCACCATTGAATGAGAGGAATGTGAAATAAAAAGGGGCTGTATATAACCCAAAATAAGATCAAATATTTGGAACGGCAGATAAAGAATTTTTAAATAGATAATCTGAGAGTAATAATAGAAAATGGGAGGAATAAAGTATGAGTATGAGGAGGTGTATAGTTTCTGGAGGTTACCTGGAGGAGAGTTTGGAGGGGTGCATTCACCCGAAATCCAGATGTAAAAATTAAAATGGAAGCCAGAATGATGGTCGGAAAAAGATTTGGTCAAAAAAAGATCAAAAAAAGACAGTCGTAAGAGCAGTAGTTCTCATATCCCATATAACGCAAACTACACCTGGTTAAAAGTATGAGATCGGAAAGTACTTAGGAGAATATTTGGAAGATGGAAGGTTGACGATGCCTGGCGCAGAAGATTTAATATAGAGTTAGATCAGTACGGTTATTATGAATGGATTGAATTACATGATCTATGTCTTCTTGTTTACCAGATGCATTATAAAAATGAATCAAGTTTATTTAAAGTTGCTGGTAGTCGAGGTGATCGGGATAAATCTGGGGATCTTCAACCAGTCACGTATCGCTATCACACATTCTTCCAAAAAGGCGCAGTTTGAAGAATTGTGTGCGATCTGGCGTTATATTACTGAACGAGGGGCTACAATTTTTCGGTTATAAAATAGCTTTAAACTTCTTCTAATATGAACTAGGCGCTGATAAATTATACCACTCTAATGCGGAATTATATCAAATTAACGCTGCCTTTATAACGGCTACAAAAACAATAAGGTTATTTCTCGCCGTTTCTAGATTTTGCCTTGAAGATTGCTATACAGTGAATTATTTTCAGTTTGACACAAATATGTATAGAAGATGATACAAATTTTGTTCTCCAGTGAAACTAAAGTACATAATTAACCCTTTTATTGTTCTGTTTGTTTATTGGCCGCAGAGTGGTGAGCGTACACGATGAGGACAGCCCAGAGTTGTCTTTTAGATATCAGTTCAACATCCGCTTTAATCCGTGTAAGACGAAGTGTATGTTCTAAACATCATCGTCCATCCGTAACGTCGTTTGAATTACATAGTAAAAGACAAAGAGTGATTCTAGTGTCTTTTAGTCGAATCGATAAGTACGTACTATTTTGTTTTACAAAAGACAAACAGCTAAATTTCGTGGGTTTTTATACAAGTTCCTAGCCTAACAATGGAAAAACTGGTTTAGAATTTGAAAGCTACTTTAGTTTTTCAATAATAATTTTTATAACAACATTCCTTTAACATTTCTGTTCCTTGTCTAAAGTGGTTTTTCGAAGATACGGGAAGTGTGAAGAGAAATTTGCTAAGTACGATGGCGATTCCAAGAATATCTTCTTCTTCTCTCCTATTATTCTTTACAGATTATCGCGCGTCAGTTCCAGATTATTCCTGCTTTCCTTGGTTGCATATCGGAGAGATGGATCATTTAGCTTTTTAACTTGTCCACCTTTTTGGGGGTCTGCTACGTGATTTAGAACTTTTCACCTGTCTCTGTACTACCAGTCCTTTCAGGTTATTGACGCCTCTGCGTTCAATGTGAGTTCAAGAGTCTTAGTATTCGTTAATAATTAATTTGAGATACCAGTATGGGTTTATTAATTTCTTGAATAACGGATGCGTTTGTTCTTCTGGCAGTCCACGAGATGAGAAGAACCCGTCTCTAGCACCAAAGTTAAAAAGGACCAATGCGCTTGAGGTCTTGTTTTTTAACGGTCCATGTTTCAGCGGGATAGTTTTTACTGTCTGTTACTTTTTACTCCAAGAATACGTTCTGCTCCAACTTCAACTCATTTAATATGAATTTATTCATTTAATTTAAATGCTTTTTTTGTAAACCCAATAGTTTTTTTACACTTTAATTTTTTATCGAGCTTATCCAAGAAGCTAGCAGAGTACAGTTTGGTTATATTGTTACGATTTTGAAGTAACCTTGGTACTCATTTTTGAGAATCGCCTACAAGCCATGGTCTACGCCTACCAGATGTCCGAAAATCGTGTCAGATTTGGAGTCAATGTCTTCCTGCAGCAGTCAGTAAGGTGATACCATTATTTTCAATTTGGCTACATTCAGATCTAAATGGTTTAGATCTAAACATCCATCAATTGATCAAGTGCACCGAATCACCAACCTAATAAAAAATGCACTTGAAGAAAAATAGTTATGCTCTGTGCACCGAATCACCAACCTAATAAAAAATGCACTTGAAGAAAAATAGTTATGCTCTGTAGTCGGTCTGAATAAACCTCTGACAAAGTGTGGCACGATATACAAACTGAAAAAAGTGATACTTAAACAATACGTAGTGACTCTTTAGAATAAAGGAAGAAAACCAATATCCTGACTTGAAAGACATACGATCAGGTGTTAGTCAAGGAAGCGTTCTTGTTCTCGTTCTTTATCAAGACACTGTAATAGCTACATTTGTTGACAATGCTGCTCTACTAACACTAGCGCAAACCAAAAAAAAAAATAACTAGAAATCCCAGATGAGCAATACACAAGTTTAATTGCATTAATACCAGGCGTAACGTATTTTAATTGATATGTTATATAGGATCGACATCAGTGACACCAGATATCTTCATGTATCTAGGTTCCGTATTCTTTTCATTTGATTTCCACGGCATATTTCGAAAAGATTCCTGCCATAGTCTCCACTTTAATATTCTGTCTATATAATGTCTATCTATCGTTTGTCATTCTGGCGCCATGTTTATAATTGCTTCCCGTTGTCCTATTTGTCGTTGGGTTTCTCGGTTTGAGATATGGTATATTCCATAGAGATTTGATAAAAATAGCTCATAAAGTCTCGGTACTTAATGTATTTACAGCTGACATCAACCATCGAATGGTGAGAGATAAGCTAGCCTTAAATATAACAAGCGAATGAAATTTATAGCCAAGATCAAGTCCAGAAAGTGGATATCACCTAAAAACTTGTAGTTTTACCAAAATAAAATAGAAGAATAATGCACATGGAAAATGAAACTTTAAGCACCGAATAACTGAGTGCATCTATAACGGTATCAAAGAAGCTGAAAGGATCTGCTGGTTCGATAGCAAGAAGAAAGACGATAAGATAAGCCAAAACACCAAAGAGCATATGAATGAGAGAAACGATTTAATTAAGAAATATGGAATAAACGATCCACGACTACGACAGAAAGAAATTTCGAAAGCTTTGAAAACGATATAAAGGATCATACAAAAATTTTCTCAAGGCAAGAAAAGCATCTGTAAACTGGTGGGCAAACAGGGCAAAGTCAAAACCAACAGAGAAGAAATTCTAAAAATGGTAGAAATGTTTTTTACTGTGCTGTATAACAAACAAACAGAAGATACGAAATTACCACAATTTTAAATCAATAATCAGAGGACACCCGAGATATCACACTGGATGAAGTAAAATGATTACTATCTGAGATGAAGAACAACAAATCTTCGGGAGATGATGGAATAGTTACAGAAACTATCAAAATGAGAGGAAACAAATTATTAGGCATTGAGAATTCTCTTCAATGAATGTCTTTCAGAGGGAACAACACCATCCCAATGGAACAGTGCAGTGACAATATTATTACATACAAACTTATAGGGTCTTTTATGGTGCACATAATCGCCCAAACAAGCGATGTACCCATCGAATTACCAACAAATTCCGAATGTATTTTACGCTGCTCGATATTAAAACAAAAACAGTACAAAAAGCTGCTTATTGGCCACCAAAGTCATGTGATTTCATGCCTTTAGATTATTTTCTTTGGAATTATGTTAAATCATTAGTCTATGTTGATAAACCAGCATCTATTGATGCCTTGGAAGCCAACATAACTTGGCAATTGGGGACATAAGACTACAATTATCACAAGTAACTGCGGCGGACATTTGTCCGAAATTGTGTTGAAACATTAATGTCATTGAATATTATTTCACATAAAATAAGTAATTTCCAGTCTCCTAATTTGGTTGTTATTTTATTTTAATTTAAAGTTTGGACGTATTAAGAAAATCACCCTATATATAACGTTAGGAACATAAACATACTGTAATCTCTACAGCACGGCGCTCATCCTTAAATTTAATTTCAAATAATTAAATCAAAGTAAAATAGCTAAAATTTTCCCTGATTTTTATTGAATCTAATTATTACAATTACTCGGAAGCAACAGCAGTGTAAAACTAAAGTAACCACATTTCAAGAAGTTTGTAACATTCAAAAAAACAATTATTTTCCCAAGTTTTCCAAAGTTTATATGAAAATGAAGGAGTGTTAACATTTTTCTTCAGTTATTAATCTAGTATACTACGCCCTTGTATACCCTTGACCAAAAACGAAATATGAATTATTATAAAACCAACAATAATCATAATGTAAAATATCCCCAACAATAATATTCCATTCAACTGTGAATTATTCCGTCTATCGGAAAATACAGTGAAAACAGAGAGAAAGAGTGCGATAGATAGTCAGTTGATTCTTGTAGATTAATCTGACAGATGTTTTGTTTTATTTTCTGTCGACATAAAAAAATAGGAAAGAATAATATTAACGATTGTGAATAATTTCTTATAAATATTTAAATTTTTTGCCTTTTTTGTGTTTTATTATTTAAGTATTTACAATTTTCCTGCCGTGCATACAACGCCATCTTATAATAATAAAATAAGTTATACCGAACGGGTAACATCTAGATAAATCAAGATTAATTACGGTTTGGAGCATCTCGAGTGAGTGCTAAAGTACTAAATCTTAACTTAATCTTAGCTAAATCTTAGTGATGATTAGCTTTTCAATTTTCATTGATAGCATTGTTAAAGATACTTGAACTACATTCGGCTTCTATGTGTGATTTGACGAAACTATTTTGTTTTGGTTAGATCATTTGATGTGATTCGTTTTGAGGTTGAACATTCAGAATTTAGTTGGGACTGATTTAGTGTTTGTTGCAGGTAAGATTGTTTTTCTATTTGAACATTATATGTATTTTGTTGTATCATAAATCTAAAAAAGATTCTTTTCTCCAAGATATGTATATTGTTTGCAAAGGGAAACAAAATTAAACAGCTTTCTAACACGAAGTTGAATTTGTTTTATCTGCAGTACTACTAATAAGAATTTAGCATGTTTAGGTTAATGTCATAATAAAAGATTATTATTTATGATACATTTCTCAGCGTAAATATTTCTAAAAGAAAATACTGTGAATCTTAATGCATTTCCAAAAGTTAAAAAAACTAGGTTATGTCATCTAAAATGTGAACAGGTGTTTTATGTGGTGGAATTTCAATATGTTCAAACATAAACATTTTTTTTATGTTTATGTTTTTTAAAACATAAAAATTGATAATTAATGATTTTTGTTTATACAATAATATTTTTATTTAAGGTAGTTTCTTTTGGAAAGTAGTTTGAATTTTCTAAAAATGTTTTCAGAACTAATAAGGGATCTAATAAAATTAACAAATGATTGTTTACATGGCAGAATGTGCATCACAATCTACAAACAGAGAATACCTCGGAGCATGCCTGTGTTTATTATTGCTTGATTCTTGGTTTTCTGCAGATGGAAATTCACAACATTGCACAAGTCAAGATCTGTATAATGACATAGTTGAAGTGGTGTAAGGAATTGGAACAAATTGGGATCATTTTT
This sequence comes from Cosmopolites sordidus, assembly GCA_031761425.1. NCBI lineage: Eukaryota > Metazoa > Arthropoda > Insecta > Coleoptera > Curculionidae > Cosmopolites > Cosmopolites sordidus. The sequence continues at coordinate 228,546 of JARFXV010001989.1, forward strand.
AGTAATGCAACTATCGCAAAAAGCATTGATCACACTTTAAAATCTCTCTATTTTCTCGAATTGTTGAACAATTGATATTTGGTTAATACTTTATCTTGTTCTATTTTTGTGGAAGAACGTATTTTAACCTTTACGTTTATATTTTCTCAGTTGTCGCTAGATTTTATTTCTAGGAATATCTCATAAGTGTTCCATAGGCTTTAGATTCGGGGACTGGGCAGGTTGTTTTTAAAAATTACTTCCATTTTCTTCAAATTGGTATTGCTTTGCTGGAATTTTCAATATCCTTTGACTACATCGAAGAAAATGTAAAAAATTAGGGCTTTTAGGGTATTGTGAGGCATATTTGTAAAAAACAATGTCTTAATTGTGTTTGTTTTCCACAAGTCTTGGTTGTGCAGATGTAGGTTATCTTTTTAGGAACAACGATGTTTTCATTTGCAGCTAGATTATATCTTTAAGAATACTTAATGAATGTTCTTCAGGGTTAGATCTGGGGGAATTCTTGAAGACGTACCCCATTTCCTTCAAACTAGTGTTACTTATAACTATTTAGGTAGTTATTAGTGGGAATCGAAAATATAATAAAAAGAGATAGGAGGTGAAATTTTTGTAGAATATATGTCAATACGTAAGTGGTTAAAACGCTTGACGGTGAGTTTGTTTTGATAAGTAAAATCTATTATCAGAAAAACATTAATATTATGTGTATAAGAAGTATTTCTGGCTAGTACATTTTTTTTTATAATCATTTGAATTGATTGAGATTTTCCACAGACTTCAAACCACTTCTTTGCTATCGCTCATCATCAGAAGAAATGTGTAATAAAATGTTGATTAATTTCCGTAAACTCTACAGTCCCGATCATTTCCTAATAAATCCTGTTCTAAAGAGGCAAAGTTTAAATTACTTTTGTGTATTTCTTAGTATTTCTTTTGACATGCTATGATCGACAACAAATCGTTTGGGGTGACTATTTTTAATACGAATTACTACCGTTTGTTCCTGATTTCGATTTTTTGGAAGTTGGACGGTTTTTAACTTTTCATTATTTCTAAACTCAAAGAGATTTACGACACCAAATCACTTTTTTAAAGTTCTGGACGTACGTTTCGCCAACCATGTTAGCATCATCAGGAGATGATTAACGATGATGAGAAACGTGTAAAAAAAAGATAAAAAAATGGAAAGACAAAATGAACCGTGAAATTCACAGAGCCTAAAAAGTTGATTGAACGGAATAGCTTCTTTATCTCGGTTCATGATTTTTTTACATTTTTCAATTTGAATGCTTTCACATGCATCCAAAGCCCTATTGTTATTTACTCTTTTAACCAGTCTTAAATTACTAATGTCTATGTTGTGGTCATGCTCGATTGCATGCAGGGCAATACAAGATTTTTCATTTCTCCCATATATAATGTGGGTAATGTGTTCTTTATATCTCGTTAATATGGATCTTTTTGTTTACCCAATATACCTTCGATTACATTTTTTTTTGCAGCTAATTTCGTAAATCTCCCACTTTTCATATTGATCTACTTTACTCGTGTTAATTGGGCATCAAAAGGTGTTACCATGAATTTATGTTTGTTCTGATAGTTTTTAAAAGTCGAAGATTCTATTAAAAATTTTCTAAACTTATGTTTTCTAATTAATTTATGTAGACTATTCCTATTATAACCGTTCACTTTGGATACCTCCCTAATTAATTTTAATTATTTGTTATAATTATCGTTGCTTAAAGGAACATTGATTAATCTATTTACCATAACTAGCCATCTTAGTTTGGAAGCTGATTCGAATCGTTAGGAATGTATCTCGAAGGGTTGGTGTTTTTTTTTCCTAAAAATATCAAAATCTAACCTATTTTTATTGTTTCTACTGACTAAAACATTCAGAAATGGTAAACTATCGTTGTTTTCGAGTTCATGCGTGAATACTATGTAGTAAGTAGTAGGTTAGTAATTATGGTTATCATATAAATAGAACATAGTTTAGTTTTAGAATTAGATTATCATCTCCTGATGATGTTAACATGGTTAGCTAAACGTGCGTCGAGAACTTTAAAAAGGGTGATCTGATGTTTAGTAGTAAATCTCTTTGAGTTTAGTGTTTCACACCGAAGGTTCCAATAGAATTTCCTCAAATCGTTAAATTTATGATACTGTAGGCCTAATTGGAGCATTCTAATGACATGTCCAAACAAACTTTATTTTGTGGTCTTGGGATATCTCATCCCGTGTATCGTGGTATTTGGAACTTCTAGGGGTTAAATTCAGAAGTCGCTTATCAAAATACCTCGATGTTCCGGCCATAATTGTTTCTCGAAACCTCATAGGTCGCAGTTGGTGTATTCTGCGAATTTTATCCCTTTTCGTTTTTTAAACTCATTCGATCTGTGCACTGTTTCACAGTTCTTGATCAAAAATTACTACTCTATTTATTTACAGTCATAATACCTTTTTTCGAAATATATCCAAAAATATTCGATTGAAATATAAATTTACTGGATATGGAACTTATACTTACTGTATTAATAATATTCTTGTTGGAAGAAAGGGTAAATCAACTAAATCATACATTTAATTTTTCATGTTTACCATTCTTTGGTTGAAACCACTATTCATATTGTCCTGACCTAACTACATCAGCAATATTGATAGTTCCACTATAATATTTTAATTACTTTCATTTATGAGCAACGAATAGGATTTATGAAGAGAGCTGTGTCAGCATCTAAAGTTTTTTTACCCCGATTTGGCCCGATACACTTCGTTCGAGCTTTTATTCGGTTTATGTTATAATTTTTCCACGCAAACAGTGGTATTTAATCAACACAGGATTTCGTTTTTTTCCATGAGAGCAAATATATCGAAAATATCCGCTCTCTAATACTGTCAAAACAAAGCTAAATATCATATCGTATTGATCTTCAGGATTTTTTCTTTCGATTTTTATTTGCCATTTAACTTTGTAGTTTCTGATTCCAGGCGTTATTACATCTTTAATTATATTTTAGTTTTTGACACACAGGTTCTTTTTTTTTGTTGATCTTCATTCCAGTCTTCCGTAGATTTGTCCAGATTCACGAAAGCATATGTAATGGTCCCTTTTGGAAGGGAATATCGTATCCATGCCTACCAGGTGTGACGGTTAATAATTCTTAATTTTTTTGATATTTTTTCAATGTCGTTTGGAAAGGTACTGCCTTAGCAACAAACCATCATTAGATATTAGACTATGAACCGATCCTTGCATCCAGCGCCATCTTTTGACAAAAATAAGAATTATTAACCTCCACATAAGTATATTTCAGTTAATTATGGTTTCTCTGATGTTTATGTAGAGGTTTCGCAGCCCATTGTTTTTACTACATTTTTGTGAACGGTTTGCAATTGTCCGCTTTTCGTCACAGGTCAAAATCTTCTGCAGGAAGTTATTTTTCTTGAATCTGGAGAATAATGAGATAACATTAAAGACATTCTTTTAGGAATTTCCCTATATTGGAAAAACGTTTAAAAATGGCTTCGAGCTTTGACAATATAATCCAGTCTGATCGCGACAAGAATTGTCCTCCAGCAATGTTTCCAACCCAAAACTTCCAATTCGGAATTGCTGGAACCGCTTCTTATAAATAATATACTAAACACAATTTGTTTTCCTTTTTTCTCATGTTAATTTCTAGTCCCTACTTTCTCTTGTTTTCAACCCAGATTGTCTCAGTCAATTTGTAAAACTTTGTAGTTTATTTTTGTCGTAGCTAATTTTCAGATTTATGTAAACGAAAATGAAAGGTCTATTGATACATAGTCCAGAGTAGTTAAGTTTTTATTTCAGAAGTCATCTATTCATCTGTTACATTGATTTTCTAATCGTAAAAACTTTAATATTGTACATCAAAAAAGTATTGCGAATGAATCATCATCATCATTCTTTAATATATATATATATATATATATATATATATATATATATATATATATATATATATATATATATATATATATATATACCAAACCATTTTTTTTATATATGAGCTTGTAAAAACATGTAGGTAGAAAATAATTATACTATTGTAATCTAGCTACTATTGTAATCTCACACCAGCATATTTTGTATGAACCCAAGCGTGACATGTAATGCATTGAATCATCTCTTTTTATCACATATGGTACAAAACCATGTAGTTTTCATTTGTACTGTTTGTATTTTCTTTTTAATGTTCTCTTCTTTGCCACATCTTTTCTTCTAAATATTTTGTGGTTTTGCCTTTTTAATCTTGGATGGATATATATATATATATATATATATATATATATATATATATATATATATATATATATATATATATATATATATATATATATATATATATATATATATATATATATATATATATATATATATATATATATGTATATATATATATATATATATCTAATATATATATATATATATATATATATATATATATATATATATATATATATATATATATATATATATATATATATATATATATCTATTAGATGCCCATAGACCCGGTCCAAAGCATCCTGACTCATTTTCGAGTGTTCTTTCTGATCGTCCACACCTCTCTCATCCTTTTTTCGTGGATTCTCTTTCTCTCCTCCGTCCACTTTGTTCCTGATCTCCTCGAAACTTTGCTCTCTGATGCAGCGTTCCACATATGTATTTTGTGTGTGTACATTCTTCTATCCTCAATCTCTGTCGGGCCCATTTGTGCCTTTCCCAGATCAGCTCTGACTTGTACGATCCATGGTACTATTGACTTCACCCCTTGTATGTACTTCAGAATTCTGATGATGAGCCTTGTCGGTGGGAGTCTACTGATATGTCCATAAAATTTCAACCTTCTTTTTCTTATGTCCGCCGCTACGTTGGACATTCTCTCTATGGTCTTTCTAAAATGTAGTCTGTATCTTTCCTCTGTCAGGTTTGGGCCGAGAATTTTTCTCATAATTTTGCGTTCTTCTTTTAGTATGTTTTCTATGCCGCTTTTTGTATAAAGTGTAAGTGTCTCGCTTGTATATAGTACCTCTGGTTTGATTACTGTGTTGTAGTCTCTTATTTTTGCGTGTGTGAATAGGCATTTCTTATTATAGATATTGTGTGCTTTGCCGTATGCCCTCTTCATCTTTTGCAATCGAGTCTTCTGTGCTATCTTATCCCCTCTTGTCGGTTCGAGCATCTCACCCAGGTATTTGAAGTGAGAGACCCTATTTATTTTGCCGTATTTGGTGTTCAAATTTTGGACATTTAATTTTGATCAGAAGAATTCGGTTTTTTGAAAGAATATTTGTAGGCCAACTTTCTCTGACCACTCCTTGAGGACTTCGATCTGTTTGGTTGCCCTTTTTTCATTGTCTGCGAGTATGGCTAGGTTGTCTGCGAAGGCTAGGCATGATATTTCTATATTGTTTTTGGTTCGTCCGAGTCGTATTGGTTTCCAGTGTCCTTGATTTTTTAGTTCCTTTTTCCATTCCCTTATGACTTTGTCCAGAGTCAATTACCTGGAATAAATTAAAAATTACCGGGAATTGGTCAATAACACACAAAATGTTTATTATTTATCCAAATGTATTGTATCGCCTTTAAATTAGGTCCCTTCCGAAATAATACACTTATGTCAACGAATAATACAATTGTCAAAACATTTTTTAAATGCATTTTCCGGAATCGCGAATTTTCTTTTATGCCTTTTATCGACTGAAAACAGGTGCCTGGAAGTGGTAATTTGAGTTTTGGAAAGAGAAAGAAGCAGGAGCCATATCAGGTGAATAAGGTGGTTGTTCGATGGTATTTGTTGAGTTTTTGCCCAGATATTTGTTCACAATGACAGCCTTGTGAGATGGTGAGTTGTCGTGATGCAAAATCCAAGAGTTTTCTTTCCACGAATCTGTCCTTTTTGGACCAATTTACTCTCTGAAAGGCCGCATAATGCACAGATTATATTCTTTATTTACTGTCTGACCTTCTGGCCAGAATTCCGAGTGCACAACACCGCGATAATTGAAGAAAACACTCAACATCACCTTAACTTTTGATCGACTTTGACGTGGTTTTTTCGGGTTTCGGTTCAGTTGGAAGGCGCCATTCGGAAGTTTGTTGACTGGTTTGCATGGCAAACTCGTTTTATGAATGTGGGGTTGGAATTGACTCGTTCTAACATAATTTCAGCGACCTTTACGCGATTAAGTTTCTGAAGAAAATTCAGGTCTTTCGGCACTAATCGAGCGACAACGCGTTTCATGCCCAAACAATCGCTTAAAATGGTACGAATTGATTCTTGAGACACAGAAAGATCAGCGGCTATCTCTCTCAAAGTTAAATGACGATTTTCAGTCACCATTTCCTTCACTTTAGCGATGCTAACTTCAGTTGAAGACGTTGATGGCCGACCAGAGCGAAGCAAATCTTCCACCACATCTCGACCGCTTTTGAATGCACTGTACCACTTCTGCAACATTTTTAGCGACTGGGCACTCGAAATTTCATTTACAATGCAACATTTAAGACAAATTCTTTGTTAGGTGTTTTAATTATTATGTTAGATGCGACCTCAAGTAAACTTTATACTGTTGTATAATTCCAGCATTTCCTAACGACGCTCGTGCCAGATAGTCAGCACATTGCGACACCGAGTCACTGTACGGAAAGGCAGCGTGCGATATGACGACTAAGCATCCAAAGTACTATAAATATTAGAATATTGTTTTGATCGTTATTATTAATACCAAACCATTTTAATGTTAGTTACTATTGTCATTTACTAAAAAAATAATCCATTCATTACTCTGTAATTCTATAATTGAAATAAAATATTTTTTTTTTAAAAGTGATTTTTGAAACTGATGTTATAACAAATTGGCGCAGTCGCGGTAGGATTCGACAACGTCAACAGAACAAGGAAGAGCCTAACTGGTGACGGTGGATCCTAATCCTTCAACGAAAAAAGAACCTAGCTAAAAGCTAAAAGCAGAAAGAAAAAGAAGAAGAAGAAGACAAAGAAGGCGTCCTCACTCACGTTAGCGGTGGAAGGTGAAAGGAACACCTGGTGAAGCCCCTGGCAGACTAGCGCAGAAAACAAGACGACCAATGTTTGTGTTACTGTAAGTAACATTAAATTATCCTTTTAAGTGGTTTTGCTATTGTACTGTGAAATTGTTCGACATCTTTCAACTACAATACAACGATAAGCAATTAATATTCACTATCTCAACTTTAAAACAAATTTAAATACTTATTTTTTTTTAATTTTTTAATCTTTTTAAGCATTCATTCTATTTTAATCCCAAAAGTATCACAATCTATTTACCAAAATGCCTGAAACAAGTTCGCAAGTACGAGAAGAACAGTACGAGAACAAGTACAAGCTTTCGGAAATATTTTCTATCATTCCTGAATTTGAAGGTGATCAGATTAGTTTAGGATCATTTTTAAATGCGTGTAAATTGCGGCTACAAAATGGCTATATCTAACCAAAATCTAACTAAAAACTTTTATAAATAAACATATCTAAAAATAAATATATCTAACTAAAAACTTTTATTAATGATTCACATAAAAAATAAACTCAAGGGTAGAGCTGCACAACTAATTAATTCAAGAAATCCGTCAACTTATGAAGAAATAAAACAATTACTAAATCTTCACTTTGGAGACTCTAGAACCTATCTTCTCTTATCCAAGATATTCAAAGACTCCGTCAACTACCCGGCGAATTAGCTTTAACTTTTTACAACCGTGTCCAAGTACTGAATGCCAAAATGTTGTCTAGCATTCAAAAAGCCAGTAATCTTACTAACGAGCCAAAATCAGCCCAAAACTCTCTTATCGAAACTATGGCCTTAAACACCTTACTTACCGGCTTGGAACCCAGACTTGGTCAAATAATTCGTGCAGGAAACCCCAAAGATCTTCTAGAAGCACATTCCCGGATTAGAAGAGAACTCCAGCTATCATATTTTGAGAATCAAAAAGCTTCAAAACCCATGCAACCCAATAGGAAACCTCTTCACCAAATGATAAAATGCCTAAAGTGCAATCGAATTGGTCATACAGCAGCAGAGTGTCGATCCCAACCAATATATCGACCTATTCCTCCTCAAATAGTCAACCTCAGCAGCCAAGACCAAATACATTTTCAAACATCCAAAGAACCCCTGTAGTGTCCCAGCAATACTACAATAACTATCGTCCTCAAATGAATCCGAGAAACATAAATAATTCTCAAAATCATCAACGAACTCGCCATATAAACCTTGATCCCTTATCATTCGAAGTATTCCAAGAAGTCGAAGAATATTATCCCGTACCTGAAGATCATCTTGGTACTCAATACCAAGAACCTTATTCGGAATATTATACAATTTATCCGGAGTATTCCAACCAATCTATCGATAGTAGTGACTACCAAAATTTTCTTTCACTACCTCTCCAAAGCGACCCTCCAGTCAACTCCAACAAAACTTTAACAACGGATCTCATTTCCAATCTTCAAACCCAGATCCAGTCCATGAATTTAGACGATTTAAACCCGAATCTCAATTTTCCGGAGCAAGTATTTCTTTAAGCCCGCTGTTAGCCGTTAACCCTAAGAATCTCTATTACATGAATGACTTGACAAATACTTTTAAACTTTTAATTAACACTGGAGCAGGTATTTCTATTTTCAAAGAGAACACCGTAAAAAACTTTCCCAATAGATCCCAAGAAAATGTCACAATTCAAGGAATAACTGACCAAAAACTTTTTGTAACTGAATCAACCCTAGTGCCCTTCGCAATGGGAAATCCCCATAAAGTGTATATTTACAACTTGGATATTGAATTCAACGGTATTTTAGGGTTAGATTTTCTTGAACATTATGAATCTATCATTGATATTAAGTCAAAACAATTAATTACAAATTTCAAAACGATCCCTTTACACAAAGTAAACTCATCCGATAATACTATTATCAAAAATAATTCGCAGAATAAAATTTCAATTGACGCTCGTACAGAAAAAATATGTAAATTAAAATGCAATCTCTCAAATACGGATGCTATACTCACACGCCAAGAAAAAGAACGAGTTCGATTACCCAACGCTCTAGTATACGTCAACGAAAATGGAGAATTTATGACAACCGTCATAAATGCTAATGCAATACCGAATTCTATCGATTTTTCTGACCTTTACTATTGAACCACATACACCTAATCAACCTTTGTTTAACCTGAACCTACGAGATGATGAAAATGCAGAACAAATTGATAGAATTAAAATCATTAAGGATCAACTTAGGACAGAACACCTACATCTAGAAGAAAAAGACGCAATTGTTCAACTTTGCCTAGATTATGCGAACATATTTTACATCGAAGGCGACACATTAACATTTACGAATGAGATCAAGCACGTCATTGAAACAAAAAAACGCAAGACCATCGTTTACTAAGTCTTATAGATATCCTCATGTCCATAAAGACGAAATGAAAACACAAATCAACAAAAAATTGGATGCCTCTGGCAAACAAAAATGGCGCATGGTCTAGACTATCGTAGGCTCAATGAGGTTACTGTCGACGATAAATATCCCCTTCCAAATATTTCAGATCTGCTCGATCAATTAGGTAAATGTCAGTACTTCTCTACATTGGATCTCGCATCGGAATTCCACCAAATAGAGTTCGACCCTAAAGACTTATCTAAAACAGCATTTTCTGTAGACAATGGCCATTACGAATTTGTTCGTATACCGTTTGGATTGAAGAATGCCCCGTCCACCTTCCAGCGCGTCATGGACAACATTTTCTTAGGCATTCAAAATGAAAGATGCTTGGTGTACATGGATGATATTATTATCTACTCACCAACTATCCATGAACACACAGACCGGCTTCAAGAAATCTTCAAACGTCTTAGAAAGTCAAACGTCTTATTCGACTATTGAACGAGAATTACTTGCAATAGTCTGGGCCGTTAAATACTTCCGTCCCTATTTATTCGGAAGAAAGTTCACTCTTATCACACTCTTATCTTACCACCGACCATTAACATGGCTGTTTTCAATCAAGGACCCAGGAAGTAGACTTGCAAGATGGCGCCTGAAATTGGAAGAATATAATTACAAGATCGAACACAAGCCAGGAAAAATTAATAAACACGCAGACCCACTATCCAGAATTAAGATTAACCACTTTCAAGAATGCACAAAATTTTTATGAAAAATTATTGTTTCAAACGAACCTATTCTTGTTTCAAACGAACAAGATAATGAAAACGAAGAAGATAATGTTGAAATACAGCGGATTCCTAAAGAACCAGATATTGGTGACGGTTCAGAGGAGTACGAGAAATTTGTAAGTTTATATAATACAAAATTTTTAATAGATTACTCGAAAATCGAAATTTCAAACTCCCAACTCTTGAATAAATCCCACAAGCAAATCGTAACTTTCTTTAGACATAACAAACTGGAAGAAATGCACTATAAGGTCATAGAAGACATTCTAGAGGAAAATCTAGATTTTCAAGAACTATGTATCATTAAAAATTTGTCAGAATATAGTGAAAACGCCGGATGAAGATGAAATTCCCATCATACTTGAACAATACCACGTAGGTAATCTACACAGAGCAATAAATGAAACCGTTAGACGCATCAAAGGAAAATATCATTGGCCTAATCTAATCAGAGATGTAAATCAGAAATGCAAATCCTGTGAGATATGCCAAATCCATAATTCAATCCAAATTCAAAATTTGTAATAACGGAAACGCCAAAAACACCCTTTGAAAGAAACAACCTCAACATATTCGAGTACCCGACGAAGCACTATGCTTTAACAATCAGGGACGAACTCAGAAAGTTTACTCAAGCTTATCCAGTAGAAAACAAAAAGGCCGTTACAATTGTGAACACGCTGTTATTTTTTCAACGCTATGGAACACCATTGAGAATACATTGTGACTGTGGCAGTGAGTTTGATAATGCTCTTGTAAAGGATTTGTGTGAGCTGTACGAAATAAAACTGACATTCTCTAGTGTAATTTACCCCCAATCAAATGGATCAATAGATAGGTTTCACGCCACCCTTGCCGAAATGATTCGTACCAACACAGCGGAAAACCCAACAGAAGACCCATTCAACGTATTGCCCTATGCCGTGATCTGTTACAACAATACGAAAAACAAAACGCATGGATTTACGCCGTATGAATTAATTTTCGGGCATACATCAAGCAGACCACTCGAAACACTCTACAACCAGGAAAAATTAAGTACGTACATAAGAGATCGTAACAATAAAAAGTAACATTATTACAAAGTAGCTCGTGCGAAAACTGAACATCAAAAAGAAAAAGCAAAAATTAGATTTGACAAAACCATTTCAACCAATATTCCCAAATTTCAAATTAAAGATAAGGTTTATGTAAAAGAATCTCAAATAAAGAGTAAATCTGAGAATAAATTCGACGGACCTTTCGAAATTATTGAAATTTTCCAAAACTCCGCAAACCTCCTGAATCCGCGAACAAAACAAGTTTCCAAAGTCAACTTTGACAGGTTAAGACTGTGTTTTGAGTAAGTCTTTCTTCTTTACATACTTTCCGGATTCTTCTCAGTCGCCCTAACCCAATTCTCCATATAACCAATAAACAATACACTCGGAATATTCTTCCATAAGGAAGGATCCATCAGGATCTCCAATGAAAAATGGGCGCTTTTGTATACAGAGAATTATCTCAAATCAAAACACCTATAACTAATAACGATAAAATACTGAACAACTTGTTGGACTCTTTTATCAACATTGACACCCCGAGAATGATCTCCTTTAAAGCAGAGATACAAACGCATATTAGTTTGCTCAACCAAATATCTGATTCTGTGAACCTCAAATACAAAGAAATCTTCGCGGACACAAAATCTTATGCATTTAGATACAAACGTGGACTCGTTAACGGAATAGGTACGATTTGAAAATCCATTACCGGAAACCTCGACTCTTCAGACGGAGAATACTTTAATAATTGTATCAATAGAGTGATTAACGATGAACATCAAATTGAAAGTCTCCTTAAAAATCAAATATCAGTAACAACCTCCGCAATAAAACATTTTAACAATACTATACAAAAATTACAAATAGATGAGGAGACCTTTAATAAAGACATAGAAGAAATAAATCGATATATTTTTAACATCGCAGACGATCTTGCATTCTACGAAGCTCAAATTAAAGTTCTAAATTTGTGCGAATCATTAATGGAAAGTTATAGTTTTCTAGAAAGTTCATTAAGCGATTCATTAAATGCAATAGCTTTTGCTAGGTTGAACATGTTACACAGTTCAATCATTTCATCGAACGATCTGATCATTTCGCTTCAGGAAATTTCTCAGTCTTTAAGGAAAAATAATCTTCCACTACCTATCTACTCTTCATTCGTAGCTAAATACATCGATATAATCGAATTAGAAGCTTATCAAACAAACTCGAGAGTTGTATTTATTTTAAAAATTCCCTTAATTGAGCCAGAAACATATACACTATACCATCTCTATGCAATTCTTATATTAGACAGTCGAACATCATTTCACCATATAATAACAACAACGCAAAGGTATATTGCCAGAGATGACGATTCGATGATGTACATTTCTTTGCAACATCTGAGAAGCTGCAAACAATTGGGTCCTATACAGAAGATCTGCCCTGATGTTTTGCCAAACCCCATAGACAGCGATGCCATATGTGAGGCACAGCTGCTAAAAGGACCGAGTCGTTTAACAAAAACTTGTCAAGTATCTGTATCGTCAAGTATCTGTAC